>CM034358.1:59861854-60285208 GCA_019925275.1 Mytilus edulis | reverse complement strand
ATAGATAGATTAAATACATTATCCGTGTATTTTTGAAGGTAAAAATCAATGACGGCCGTTGACTTTTCAAATATATAGATAAGATATAAATGAGAAACAATTTTTAATGACCAGATGTGGATTTTAGTTAATCATTTGGGGTGAAATTTTAATCATATGATATTAATTATAAGTGGTTCAAATGATTTGGAAAGCAATACTACCGAATATTTACGGTTTATATAGATAAGTAATCTAAAAACTAAAGACGATATTTTTATAGTTGTTGTCCGTTAATTAAAACCAGACAAAACACTGTACACCTGTAAACATGTTATTGAAAGAAAGTGTTTAATCACCAGATGTGCTTTATCTCTTCATCTAATTATTTGAGGTGTCATTTTAATCAGCACCATATGATATTAATTAAGTGGTTGAAAGAAATAGAAAAGCAATACTACTGAATGTTTCACGATTGTCATGTTAATAAGATAAGTAATCCAAAAACTAGAAATAAGAAAATAAATATTTTATGTATTGATATCAAACATTTTAATCCAATTATCTTTACACGTGCATCTACGTATAGTACCGCCTACTGGATTGAGTGACATTTTATCTGATTAATATAAATAGTATATCTTGGAGATATCTTACAGTTGTTATAAGCATGCATAAGCAGTAACTATTTTAAGAGGTAGAATATTCTTTAGAGAATTATCACAGACTTGTTATCTAGGGGTTTGTTTGGTAAGCGTTTAGCAAAGAAAAATTAGCGTCCGTTTTCGAGAGTATACCGTCCACTTTCTAAGGTCACTAATTAGTGTCCACCTTGGAGGGTAGCTTGGTCCAATATTTAGGTATAGCGCCCGCGCCTAAGCCCAACTATAAGGTGTTCGTGTGAGTCATATCCTTAGGTATGCATCCCCATGTCGAGTCCAACTCTGATGTCCGTGCTGAGGCCCAAATATAGCGTTAGTGTACGCGCGCAGGTCTAATTATAACGTCTCGCGTCCCGATTTCAGGTCCAAATATGGAATTGGTGTCCCGATGTCCGCGTGAAGGCCCAAATATAGTGTTCGCGTCCGCGCTCAGGTCCAACTATAGCGCTCGCGTCCGCGCGAAGGCCCAAATATGGCGTCGGCCTGTGAGTCATACCCTTAGATTTCAGAGTCAACTACGGCGTCCACGCTAAGGCCCAAATATAGTGCCTCTGAAATGCCAATTAGATTTCTTAAGATTCATGAATTCTTATTATTCATAATCGATCTTAGAGTAAGGGCACGTCTTCACAATCAAGCAGCTTTTATTCAGTTCAGACACTGCCCTTTGGCGGTACTTGCCTGTGGTTTAACGGATAAAATTGATGTTGAACGAATGTGAAACGGACTTCTACCGGACGTATAACGGATAAAATGGAGGATGAACGGACCTGAAACGGATAAATGCCAATTGTGTAGTCTCCAGGAAATCTTGTAAGATGTACCCTGCTATTTTTGCTAAATAAGTGCAATTTGGGTACCGTTACGTTACCCTCCTAGGGGCCCTTATTTGGTGAATAAACATTTTCTTTTCTATTTTTCTATTCTATAAGATAGGCAATCGATCCTGCCTGTAATTTTTCACATGTAAGTTAAAATTAGTCCTGTCACAGTATAAGGTTTTCAATGATTTGCTAATTTTCTTCGATTACCAAAAAAAATCGATTTCCTTTTCAGTTCTTTTCGGTCCTTTTCGGTTCTTTTTGGTCCTTTTCGGTTCTTTTCTGTAAATCGTCGAACCCTTCAATTCTCATTAAAATAGCTTGCGTCCAGTGATAACGCATCATACAGGGGCGGATCCAGAACCTTGATGTCCTGGGGGGGGGGGGGGCCATGAAACCAAAATTTTAGATTTTTTAGAGATGTATATATGGTATATGCGAGTGTGAGTCGTTTTGTTTTTTGGTTGTTGGTTTTTAAAAGGGGGAGGGTCAGATCATCGTTTCTATATCTCTATATTTCTAGATTTTTTTTTATTGTTTTTACTATTTCACTTTATAATTTCTTTTCCTGCCAATTGATCTGTTGTTATATTTGTCCTCAACATGCATCAAATATTTGCCACTGGACGTTAAACAACATACAATCAATCAATATTTTCTTCATCACCTCTATATTTCTTTGGCCTTGCTGCCAGACTTAATTTTTTGTAAGTTATTCTAATATCTGTAAAACACCTTCATATCCTTACATATGGTGACCTTTTTTAGCCTCATACATGTACATGGCAATTGTCAATTTGAAACAATAAAAATAAACAAATATAACTGTATGCTCGGGCATTTAAAGAAATGATTAAGTCCAAGATTCAGTTACAAAATAGATCTTAGGAAAATAATTTAGCATTTTATTAATGATTTTTTATATAAGAAAATGTCAATTCATCATTTTTTTCCAAGACCGGTGAAAAAAGGGGGTTTGACAAATTGTCGATTTCCCTTGAAAATAAAAGGGAAGTAAATAGGACATTCCATTCCATTTAAAAAAACAAACGTGTATGGTATTAAAAAATAAATGATTTGATTTGTTGCTGAATAAATTCACAAAAAGACAGTTAATTTTGAAGAGAGAAAAAACATAAATTCTAAATAAAATGGTAATGTGAGTACTGTATTTTGGAATGGAGAGAAACTAAGAACCTAAATATAGATGTATACCAACATTATCGACATAAACATATAATGTGTACCTATTCTTTAAAAACACAGATCAGAAGTGTCACCTTGTAATCGATTTTAATCTGTATTGTATTATAAACCAATAAAAATTCGTACTATTCCAATCAACATGTAAATGTATTTTCCATAATTTAAGCTTGCAAAGAGAAATTAAAAACACACAAAGGTGTCAATATTTACACACCCATCGATAAGTTGGCATAAATCACGCATGTGGACGCTGGCATTAATTAACGGCCAGTATAAGAAGTCAAATCAAGCTGTGATTCATTTCCGCTCTAGATATTAAGAAGATTCAGTAGCAATAAAATTGAGATAAAATTATGTTAAAATTTTTTTTTGGTGACCTGAACTGGGGAGGGGGGGGGGGCACATGCCCCCTGTGCCCCCGGTAAATCCGCCACTGATCATATGTAACATATCTCTATAGCAACTTAAGATGATAATGCTTATTCAACAGGTCAGATGTTTACGCAGTTATATTTCAAATTTGAGATCAATCCTTTGAGAAGTTATTAGCATTTTTCTTTTGATCATGTCATTCGGTCCAGTCATTAGTTAAACTGGACCCCTGTTGTGTTCACTTATCGCTACACTGACTTCGGTGCGAAGCTATAGATAGAACGGCGGACCAGTTTAGTCATTAGTGTAACCCGTTCAAAAACGAAACTTGGAATTTTCTTTTTACCCAACTATGTCTATGATGGCATGACCAAACAAAAGTCAAAAGTTGAAAAAAGGAAAGAAACAAATAATAATAACAAAAGAAGTAGGTATTAGTATTAGTTTTAGCAGGTATTGTCATGTTTATGTGAATCACGTTTTCCATAGCTGTCTGCCCATTAAAGAATCATGCAAAATCAAAAATTAGTGGCAGACCCATTATCACATATTTTACTGAAAAGGGCTGTAATATCAAGAAAAAGATGTAATTATATCATTAAACTTAATAATTCCTACTGATATGGGTCGATTTGGTTTTTACCAGATCATTCAGTACATGGATTTTAAAGAATTTCACTGGTAATTGTTTTCTTTATAAATTTTGCATTTTTAAATTGAAATAAAATCTTTTATCGGTTACATTCATTAGAAATCTTTTATAAAATCTGAAAGATAATTGTTTTACAATCCAATTTTGAAAAAAAAAATGATTTGGAAATAGATAAATTAATTTGCTAAAATTTAAAGAAATTTGTATAGTAAACAGTGTATGGTTGCTAATGCAAATCGGAACTACTCGGCCTTCCTGGTTGCACGAAGAAAGTTATTGTACTGCATAGCGAGAATGGCCGAGTAGTTACGATTGCTAATGGTAGCTTCAAATTATCTCCCCTTTCGTGGCTCTCCAGTGTAGAAATACAATTGACCTACAGTTGAATAACAATATGGCTGAGGAAGTAGACATCTCAGAGCAGACTACACATTTATGCAGCCTTTCTCACTTTTCTAAGACTCCATGTTCACTTGTTTCAACCTCAGAAAATACTTCAAAGTTAATTTATTTAAAAGAATGTAAGAAGTCAGTATCAAATCACTTGCGTTCATTAAACATTTCATACGATGAGAACATTTTGACAGGTCTTCTTATATGCTTACGTGTTGGTATATTTCGTTTAATGCCACATTTCACTGTTTGCCCTTATCATCGGTCATCTTTGGAGTTGAACTGGAAGAGGAAAACATCATGTGTGTTTCCTGGCCATACTGGAAAGAGTAAAGGGGATAGACCGATATCATACAGGACCAGCTACGCTCGGATTTCACAGGGAGGAACATTCTTGCCAATACACCTTATCGCTATTTGTCTGCCATTGCTGGAAATCACACAGGTTCCCGTAAAATTTTGACGTCATAAAACAAAATATCTGACGCCACAATGGAAAAGTGATTGTTGTTGACGTCAAAAGTTCAAGCGGCCGGGTCAGCCGGGATTAGCGATAAGGTGTATAGGATCAGGTAGGTTATTTCAGAGTTTTAGGAATAATTATATTCTCATAAATAGTTGTATCTTTTTTGTCATTGATGTCCAAATAACATGAATAATGGAGTTACCATTTGATTTGTAAAAAAAAGGGGGGGGGGGGGGTAGTAGGATTAAATTAAAAATAAGCAGTGCAAGAGTTTTGAGTAACTGGGTCACAAAAAAACAGGATAAAAATATCACAATTGGAGAAAATAAAGAAAATTCCCGGTCTCACTAATTAGCGACAACAAGAATTTTAGCGACAACAAGCGTCAACAAGCGACAAGAAGCGACAACAAGAATTATTTTAGCGACAACAAGCGACAAGAAACTATTTAGCGACAAGAAAACATTTTTTTTAATTAAAATTAATTATTGCAATAAATATTAAAAGAATATGCAAAAGAAAATAATTTTAGCGACAAGAAAGTTAAAATTGATAGAAAAAAATGAAACATTATTTACATAGATATTTTATCATCTATTATGAATAACAGCCAGTATTACGTTTAATTATTGTATTATGAGATTACTTTTCTTGTGTTTTAGAACATATTATTTATCTTATCATTTGCTTTTTAAAACTCTTTTCGTGCAATATCGCAAAATGTGCATCATTGTCCTGAAAATATTGACACAAATTGTGAAATACAAAGAACTGAAATCAAACAGGAGGAAAAGAAATTGAAATGTGAATGTTTTCATCTTTTTATTTGTTTATTGCCTCATTAAACGATATTTATCATGTTTATGCATATTGATTGAAGATGAAAGGAAATTAATGACAATCTTGAGTTTTCAACAGGTGTTCATTATTTACAATGATTGTATATTCTGGCGCGTGTAATTGTATAGTCTGACGCGTGTAAAAAGTTGAAGGTGTTAATTAAACAGGGGACAAGGGACTCGTTAATCTCATTTGATGTTCCACATGTTTGCTTATCAAAATGGGACCACATGTACAAAATGTATAAATATTATGTTAGATAGGAATGTACATATTACTATATATAATGACTAAAAATAATTAAAAAATATATATATATGGACCCCAAGGTAGAACCGAATGTAGGACAGAAAGTCACAGGACAAAAAGTCACAGACAAAAAGTCACGGACAAAAAGTCACAGGACAAAAAGTCACAGGACAAAAAGTCACAATTCGTTTTTTCTGATTATTTTCTTTGAATAAAAAATGCTTTTTCTTACAAAAACATTTTTGTATTTTTCTTGAAGTATGGTATATTAACCAACTTTGTAAGCAAAATTTATCAAACAAATATCAAAGATGATCAAAAAATTATTAAGAAAACAAAATGTCAAAATATATTGGCACTTAAATGGCTTCATGGTGCCAAGAAATATGTCCTTTGCATGATTAAAATTAAATAAATCTTCATTTTTCAAGTAAAATGATAAATTTCATAAACTTTAATATGAATATATATGTATTAAAAAGTAAATATTTCAAGATATTTCTCTTATATATATCCAAACAATTGTCAAATAAATATTTGTGACTTTTTGTCCTGTGACTTTTTGTCCTATCAATTTTGTGACTTTATGTCCTGTGACTTTCTGTCCGTTCACCGGTAGAACCACATCCTCGTCGTGGGGTCTGGAAACACGCTTAAATAATAAAGATGGCAAAGCGTGGCTGAGAGTTCTATAAATAAAGCATCGAATTGACATAACAAGAGTACACTTAGAGCATAGTATCAAGCTAATGAATCAAAATATTATATTCCATTATGCCCGCTCCATATATATCTCCATTCGTTTATTCATACTTTGACTTTGATGAAAACAGATACATACATTATCTTATACATATTCTTCATATTTAAAAATAAAAAAAAAAGCTCAATCTCTTTCTTCTTCACAAATGTTAAATTTCTTCATCTACCAATATACTAATATAAACTTCACAATCTCTTTCTTCCTCACAAATGTTTCATTTCTTTGTCTATCTATATAATAAAATTAAAACATTTTAATTAGACATATCTGCTCGTATATTTAAAAAAAACCATTAAATACAAATTTCTTTATATCTAATAAAAAAAAATATGTTTTCTTGTCGCTAAATAGTCTTCTTGTCGCTTGTTGTCGTTAAAATAATTCTTGTTGTCGCTTCTTGTCGCTTGTTGACGCTTGTTGTCGCTTCTTGACGCTTGTTGTCGCTAATTAGTGAGACCCAAAATTCCTGCTAAAAAAATCATTTTGTAATCCAATTTTATTGACAGTGTATTCCAAGATCTTATAATTTCCACAATTATATTCTGATTGTTGGAAATTCAATTGCCATATTCAAAGTTAATGGAAGAAAAGATATAAAACTATATAGAAACCATGCATAGTACTTTGTGGATTTACATGTACACTCAGAACATTTACATTCATGTACATGTAATAAATACCTGTTAAAAAATGTCCTACTGTTTACTTGCTCACTTGTTGCAGGGGTGGCAAAGTATTACCCGCCCGGGTTTTACTGGGCGGGAAAACCCGGGTTTTCCCGGGCTGGGCAATACTTCTAGAAATGGGTAATACTGGGCAATAGTGGGCAATATGAATTTTTAAGCTTATTTCAACACAAAATAATAAAGACTTGTTATAGTTTCATAGTATTATAGCTAAATATATACATTTTATACAGATAACCATTGAGAGTCATTTCTAGCAGATTGAAAATTCAAGTTCATTCCTTCTCCACTTAAATTCTATGTAGGCAAAATTCCTTGTTAATTTTGAAGCTTTGTTTCAATAATCTAAACATTTTATTGCAGTGTTTATGAGGAATGTAAATTAAATTGCTATACCTAGAGGGTCTTGTCATTCACTCCTATAGAAATGAAAAGGCTGATTATTGTTATATAAACATATCTGTGTTCTAATCTGAATAATTACTTATTAATGAGTTTTGTACATTTGTACTTTCTTACATGTAATTGTTAAATACTTTATACTAGCTATATTGAGTTGAAGAAAACAAATCTCAGAGTTGATTGAATAATTCTTTCTCAAATGTATACATTTGTACATACATGTATCATAAGACTCAAACAAGTAAACTTATTTATAATTAAAAATAGGTTTATATATGGACCATAATTTGGTATTCGGCCTTTGGTTTCTTTTTGTATCCTTTTTTATAAGTTCTAAAACTTTAACTTTTATTCTGTGGGTTGTGTTGGTGTTAGAATAGTATTAATGGAATAATTGAGTTTTTCAAGAAAAAAATAATACATTTTGATTCACCGTTTACATGACAGGAAACCAAACAGGAAACCAATCTTTATTTTCTTTATTTTGTACAATATATTTCAAAAGACATAAATGAACACCATTACTAGTGTTACTTGCTTCATGTTAATATTTAAAATTTATTTTCAATGTTTAATTAAAGTTTTTTTTAAACGCGACAGGAAACCATAAGAAACCGAAAGCATTTTTTTAGTTTTATTTTATTGCAAAATCTGCTTAAAATAGTCTGAACAGTATACTTTTTCTTAAAATCCATCTTAAATGTAACAGTATTATAAAACTCCTAAATATGTGCTTGTTTTGATAACAATTAGTACAATTTATTCAGAAATTTCCATATTTTCTTCATTGATACAGGATACCATAATCGTTGTATCTTGATGTTTTAGCCAAAAAAATGTATTTATATTTGGTTTTGAAATTCCAGTTGTGAACAATTTATTCCAAATCATTGGCAATGTAAAATTCTTTAAATCCAGTAAAGAAAAAAACTTTTAACTTGGAATTAAAATCTTTAAAATAGGCACCATGTGATATTTGTGACCTGCACACCATTTACATGGTTTCCACATTTTAACCTACTTTAGTGGGCTAAAATCAATAAAGTACTTCCTTTCAAGTCATGCATGGAAAAGTTTACTTCTCCTTTGACAAGTTTATTGCGTTTCTGAAAAGTGTTTGCAGAACATGAATAAAAAAAATAATTAAAAATTGTGACAAAGATACCAACTTTGTACACTCCAAGTGTAACGGTATATTAACATGTATTTTTTATTAAGTTATCTTTATTCACCTAAAATATCCAGTAATATTTACTGCTGAAGCCAAATCAATCCAACGAGCATCGGCACAATGATAAGAGACGTAATGTCGATTGAATTTTCCAAGGACCCTTTACATCGTTATCAGGAAACAAAGTGTGTCATAACGTCTGTCAAATCTGAAATCGATTTTGTCAAGTCATTGGGCATTTATTTTCACACAAGATCGTATGTAACATTATGCACATAGGAAAAACAATAGACCCCCGGTGCAATCTCTTTGAAAATTGTATTTTCCTTTTTTAAACAAGATGGAACAAGTCTACAGATTATGTTGGCTAACATCCCGTTGGAAACAAAAACAATGTTTAGACCTAGTATTTCATACATCCGGCCGTAAGGGCGTTATCACATGTTAGTCACATGTTTCACGTATGACCGGAAATGATTAGAACTTAACGACAAAAACAATTTTAATAAAAAAAAGGAAATAACTGGACTTCTGTTTCGTTTGAAATGTAACGCATAACGATAACGTCATTTTCTAACTTAATTATTACGAAGAACAAAACTAGAATGTAAATCATCTCTGATTTACCTGTTTAAACATCTCGCGAGAGTTCATATTTGCATATTGTTATAAAGAATTCTATTACAACAAAGCAGATAACATCATCTAAAATTTGCGTTACGAAATTGGAAACCAAAGTAACGCTAGTGTTCTTACACCTGCTACAGAAATACTTATAGTTCTCGGCATTTTCTTCTGACTATTCTTATTGGTCGATGTTCTTTATTATTTGAAAGCAAAAGTTACGAATTTGCCGGTGATGATTATCTATAAATCAGTCAGCGTTATGCACTTCGGAAGCGAAAAGTAACGCGAGAAACGACACAAAAATACTGTCGTATAATCTTTGAAATTTGTTAATTTCAATTTTTTTTCTAGGGAAGAGTAGCATACACTTGTATGTTGATAAAAATAAAGGCATCTTTAGATGTAGTTACAACTTTTCTTACAGTAATACACATTTTTATCACTTTTCTATCGTTATAGGAAACGAGCCCAATAGCAAATTATGGTCCATATATATCTTGAATGTATTGTATTTGTGTTTGATTACTGAATCCTTTTTAAAATTCAGTCCAGTATCTTATATTACCCAGTATTGCCCAGTATTACCCAGTAAAACCCGGGTTTTCCCAGTATTTCCCACTGGGCTGGGCAATACTCATAAAACCCGGGTTTTTGCCAACCCTGACTTGTTGGTACATGTATAGTCAGGATCTATGAATGGGTAGCTTACTAAAAATGATCTAGCTACAATGTTTATCAGGATATTCAACCGTTATATCTAATCTAGTTTGATCTTTTAAAAAAAAATATGCTGAATGTCATGAATGTTATTAGCTTTTCAG
Organism: Mytilus edulis; assembly: GCA_019925275.1. NCBI lineage: Eukaryota > Metazoa > Mollusca > Bivalvia > Mytilida > Mytilidae > Mytilus > Mytilus edulis. Next base: position 60,275,098 of record CM034358.1, on the reverse strand, counting down.
CATGTTTAGTGTACATACATGTATACATTGAAAGATCGGAGCAAGACTTGATGGTTCAGATGTAGTAATTTAATAATGGCTGCAAAATATACAATTGGTAGCGCCGTAGCGACGTTACGTAACAAGTAAATGTCCCGAAGGTTTGTGCGTGACGTTCCCGGAATAATCGCAGATATTACATTCCTCCTTAACTTTGAATTAGAAAATGACTTTATAAATACTTACTTAATGATACTTAATGATGTTTTCCGGTACAGGATCCTCACGGTTCCTCTTCACCAGACTCATATAATTGATTATTGTCTCCATTATTTCTGATGCTGCTTCCGGTTAATTCAGCTCGATAATCAGAATAATAGATTTCTTCGTACTCCCAGTATCTATCTAGTCTATTTTTGAATGAGTTTATAGATGGCGCTTTAGTTACTTTATCTGGTAACTTGTTCCATAATTTGGCTATTCTTACAGAAAAACTGTTTTTCCTCAGACTTGTTTTGAATCGTTGGTGAATGATTTTATTACTGTTTACTCTTGTGCTATGTCTATTTTCAGTGCTTATAATTAATTTAAGGAATGAACTAGTTTCTGGATCGTAATTACCATTAAGTATCTTATATGTCTCAATCATGTCCCCTCGGACCCTTCTATATACAGTCAGGGGACTTACTGATATAAGTGATTTTTAAATCACTTATTTGAGTAGCAAAATCGAAGTTTTGTCACAAATTATGATTTTGTAGTTTTACCAAAATTTTAAACATTTAGGTTCAAAAAATATCTTTTCATTAGTAAAATTTAAAAAAAATGACTTTTTTGCTTCTTTTAAGTATCAAGTTTTATGCCTTTGATGCTTTCATTTAGCTGCATATTCTATTACAGTTGAAAAAAATGCTATAATAATGGCTTTATATAATGAACTGATACTTTCTTAATGGATTTTCCCCAGCAGTGGGAGTATTTTTCCTGTAAAGTTCAAGGTTTCATCTTTCAGATTATGTAATAAAATTCTACTGTTCGCTATAAAAATTTCACTGTTTCGGGGTGTTGAAATTAGTGGGGGTTATTTAAATAATGATACTTAAAGAAGTGATTTTTGGGAAGGAAATTGAGGTCTGATACTTAAACAAGTGATTTTTATGTCATTATCCTAGATTCAGTATAAGGTCATCACCTGAAATGACCTGGTCATCCAAGACAACACAGATGTTGGTTCTGATAAGTTTAGAAACATAATTAGTTCCTGGATCATTAGTATTCTATATTTAAAGCTACAGTAAAATTAAATCACTTCTTCTAGTGATTATTTTGTACTACATGTACTTAAATAGGTGATTATTAAAGAAAGACAACTCTTACTTTCAACCTTTATTGAAATAATGTTACTTGAATCAGTGATTTAGAAAATCACTCATTTAAGTAAGTCAGTCCCCTGACTGATATATATGACAATGTTGGCAGCTTAAGTTTTTTCAGTCTTTCCGGGTAGCTCAGTTTATTGAATCCTGGTAACTGTCGTGTTGCCCTTTTTTGTACATTTTCGATTTTGTCAATGGATTTCTTTTTAAAAGGTGCCCATACAGAGCTGTAAATGTAAATGTAAATTAAAATGTGTAAAATAAAGTTTGATTACATTAAGTAAAGTATCACAGTCTCTGTATTGTTCACTAATGTTTTTGTAATAAAAATAAAATAAAATATATTAGATGTTCACTTTCTCAATTTGTATAAATTATAATAGTCTCTATTGTTCACTAAATTGCATCGGTCACCTGATTCTTCTGCTTTGAAAATAAGAAGATGTGGAATGATTGCCAATGAGCTATTAATGACCAGACAACTCTCCATAAAAAAAAATATTTAATGTTTGCAAGTATAGGTAATTAACTTATATGGTATTCAACAAAGAACATTTGCTTACTTCACATAGAAAGCTTAGAAAGGGTCAATGCAAGATTTGTGTAAAACAATCCAAACAAAAACAAAACATGCTGATTTTGTCATTCGGTTACTGTAGCTCACATGTTTGCATGTCCAAAATCAGGACCCTGTAATTCAGCTGAGGTCTAAAGGTTGCTGTTGATTTTAATTTTTTAATGGCCATTCATTTAGTTGTTTCTTTTCCTAAAGTTTCTTACTCATTTTGAATAAAAAGGTTAGACAAACTATTCATTGATATGCTTGTGGGTGTTTCATATATATTCATAAAAGTAAAGGATTCAATTGACAATAAATGTGTTATATTTTTATTTATATTGTTCCATTTTATTTCAGCTATCTGTAAAGTCTGCAAAACAAAAACATGTAACATCCTAGAATCATTTCCTAATATGGTAAGAATAAACTTACTTTAAGTTATTTTTTATCACATATGTCACTCAACTATATATACAAAATAACATGTATGATTAAAGGCTTCCTTTATAATAAATGTAATACAGGATAGTTTTTACATTATTTATATTAGTCAAACAGTCAGTGTCTCCTGTCTCTTTACAAACTTATGGAATGTGGATACTTTTGACCTAGGAGGAACATGAAAAATTAGTTAATATTTATAATATATATAATTATGCATTAAGCACATGTTCAGCATACCAATCCAAACCTGACAGAGAAATATTTCATGCTACATTTATTTCCTACATTGATAATTCAGAACTATTTATTTTTTGTTATTGTAATATAGTTTTTTTTTCAATTGTTAGATATGCATAATGATAATTCTTACATGTTTTATATAAAAACAAAAACAGATGTGGTATAATTGTCAATGAGACAACTCTCCATACAAGACCTAAATGAGTAAATTGAGCAAATTATAGGTTACAGTACTAGTACAGCCTTCAATGTGGAGCCTTGATTCACACCAAAGGTATATTTTTAAAAGTAAACACACTACTAGTTTGTTATTTATCATTTTTATAAATCATTTTGAGTACAACATGTATATTTATCTGTATTTTAGATGGACATTATTCCTGGTGATGAGAATTCAGGAGAAATAAAAATAAATGATCAGGTATGGATATTTATTTAGTTTATAAATAAGTATTTCTGTTGCAATTATTGTGTATCAATGATTTTGATTGGATGACAGGTTAACACAATTTGTGACAGTAAAACTACCGATTGACGTCCGCAAAGTTTCAAATACAATACAGTTATCTCTTAAATGATGTATGGGTGCCAATAAGACATGGCTCCATCCAAGACGCAATGTAAATTAAGAAAGTAGAAGATTCACTTTTCAATAATATAGCATTTTTGGGGAAAGACAGCTTCAAGCCGTCAATCCCCTATGGGGTTGACCAGAGTGAAATTCCCTCACATCATTCATTTTGTTTTTATAGTGTGGAAAACCCCCCAACAAATCTTACTGAGATTGATGAGAAGGAAACACACAAATTAATAGATTGACTTTAAACACTTTTCCCTTTATTATCGTATTTTGAGCTCTCTTTTACACTATTTACATTTCTTTTACAATCCGGAAAAATCAGTATGACGAGATATTCTAAATATATCCAACCTACATTATATTTTATTATGACGTCATTGTTGGAATGCCACACTATGCAGAAGCAGGGATATCCTTTACTGTTATTTAAATCATTCTCAGAGTTCATGCACTAATTATAAATTGTTATTTGTTAAATTTAAACATAGTTATGTTTGCTGTAGATGATTCAAACATCAACATGCAATACTTTAATTTGTGGGTCAACAACTTTCAAAGTAAACAGGCCAGAGACCTCAATTAATTCCTCTATCATTTCTTTATAACGTTTTGTCGCATTAAAAAAAAGGAGTAGGTCCAGTAAGACCCCTTTTTGGCCCCAAAATATAGCTGTTTTACAAAATTGTTAAAATGTAAACTTTTAGTTATTTATTGGACAGTAGAATGCTTCTGCTACATAAATATGGGCTGTTTTTTTACAATACAATGCACATATATTGGGTAATGCACATATATTGGGTAATAGCACCATTAAGTCATGCTAAATTACTGAAATCTTAACAATTCTAGCATTTTAGTTAAATTTTAGACAGTTTCGTGTGAAACGAAAGTGGCCGCATTCGTGTTCATCCTTTATTTTGAAATGTAAGTTGTATTTTATGATAATACATAACATATATAAAGGTTGAGGATGAACACGGATGCGGCCACTTTCATTTTTGACAAAAATCATCTGAAAAGTGACATTTTTCGGCATATTTGGTAGATTTTTCATATTTGAGCTTGAATCAGGTTGTTTTTAATGACGAAATCAGTTAAAATCTTTCACATAAATAAATTGATTCAAATGAAATAGACACTTAAGTGTTTAAAAAGTGGTCAAAATCTTTCGTAAGATGAACCTGAAATTTGAGGCCAAAATCGGTCCTTACCGGACCTACTCCTTTGCCTATTCTTTTTGTCTAATTTTTTTGTGTGTGTAAGGTACAGTACAAGTCCAAAAATATATGCAATTTTCAGAAAAATTGCATGTTTACATCATACAAATTTGGCCAATACACATCCATGCCCCTATAGGCAAGTCAAGAGATGTTCCGAAAAGTGTAAATATTACCTTTTTGCACCTGGCCTAATCACTCTTTCCTTATTAAAATCAGTTAAAATAAAACATCCAAAAGTTTATTTCAGCTCTCTTCTTTCATTTCCACACCAGAAAAGCTAAGAAATGAAAGAGAAAGGGAAAGAAAAAAAATAAAGAAAAAATACACTATAATTAAAGGGAACTATATTCGTGAACAACGAAAAGCGGGGTCATTAATTGTGGTCTTGGGCCTATTATATTTAGGGGCCAAAAACTTGACCAATTCCAATAAAACTTAGCATGATTTAAGCTTAGTGTATCAAGAGTCAGTTTACAAAGTTTCAAAGCCATATGATATATATTATAGAAAATGTGGCATTTTTTATATCTCAACTTTTGTTGCTGCATTGTGACGTTGAAATAGAACAATATCAACTTTCAAATTTTGGCTTCAAAAATCCCAAAAAAAACACCAAATTGCACTTTTTAATGTCTCAATGTATAAGATATTATCTATTTTAAGTAAATTATAGCATACTTAATGTATAAGACTTATAAAAATTTGACAAAAGTTAATTTTATATGTGCCTATGCCAAAAAATAGAGGTTTTCAAATGAAGCGAGGCCTTATATGAAATGTAATATTTTCCAATTACAACAATTTTCTGAAGTTGTTCAGTTAACACAAAACATTTAACATATCATACATGTTCTTTTCATGTAAATAAAAGTTTCAAATAGCATAACACATGAGTTTTACATGGTCTTAAGCAATGTCAAGCTTAAAATAACAAGTTGTCAATTTGGGCTGTTCCCTATATATATAATTTCCATATTAAATTGCATATAAATGATATTGGAGATGGAAATATGCTTCTTTTTGCTCAAATCCTTGCTGAGATATGATCAAATATGAAGCCTGGATGTAACAAGACTGTTGATTTTAAATATATATGTAGACAGTATGGTCTGATGCAAAGTTTTTTCAATTTACTGTTTAAAACCTATATGAAATTTCAGTCTTAAAATGCCAATATTTTAACCACCAGCCATCCAACAGAAGAAAATAAAGGTATTCTGTCACTTGTCTGTTTCACAGACTGTGAAACAGACAAGTTTAAACAACCAGTACTAAGTGCTTTTGATATAGATTCAGTGCAATCTGTTTAAAGGAATACAATTTTTAAGTGCATAGAACTTCATATTTCACTTGCTTCGTACGGACCATTAGACCTAGACTATTAAAACAGCACATTTTGCACTCTTTTTATGCTTTTATCCACTTTTCTTTGTGTTCAGAGTTCACAAATGAGTGAAACAAGTGAAATAAATACCACAAACACAAATAGATATCAGAAAAAAAATGTCAGAGAAAAATTAAGGATGCTGCTTTTGCAAAAATATTGAAAAAAGTGAAAAAGCTACTTTTTGGGCATATCAGCTGAAAAGTGACTTTTTTTTACAAGTTTCTATCAAATAAAAGTGGAAATCATTTCTTCTCATATAGTTTGACAAATTAATACCAATAGATCATTCAGAGAAGTTGTCCAAGTATAAATTCAAAATTTGCTGAAATGCACCTCTTAGGCCCGAGACCACAATTAATTCCTCTATCATTTCTTTATAACGTTTTGTCGCATTAAAAAAAATTTGCCTATTCTTTTAATATGTCTTATTTTTTGTGTGTGTAATGTACAGTACAAGTCCAAAAATGCATGTTTACAACAAACAGGAGCTGACCTCAATTGATGAGTAATTATCCACTAAAATAAAACTTGAAAATGTGACATTTAGTGTATGATTAGTAGTCTTCCATTAAAACTAAATTGTGTGTACCAACAAATAAATCATATTGTAATGGTAAAAAAAAAAAAAATTAAAAAAAAGTTGCATTTTATAGTTTAAACCTATTTATTCATGAAATTTACAAATATTTCAAAATGTAGGATCTGGAAACAAACTTTTTTGTCCATCTGATGAATTAAGCCTTTTTCAACTGATTTTTATAGTTCGTTCTTATGTTGTACTGTTTTACCACTGTCCCAGGTTAGGGGGAGGGCTGGGATCCCGCTAACATGTTTAACCCTGCCACATTATTTAAGTATGTGCCTGTCCCAAGTCAGGATCCTGTAATTCAGTGGTCGTTTGTTTATGTGTTGCATATTTGTTTTTAGTTCATTTTTTTTATAAATAAGGCCGTTAGTTTTCTCGTATGAATTGTTTTACATTTTCTTATTGGTCCATTTATAGCTCACTATGCGGTATGGGCTTTGCTTATTGTTGAAGGCCGTACGGTGACCTATAGTTGTCAATGTCTGTGTCATTTTGGTCTTTTGTGGATAGTTGTCTCATTGGCAATCATACCACATCTTCTTTTTTATATTCACACAGTTTACATCAATCATATTATTTTTTATTAGTTCCTGTATCCCTGTGATGAGAGTTGTAACTGGGAACTTTATCAATGGAAATTTAAAACTAAATGGATTTTTCAGTCCTAACTTTCTTAAGAAAAAAATTAAAAATCTTAGAGTACTGTCACAAAAAACGGAAAATGGCCTAGTCTGCAGTTCAGTGGTACACAATTAAGATCTCAGAAAACATTGTAGTTGTTGTTAAATGACAGAAATCAGTTGAATTTTACATCATTAACTATCAACTTTAGTCGAATGTTTAGATTTAGAAGATGCAGATCTCTTGGTCCAAATTGAATCCTAAACTAAGGAAACAAAATTAGATTAAACAACAAGAATTGACTTCAATATTGTCAACCTTTCTACATGTTCTAGCTGTTCTTTTTTTCATTCTTTATATGAAGACTATCAAAAGATACCCCCCCCCAAAAAAAAGAGAAAAAAAAGAGACAAGGGCTGTCTTTCCCCTCAGAGCTATTCAGCTTTTTGATTAAAAGCATAATTTAACCTTTCTCAGTAAACAGCAATAATTTAACAATTTTTTGATCTATGCAAAAGAAATTGACCACCAAGACAGCACATTTTTTGGAGATGTCTAGACACACTGAAATACAAAATACACAACTGAAAATTGGTTTGAACAAAATTTCACTGGAGACTCAATCATCTACTTATTGTAAAACATACCCCCAATTTATATTTTGAGAGGTAAAAATCCCATTTTGCTGGTCAAGCAATCACTTTTAAAACTACTTGTATTCTGTATACCAAACTAAACTTTAGTTACTATTTTAGGATACATATATATTTTATTCATTTATCTTTTAGATGGACATTTATCCTTGTGAAATAGATTCTGATGGCCATTATTTAGAGCATAAGGTATGGATTTTTGTGTGATGTTTTTGCCATATATTTGTAATGTGCCATTAGTATTATTGATGATTTAACAGGAAAACCTCTTAAAAAATATCATAATCACTTCCATTCAATTATAAATAAAATGTGTTATGATTGCCATTAAGACAGCTCTCAAGCTCAGACATAACTTTAGATTACTACACAGTCTTCAACATGGAATAAAAGCACACACCCCATAGCCAGTGATCAAAGATCTTCACAGGACGACTGTCTTCATTCAGTTAATAGATTTACATAGTTTTTTACATACAAAATTCATACCAATTGTGATTTAAATTTAAAAAATGGGTATAAACATGGTTTTTATTAACCGGATTTTTGTGACAAAAATGTCGGTTATTGATTTGGGGATGTACGGCGGGCGGTTGGGTGGGCGGCAATCAAATGTTGTCCGTGCATTAACTCATGAACCGTTCAACCAAAGCTTTTAAAATTTTAATATGTTGTTACTGACAACTAAATGAAGGTCAAGTTCAATAATGGCGATTTTGACTTTTACCGTTCAGGAGTTATGGTTCTTGAAAGATTGAAAAATGGAGTTTCCAGTCGTGTCCGTGCATTTTCTCATAAACCATTCAACCAAAGCTTTTGAAATTTTTATATTTTGTTACTGATGATTAATTGTATTTATCATTCATAAAAGTCATTTTCATACTGGGCCATTTAAAAAACAATGAGGATTTTTACTTTTTGTGGTATATTTTTATATTAGTTAGTAAAATGCAGGATAGTCAGGGCTAGCTTGCTGCCAAGTTTCATGAAGATATCTCAAACCACTTCAGAGAAATGTTTTAAAAACAGGCCATTTTTGTCAGGAGTGTGACGCTTTTAGCGTGACATTTAAAAAATTAGAAATTTTCAAAGTAGTATTGAAAAAAGTGGATCGTTTTTATGCTAAACTGAAATATTTCTGGTAGTTGCTACATTATTAGTCTTAAATATATTTGTAATTTTGTCCAATAAAATTTTAAAATAAGTAAACACTGACCTTTATTGTGAAGGTATGTACAAAAAATAAAGTCTTTAAAAAAATGACACTTTTAAAATTAAAGCTTCCTTGTAACCATGTTTTCAAGTCCAATAATGTCAGTATGTGAAATAAGTTTGTATTGGTATACTAGCACTATAATCAAGGGTATGTTGGTGCTCTAAATCACATATTGGAATCTGACACAGTCACAGATCTGTTCTCATTTGAATTTTTGAGCTGTTTTTGTTCGATTCTAAGTCCTTATTCAACCCAACTTCTTTTTTTATCTTTCTTCCTTTTTTTCTACTGTTTCTCTGCCACTGCCTTTGTTTTTCTTTATATTGTTTATAAAATTTGAAATTTAAAGTTCTTCTTTCTTTAAGGGCATCCGATACAGTTTCTCGATAAAATGTCATTTTTATAATTTTGTAATATGTTGTAGGCCTTGGCGAGTTATAAAATAAAACACAAAATAAAACATAGGTCACCGTGCTTGTTTTCGAGAAAATTGAGGCTGAAAATTGGGGATTTGTGCAATTTTGTAAAACAATTAGGCAATGTTATAAATTTTTTGGAGCAGATAGTTTTCGTTGTAAATTATTAAGATCGGGTTCAATCTGAAGCTCTGATAAGTGACAAAAAGGAACTACATGAATAACTATACAATTATTCAAGCCTTGCTTGACATTGCGGACCAGATGCTCAAAGTGGTATTTTTTTAAACCTAAAAAAATGGAAATAAACTGTTTCTGAAAATGTCATTTATATCATTTTTCTGTATAAACTGCATTTTGTCATGCTTTCTCCAAATCTCAAATAAAAAATATAGGTCACCGTGCTTGATTCCATGATAAACGTGATTTATCCTAAAAATTGCGTCCCCCCTTTGTAACCTCAACCTTAGCGCTAAACTGCACGACGTCGCTGGCAGACAATTTTGACGTTATCTCTGCAAATTACCGGCAACATTTTTTAGATGTATAAATATTGCTTGTAAAGTACTATCTATAAATTGGTTATATTGTTTCCGGAAATAAAATCATGTGAATAACAAATACCTCTGTCTGTTTGAGGTGTAAGTGAGAAACATCTCAAGAAAAGTTATAACGGACTGTTGATAATTTTTACGGCTTTTAGAATTGAAGACTCGGCAATTTAGAACTTGACATACATGTTAATTTACCAGTCTTCACGACAAGTGGCAGCCCAGGCAGCCCAGGCTGGTAAAATTGCTCTCGGGCCTCTAAAAATCAGACCTACAGGCTAACAGAATCTAACTAAAAAAATTAAAAAATTGAGCTGCGGGCCTGTAGATTTAGCAGTTCAGCGTGAAGACTGATTTACTGTACACACTCTTATATTATTTCATACCGTCTGTTGACCTCTAGATTTGTTTTGTTTTGTTTGGTGGGCTGCTGTTTCATTACAAATATTTCTTAAAATCCTTTTATTCACGTTTTAATCACTGAGAAATCCGTTTTTGTTGATACGAATTAAAAGTTCACGTCGTTTGGACAGTAAAATCAAATTTAACGCGCATTTCAATTTGAATTAGAATTTACGTTAGGACATCAAACATTTAGAATGCGAATTAAACTAATTCGAATTAGTTAATGCGAATCGAATTCGAATTACGTGTGAACTCAGCATTATCCTGCAAACGGAACTTCTTTTTTTGTACATAAATTGCAGCACATACATTAGGCCGTTACTTTTTTCGTTTGAATTGTTTTACATTGTCATTTCGTGACCTTTTATAGCTGACTATGCAGTATGGGCTTTGCTCATTGTTGAAGACCGTTCGGTGCCCTAAAGTTGTTAATTTCTGTGTCATGTTTGTCTCTTGTTGAAAGTTGTCTCATTGGCAATTATACTACATCTTCTGTTTTATGTGGTCAGAAAAAAAAAGCAAACTCTTATAAAGGAGAATCTTCAATTTCCTAAAGAATGCTCTTGTCCATGCAAACAATGAAACTATAACTTTTGAAATTTTTGATTTGGCAAAAACGATTGGATTAGTTGCGATTAAAATCCTTCTCTCATAGCGTAATTTTATTGGTAAATAACTATATATTTTTTTCACCATAGCGCGTACATAAAATATCGCTCGTCAATTCCTCTGTCTGTCCTTCCGGTCCTTCGGGTTAATTACATTTTTCAAGTGAACAATTCTTTTCAACTCTTTATAAAACTGATATCGTATGTTTTCGAAAATCAGTGCATATCAAGTATTCTTTAAAAGAGTTATGCCATTTGGAAACATTGATTATATTAGAAATTCCATTGTATTTGCTGTCATTCCGACATTTCTCTAATATATTTACAAAAATATAAAGAACAAAATAAACAGCTGCGCTACGAGCGCATGATACGCCCGTTGTGTTATGAAAAAAACATTATACATGTTTTTAAAATAACACGGGGGTTGTACAGGAAGTCATGCTAAGTATATCTTGATTCGTTCATTATACTTGCTCAAAAGTAAGTTTGTATATCACAACATGTTTTATATGATCCCCAAATTGAAGCTCAATAAAAATTCAAGAACTCAAAAATGAATTAAAGAGTCATCACGAAAAAGTATACAGATCTTAAGAATAATTTAACTAAAAAGTATGTGAAGTTTTATGCAATAATTATAAATAGTTTCTGAGATACGGCGCGACATGTAAAAACCCCTACTTTTTGTCATAAACTCAATAACTCTAAAATCAAATTTTGAATCATCCTTAAAAAGTATATACAGATCTTCAGATTAATACAATTAAGAAGTGTGTAAATTTTTAAGCAATAGTCATAAAAAAAAAATCTGTTTTAGTTACAAAGTCCTGTACCTGAAAAAGTTCACCAAAAATTAAACAGATCGTTTGACCATCATGACTGAAAAAACAACCATGTTAAGTTTAATGCAATTTGGATAATATGCTGTTCCATGTTTACGACGGACATTTGTGTACCATAATACGTCCCGTAAAAAAAATACGGGTGTATAAACATATTGTTGGCTACTGCCTTTTGTTAGATACAGTAAGTGCAACATTGAGGAAATAAGAACTTTATTCTTTTATATAAGCGGCGTGTACCTACATTTTCGGTATTAGTTTTAAAATATCATTGGTTTCCTGTGCTGCAATAAAATTTCATGGATGATGAATGATAATAAAAAAGATAATTGACATGCATGATATTAGTAACACAAAAAGGGTCAGTCGTCTTGAGATTGCTCTCACTTTACATTATTTTATTGAAGATCTCAAAGAAACAGTAATTTGTTTTATTTCTTATGATGTTATTAGACTGTTATCCTGTTAGAATCAAATGCACTAATACTTATGACGTAGAAGTAAGCATGCGGGAGAAACAGAAATTGAAGCATCGAAATTCCACATTACGTTTCTTATTACGGAAAATTACACGCATTACGTCCCGCAAAAAGTGACGTTTTGCGGGAATTCAAATGCTTAACGTCGTGCTAAGAGTTAACTCCCTTGAAACTGTATCGGATGCTCTTAAGCCTTTTTTTGTTAGCTTGGTTTTGTAGTTTTTTATTTTGTTTAAGATTGTCCAACTTCCCATGATCATTTTTCAATTTTATATTCAGCCAGTATTAGCGGGTTCTCTCTTTCCAAGCCTCTTTCTTTGAATCATTTCTTCTAGAGAATTTTGCCTGGCTTATGTCAGCAAGTCTAGTGGATGTTTTAAGGAATGGAAGTTTTACCAAAAGTTTCTTCATTTTACTAGCTGTCTTTCAATTATCTGTCCTAAAATAAAGCTAATTTTCATATTTTTCTTAAATTGTTAAATTCATGTCAGGAGTGTGACGAATTACATCTGAATGGTTAATCCTTGAAACATCTTTAAATATACCATTTTAAATCAAAATAATTGTTCTATTTTGTACAAAATTCATTTCCTCACTTTCCTATATGATATTATAGTTGTACACACTTATTTCCTTTGATAAATTTGCATTACTGTGCACAAAAAATAGAAAAATAACTAATTAAAACTCATTGTGCCAAAACAATTATGATAAATAACACATTTAAGAGGTAAATGATAGGAATATAACTTGGTTTCAACATTTCTAACACAAAGAAACTTGTGGGACTTGTCCTTGTGAAATTATGAATTGACAGAAAATGTCTTAAAAAAAGCGTCACACTCCTGACATATATAATGCACTCCCACATCAATGATATAAACATATCACAGTTGTAATAAATTTTTTTCTTCTCTTTGGAATAGCCACTTCTGAAAAATAAAGAAGAAGAAAACATTTAAGTCCTATCTATTCTTTGGTAGATGTTTAAAGACAGTTGTCACACTCCTGACATTTTTGGGTGCCTCTCTTAGTATTTTTTTTAAATGGCCCTAAAAAGAAAGTCCTGTTCTATGGCAAAAGATATCAGTAATTGAAATCAATGATATAGCAATGTGTTAATTGAATTTTTGTGAAAGTTTAAAGCATTTTTCAATCTTTGTAACATATAAGTCAGGAGTGTGACAAAATACTGAAAATAGAAGGCTTTTTCTACATACAATTACATAAAAACGGTACAATGAAATGACATTTTTTTTTTTTTGCAAATGATCACAAAAACTCAGGGCTTTCAAAGTTTACTATTTTAACTGAAATATATTAAGATTCTTTTTATTGGCAAAAACTTCAATCACTAGTTATTATTATTTTTTTCAAATTAAGCTATTCAATTTGATTGTTATTATATGATTTAGCAGAAAAGATGGAAATTTTGGTTTTAAAATTTTTCTTTTTCTATTGACTTTCATTTGGAAAAGGTTTGAGCAATGTTTTTTTAACTGTTTTATTACCAAACTTGTTTATAAGTAGTATGGTTTCTGTTCAAATTTTTTGAGATGTATGTTATTAAAATTTAAGATTATTCAATGTGTCTGTTTCATTCTGCCTGAAACTTTGGAATTATAAAATTTAAAGTATCGGTAATAGGGTAAGACAAAAATAAATACAAAATATTGAGTTTGAAATTGGACCCCCCATGTCACACTTTTGCCTCATTTTTTTTAAAATGGCCCTACTACAGATTCATTTCTCCATTCAATCCAATCAATCTAACCAAATCTTGCATACTCTGTTAAAAACTCTAGGACTATTAAAATAATGTGAGAAAACTATATACAACTGACCTGTAAAGTAGTAATATGAATTCCCAAAAGATTCAGCAATAACTATACAATAATTCATATAAGACAATTTGCAAACTCCAAAATTGTGAAATCTATCTACTTAGTATGACAGTTGAAATAAGAGTGCCCAGAACAATAGAATTTTCCCTCCAAAAAGAACATGTGACCAAAATCACTATCCATAAGAAATATAGCCTTAATTAAGATTCTAAATATAGAAATCAAGGTAACATAGACAAACAGTTACACTGGTCAGTTTAACAGTATTCAGACTGGACAAATTAAATACCATTCAATTTGTAACTAATAATATCAATAGTATGAAAATTATTTTATTCCAATATATCTAATCAATATATACAAATTTACATTTACAAAAATATGCTAAATTCCACTCTACCACATTATCTTTTCTATTCATCATCTCATTAATTCTGTTTTTAATTACTCGGCATTTTACTGTTCAAACTTCGGTTTTTTTTATTAGTTTTCAGTAGTTGAACAGAACCAGCCAACTTATAAGTGCATGCAGTCAGAAGATACGACAGCTAAGGAAGAAAATGACATGGTATGAACATTAACACATATTCATAAATAAGAAAAAATTAACTGCTTTTTCAAAATAAATCAACTATGAAAGTTCAATGTCATAGAATTTAACTACCGGTTATATTGTTTTTATAATACCACTCCATTTATACTGGTTAAATTCTTATAAATAATAAAACTTATTTGTGTCAATAAATGAACTTGTGTTTTTCCATTAATTTTGACAGGACGAATTATAGTATACAAATGTCAGCCGTCCGTCCTTCCGTCTGTCTATTGTAAACATTTCGCACTGTAACTAGAGAACAACTTACCCAAATTTCTTGAAACTGAGCAAAGTTGAGTCTTATGATAGTCAAACAATCTGTATACCTTTTCATGAAAATGAGACCGTCAGTCTGTCCCATGAAATTTTTGTCACATTTTTTTCAGATCCTGTTTTTTTTCAAATTTGGTATCAAGGTTTATATATGAGAGCTATCTATACAAGGTGCTATGTTTTCAGATTCATCATTAAACAAATTCCTGTTTACCCTATTCCTTTTTTGGAATGAGGATGAGCAAGATATAATTAAAACATATGTTGTATCCTTCTTGCATGTATTGCACACATGTATGTATTTAATTAATTTAGTACCTGAAATAAATTCCTCTTTTCAGATAAGTGAAGATGAAGCATCTATATGGATTTCACAGTCTGATTCAGAAAATTATATGGTATTTTTTTTAAAGAATTACACAATAGAAAAAAAGGATATATATATAGATTCATTATACAAAATCAGTGCATACACAGAAAAAACCCTCATTAAAACAGCCACATATAAGTTATAACATATATTTATATATCCTCATAAACATTTCCTTGTATGAAGTATTTTTAGCCTTTTTTATACCGTGATAGTTCAGCTTTACAAACTCAATTTCAGTAAGTTGTTTAGACCCCCCATCTATAGAAAAAAAAATGAAAATATATATGCCCTACCAAGAACTAAGACCTAGACTGTGTCCTAGAGAAAAATTCTGTAGTAAACACACAGTCAATATGGGCCCACAAACAAAGTTTTGGGGGTATATAGGAATCACCCTGTCAGTCTGTCTGTCTATATAAAAAAGAAGATGGGGTATGATTGCCAATGAGACAACTCTCCACAAGAGACCAACATGACACAGAAATTAACAACTATTATATAAAGGTCACCCTAGGGACTTCAACAATGAGCAAAGCCCATACTGCATAGTCAGCTATAAAAGACCCCTAAATGAAAATTTAAAACAATAAAAACGAGAAAACTAACGTCCTTATTTATATAAAAAAATGAACGAATAAATAACAAATAATTAACACATAATCAAACGACAACCACTGAATCACAGGCTTCTGACTTGGGACAGGCTCATACATATAGCTTGTAAGTGCAACTCCTCCCACAGGAAGTGACAGATACTAATGAAACTTTACACAGTTGCAGTACACAACCTGAGGATATGCATGAAGAAGAAAACAACCTGGTCCAAAATATTTCAAGGGAGATAATTGAACTTACTTAGCTTGATATTGCAATATGTGGTAACAGGTCTCGTAAGCACAACTTCTTCTAAAAGCCTTGATGGATATTGATGAAACTTGACACACTTGCAGTACATAATCTGAGAATGTGCATGAAAGACAAAAATCCTGGTCCAAAATATTTCAAGGGAGATAATTGAACTAATTTAGTTTATTGAAGTTTATTGGAAGTGGGGGTATCCTTTAGTGAGTTAACTCACAGTTCTATGCATCTCTCTGAATGCCAGATACAATCCACTTTCGTTTCATTTTATTTATATCCCTCAAACAGAAAATGAGTTGTGACGACCCCAACAATCTATAATTCACATTGAAATTTTACCCACCCCAACAGAAAAAAAAATCTTTGGCGTTCCATGCCTTCGCCAATTATTCAAGACATGATTTACAAAAAGCAATTTGAGATATACTTGTATTTAAAAAAATGAAGTCTGTTGCAATTCCTATTTTTTTAAAGGTTTCTCTGCCATTATCTCAGATATCATCATGGAGTGCAGAAAATGACATACAAAGAAACACCTTAGAGGAAATAAACAGTGCACTGAACATTATTGGTGGGGGAAAATCAGTCCAATTACATACCAAATAAGGAAGGATGTTAACGAACTCAAACCAAGAACAATGCGCAGCCTGAAGAGAAAAGCATCTGCTACTGTTCATGAAGCTCTTGACTGTCTTGCACCATTTCAAGCAAAAAAACTCATAGATATGGACATGGTAAATATACTGCCCTTAAAACATAAACTATTTTTATACCCCACGCAACGAAGTTGCGGAGGGTATAATGTTTTTGACCCTTCCGTCCATCAGTCCGTCAGTCCGTCCGTCAGTCCTGTTTCTTGTCATCGCAACTCCTCTCAAACCACACAACAGAATTTCACGAAACCTTTTCAGATAATAAGGACATACTACGTAGATGTGCATATCAACAGGAAATTACAATTCAATTTTTTTTCTAGGAGTGATGCCCCTTTGAACTTATTTACTTTAATGTACTACTGCAACAGTTTGTCATCGCAACTCCTCTCAAACCACACAACAGAATTTCATGAAACCTTTTCAGATAATAAGGACATACTATGTAGTTGTCCATATCGACGGGAAATTGCGATTAAATTTTTTTTCTAGGAGTTACGCCCCTTTGAACTTATTTACTTTAATGTACTACTGCAACAGTTTGTCATCGCAACTCCTCTCAAACCACACAACAGAATTTCACGAAACCTTTTCAGATAATAAGGACATACTACGTAGATGTGCATATCAACAGGAAATTACGATTCAATTTTTTTTCTAGGAGTTATGCCCCTTTGAACTTATTTGCTTCAATGTACTTCTGCAACAGTTTGTCATCTCAACTCCTCTGAAAACACACAACAGAATTTCATGAAATTGTTCAGATAATAAGGACATACTATGTAGATGTGTATATTGACAGGAAATTATTATTCAGTATTTTTTCTTATACAATTTTTTTTCCTTATACTTATTTAATTTCTCCAATGACAATGTGGGGACGTTGGGTATGTGAGCGTGCTCACTAAGGTTCTTTAATTGAGATTAATGTTATATATTTTATACTTGGCCTATGTAAAATGTAGATTTTACATTTGCAATTTGAGTAAACAGTTACAACTGATAGAATATAGAATCTAACATTATTTGTCAATAATGAAATGAATTAGTCTAAGCAAACAATTTTAATTTAAATATCTTCCCAAAGGTCACTATGAAACAACTGCTCTGAAACCAATTGAAACTTTTGGCAATTATTTGCTATCACATGTGTTTGACCCATTTATATACACATTTTGATTTGACAACTGTTTTAGGAGTTATAGAATTTTAACATTTTTTCTGGGTATTTCAAAATGCTGCATGCTTGGCAGAGAAGCAGCAAATACCAATTTCAAGTCTTTGGTTTTACCAGGTTTAGAGTCAAACTCACAACCTACCGCACTCAAGGCGATAATGCTAACCATTACATCACTGAGGCGGATACCCTTATTTGAGATTATGATTTAAAAATATAACTTAAATGTTAATTTTTTAAATGTTATTTCAGTGTTCAACACCATCACCTAAAGTAGATGAGCTGGTTGTTCAACTCTTCAAAGAATCAACTGACAAGTGCACCAAAAAGTAGTTCCTGTCAATGATCTCATTAAATTACACAAAGCAGCAGCTGAGAGACATATTTTCTGGCATTAGCATATATGAGATTGACCAAGCCAGAATACATGCAAAGACTTGTGGAAAAGGTATAACACTCTTCATAATCATTTCTGTATGTCTCTTTTAGGATAATACACCCACTCTTTGATCTACCAAAGTTACAAAAATGACAAATTGAGGATTTTTTTTGTAAATACTGAAACCATTTATTTATAATATTTTAAAAGTATCAATGTCATTTGCAGTGATTGTGAAAGGACACTGTCAGTCCTTGCATCAAATAAATGTAAGTGGTACTTTTCTCTTGGCCAGAGACAATCAAAGCTTGTATTTTAGAGATTCCTGTTTGTACGATTTCAGATTAATTTTTACATTCATAGCTTTTCATTATCATCCTTAGATTTGGTTAATTTTGTTCTTAAAAGCAAGTTTTACTGAGTAATTGATTATACATACATGGCTCTTGAACTTACTTTTTACTGAAACATATATTTGTTGTATCATTTGTGAGCATAACATTTATTTGATATATTTCAGGTGTTCCACCTCCAATTAAAGAAAAATGTGTCTGCCATAAAATGAATAAAGATAAGCTTGATCATGCACTAGATTTCTTTCTGAATCCTTCATTTCATCAGGTAAATATATTTTCATTATGTTGCCTGAGCATGTGGAGAGATCACGTTCTGTCGTCTTGCATCTGCTTCGTAGTACATGTATGTGTGGTCTTCACAAAATTTTCTCAACTAGGTCATGTAGGTGTCAGCAGCTTTATCTTATGTGCTATACTGTGTGAAGTGATTTTTTTGCGGCTGCTCATCAAAGTCCTGCTAAAACTTACTGTTTCTTAGGGACATACGGCTTCCATGGAACTTGGAAGCCCATCTAATCAATTTGTAAAATCTAATTTATTTGTAAGAACTGACTTTAAAACCATTTGTTTATTTTGAATGTATTCATGAATTGAAGGTAGGCCTGCTAAACTTAAAAATTTTAAAATGATAATATTGATAAGATGACATTAAGATGAATACCTGACAAAATTTTGCATAATCAGTATTTCAGAATGTGATAGATTATGAAACATGTTTTAAAGTAAAACTGTTATGTGTCTAAGTATTTGTCTGTAATGTATTTTTTTTTACAGGTAACTTCAGTTGGCACTAAGCAGATGCATTTACGAAATGGAGAAGTGACCACTATCCCACAGGTTGTTAGGACAGCATGTCACTCAACACTAGTGACAATTTATCAATCATTCTGCCAAGAAACAGATTTCTCACCTTTGTCCAGAGCCACTCTTTTCAAAATTTTGGCTGCATGTCCTGCATCAAAAAGAACTAATTTAAAAGGACTGGATAATGTTGCAGCAGATGGTGCTTTGGGATTTGAGACTCTATTATCAACTCTGTCAAGCATTGAAAGATATGTGTCAGATAATGACAAGCTAATACAACTTAAGGAATGCAGAGAGAACCTGTTAGCAGCAAAGCTTTACTTGAAAAAAGATTTCAAGGCTCACATTAAGCAAAAGGATAAATGTGCTGATCACTGCATTAGTTTTGCCATTTCTGATCCTATGGATCAGAAACATCAGCAGCTGTGCAGTGATCACATTCATGACACAAGCTGTGACAGGTGTGATTTATTCACCAACACTGTTCTGGAAGTAAAAAACCAGATCCGAAATTTAGGAGGTATGTTAGTATAACAAATACAGAATTACAATGTCAAAAATATTATTTATGTGCCCCACCTACGATAGTAGAGGGCCATTATGTTTACTGGTCTGTGGGTCTGTTCGTTTGTCCGTCTGTCCCCTGTCAGGTTAAAGTTTTTGGTCAAGGTAGTTTTGATGAAGTTGAAGTCCAATTAAATTGAAACTTAGTGCACTTGTTCCCTATTATATGATCTTTCTACATGTAATTCCGATTATAGTTTTGACACCAATTTCACGGTCCACTAAATATAGATAATGAGAGTCCTGTGTCGGGTTAAAGTTTTTGGTCAAGGTAGTTTTTGATGAAGTTGAAGTCCAAACAACTTTAAACTTAGTACACATGTTCACTATGATATGATCTTTCTAATTTTAATGCCAATTTATAGTTTAGACACCCATTTCACGGTCCACTGAACATAAAAAAAAGATTGTGCGATTGGGGCATCCATGTAATATGAACACATTCTTGTTATTTGAATTTTTTAAAAAGGATCATCAGTTTTATTTCCTACATTTCAGAATGTCTATATCGTAAATATACAATAATTTTATAGCTGTGAGTCCTCAAATCAAAACAAAACAATATGTGACATACCTCACAAATTTGATATAAAGTTTTTGCAATAACTTTACTCCAGCACATCTCCTGAAAGCTCTAAATGTCTCCTTGATATATGCTAAAAAAATTATTGATGATTTACTTCGAAATACCTCTCTATATATCACATAGTTTATATATGCCATGGTTTTGAAGTAGTGGTTTGTCATCAGTAATTAATCTGTAATTCAGTGCATCAACAACAGTGTCAGTTTAGAAAGATTTTAAAATTATTGTAATAAGGAAGTAAACTAAACTGAAATATTTTCTGACAATTGCAGATGAACTTCCACCAGATTTACTATCTGACATATATGGCGACATTGAATCAGCCTGTGAAAGAATAACAGATTGGAAAAGACACATTGTAAGAACCATCAACCAAGACAAAGGCCGCAGTGATCTTTTTAAGAGCCTTTCATCAGAACAAGCAGTCATAGTCATGGACTGGGCCATGAAATTCTTACCCATGTCTTTTAGGGAAAAACAAAGTGACTGGTTTGGACAGAAAGGTGTCAACTGGCATGTCTCTGTTTGTATTTATAAGTCAGAGAATGAAGAGTTGAAGGTTAGTATTATTTTTTTTGTTGTAAAAAAGGTTTTTTTGGGTATACCTACCAACCCACGCCCCCACCACACCCTACCCAAAAGAAAAACTTAATTTTTTTTAAAAATAAAGGAAATAAAAGTAAATAAAAATTAGAGGTCCTGTGATCAGAGCTCACAAAATTATACCCCTGCTCCTTGCAAATTTCATGTTTTGGTATTGGAAACCCCAAAAATCAATTTGATCAAGTACAAATAGGAGGTGCACACTGGCATTATATGATTGAGATTCTCAAAAAGTTTCATTACAAAGAAGGGGTAATGCAAATTGTACACAATTTGGTTCAAGATATATGTATCTATAAAATAAGTCAAACATTGTGATTAATGCTTCTGTCAAAAGATATCTGGATGCAAAAGAAAAAAAAAAAGTCATAGGTCAATGAGATATTAACCAAAGATATTTGGCAGGAAAACGTTATTTCTCAATTTTTTTACCAGTTTCATTTCTAAACAACTATTGAAAAGATTTTGTAATATCATAAAAATGGCTTATTATTGAACAAGTAAAAGATTTATGATAACTTAGGGGTGAGCAGTCAAAAATATTTATGACAGTCAAATGGATAAAACCTGAGGATTCCTAAAGTCTGACAAAAATTCCAAAACATGACCAGCAAACATCTTTTAAAAAATGTCTTTTCTATTTCAGCACAGAACATTTGCACATTGTGTAGAGGCAACCAAACAGGACTGGTACACTGTGTCTGCACTTTTGGAGCATACTTTGCAAACCATCAAGAGTCAGTTGCCAAATATCAAAACTGTCTTCTTACTCAGTGACAATGCTGGCTGTTACCATTGTGGTAACCTTTGGTTCTCCATTCCTTTTATAAGTGAAAGGACAGGTATGTTGTATGTAGGTTAAGAATTTACCTTTGATAAGTATTTATCAAATGTTACCTGATTTTCTTATTTGATTTTCTAATCTAAAAATACTGTATTGCACACAAACAATTTATGGATGGATAGGAGTAGAACATGATAATAAAAACTAAATAATAAGGACTATAGCATGATGATCAGATTGGAATATTGACCGTTACTTCGTACTGGTCTGACATACAGAGCTTAATTTTTATATGCAAGTTCATAAGGTAACCGTCCATAGCAGATTGTTAAGAAACAATTGAAGAAATCTTTTGATGTATAGTTTTCTTAATAGTTTTTTTTTGTAGGAGTTTATATAAAAAGATATGACTTCAGTGAAGCCCAAAGCGGAAAATCATACTGTGATGCCAAAATAGCACACATGAGAGGGAAAATCAGACAGTGCGTTTCAAATGGAAAAAAATGTAGTTTGTGCTTCAGATATGAAGTCTGCAATAGATGATTATGGGGTAGTTTCTGGATGCCAAACAGCTCATGTGGAAGTCACAAATACTTAGGATGACCATAAAGCAACTGGTCTTATTAAAGGAATCTCCAAAATATCCAATATAGAATTTCAAGAAAATATGCGAATAACTATGTGGAAACCATATGGTATTGGCCAAGGGAGAAATATATCTGTTCAGGGACAAATGAATAGTCAAGATGAAAGGTTGGTACAATTTACTAAACATATAATATTTTGCATGGTATATGTTATTTCAGCTGCCTAGCAAATATGCCTATCCTGACATTGATTTGGATAATAGGTTATTTGTCTATGATGTTCTATAGCATGAAAACAACGGGTTCCAATTTTAAGTGAATTGGTAATTCAAAAGAATGGATTTGGGTATTAAAATTCATGACACAAAATCAATTCATGGACCACTATACACAATCTACCAAATGAATGATAATGATGTAGATGTAAGCAGCTACATGTCACAGTACAACCTTAAACTATTGACAAAAATCCTTCTGTTTAGATAGTTTGACATTATATATGTAGAGTTTCATATAATAACAACTGTTTAAACAAAAACCAATATGAATAAACGTAATTAAAGACAACAACACCCATCAATTACCGCATGGTGATTAATTTATTGTGGTCGACATGTTTCACCAACAAGCATGGCGTCTTCAGGACAATATTATACATGAAATCAAACAGTGAAGTACAAATTTTGCGGTTGTGCGGTTTGCCTTAACAATAGAGGTTGTTATGACGACGTTATAGATATAAATAGAAAGTGAAAGTAAAATAAGAATCTAGTATAGTTCAAAGAGAAAGTTAGTCGATAAAGTTATTAACGATGTGGTTATCTCCTATTCTTGCACGTCTGTGTAGTGGTCCTCATAGATGTTTCTAGTGGTAATAATGTAGAAATGATGGAAGTAGCTCATAAAATGTCAGTTCATTTCCAAATTGGACAACACCCCATTGGCCATCCCGTACCAATTCAACTGGCTTCGCTCCGAGGGAGGTACTGCTTCCACTGAGTAGGTAAAAGGTGAAGTGTGTGATCGCCGCAAGCTTCATCCACGGACATTTTATTAGCAAAGATAATTTTTATGAACACATCTACCAAGATTTACAATTCCCAAAATTGCGGCGATCACACACTTCACCTTTTACCTACTCAGTGGAAGCAGTACCTCCCTCGGAGCGAAGCCAGTTGAATTGGTATGGGATGGCCAATGGGGTGTTGTCCAATTTGGAAATGAACTGACATTTTATGAGCTACTTCCATCATTTCTACATTATTACCACTAGAAACATCTATGAGGACCACTACACAGACGTGCAAGAATAGGAGATAACCACATCGTTAATAACTTTATCGACTAACTTTCTCTTTGAACTATACTAGATTCTTATTTTACTTCCACTTTCTATTTATATCTATAACGTCGTCATAACAACCTCTATTGTTAAGGCAAACCGCACAACCGCAAAATTTGTACTTCACTGTTTAATTTCATGTATAATATTGTCCTGAAGACGCCACGCTTGTTGGCGAAACATGTCGACCACAATAAATTAATCACCATGCGGTAATTGATGGGTGTTGTTGTCTTTAATTACGTTTATTTGCTTTTATAGTGAAAGACAACTGTGAATACTGCGTGGTATCCGTCCGCTATTACCCAACCGCACGATAACCACTTCAGGTGTTGGTTCACCATTATTAAGTTGAAGTTTACTTTTTTACTGTGAACCCCTGCATCCGAGAGGATCCACCTTTGCCAAACTAGCGTTGTACCTAACAACCACACAGCATGAACGAAATACCGGACCATTTAAAGAGTTCTCGATCCGTTGCCGAAAATTACCAGATACGGAGAAAAAATAAAGAGAGATTTGGAAACAGAAGCAACAACAGAAACATACAAAGAAGAAGAAGTCCATCACTGAAGATTTACATACCATACATAAGTACACAAAGTCAAAGAAATTCGGAATACCAGGCATTTTACTTAGGAAAAAAGGAAGGAACCAGAACCAAGATGAACCACATAAACCACAAACCATATTTATAAAGAAAAGCTTCATCCACGGACATTTTATTAGCAAAGATAATTTTTATGAACACATCTACCAAGATTTACAATTCCCAAAATTGCGGCGATCACACACTTCACCTTTTACCTACTCAGTGGAAGCAGTACCTCCCTCGGAGCGAAGCCAGTTGAATTGGTACGGGATGGCCAATGGGGTGTTGTCCAATTTGGAAATGAACTGACATTTTATGAGCTACTTCCATCATTTCTACATTATTACCACTAGAAACATCTATGAGGACCACTACACAGACGTGCAAGAATAGGAGATAACCACATCGTTAATAACTTTATCGACTAACTTTCTCTTTGAACTATACTAGATTCTTATTTTACTTTCACTTTCTATTTATATCTATAACGTTGTCATAACAACCTCTATTGTTAAGGCAAACCGCACAACCGCAAAATTTGTACTTCACTGTTTGATTTCATGTATAATATTGTCCTGAAGACGCCACGCTTGTTGGCGAAACATGTCGACCACAATAAATTAATCACCATGCGGTAATTGATGGGTGTTGTTGTCTTTAATTACGTTTATTTGCTTTTATAGTGAAAGACAACTGTGAATACCGCGTGGTATCCACCCGCTATTACCCAACCGCACGATAACCACTTCAGGTGTTGGTTCACCATTATTAAGTTGAAGTTTACTTTTTTACTGTGAACCCCTGCATCCGAGAGGATCCACCTTTGCCAAACTAGCGTTGTACCTAACAACCACACAGCATGAACGAAATACCGGACCATTTAAAGAGTTCTCGATCCGTTGCCGAAAATTACCAGATACGGAGAAAAAATAAGGAGAGATTTGGAAACAGAAGCAACAACAGAAACATACAAAGAAGAAGAAGTCCATCACTGAAGATTTACATACCATACATAAGTACACAAAGTCAAAGAAATTCGGAATACCAGGCATTTTACTTAGGAAAAAAGGAAGGAACCAGAACCAAGATGAACCACATAAACCACAAACCATATTTATAAAGAAAAGCTTCATCCACGGACATTTTATTAGCAAAGATAATTTTTATGAACACATCTTCCAAGATTTACAATTCCCAAAATTGCGGCGATCACACACTTCACCTTTTACCTACTCAGTGGAAGCAGTACCTCCCTCGGAGCGAAGCCAGTTGAATTGGTACGGGATGGCCAATGGGGTGTTGTCCAATTTGGAAATGAACTGACATTTTATGAGCTACTTCCATCATTTCTACATTATTACCACTAGAAACATCTATGAGGACCACTACACAGACGTGCAAGAATAGGAGATAACCACATCGTTAATAACTTTATCGACTAACTTTCTCTTTGAACTATACTAGATTCTTATTTTACTTTCACTTTCTATTTATATCTATAACGTCGTCATAACAACCTCTATTGTTAAGGCAAACCGCACAACCGCAAAATTTGTACTTCACTGTTTGATTTCATGTATAATATTGTCCTGAAGACGCCACGCTTGTTGGCGAAACATGTCGACCACAATAAATTAATCACCATGCGGTAATTGATGGGTGTTGTTGTCTTTAATTACGTTTATTTGCTTTTATAGTGAAAGACAACTGTGAATACCGCGTGGTATCCACCCGCTATTACCCAACCGCACGATAACCACTTCAGGTGTTGGTTCACCATTATTAAGTTGAAAAACCAATATGATAAATAGCAATTAATGACTTGAGACCATATTGGTAATGTTTCTGTTCACACAATCATGTTTTATTAAAATACATACATGTATAATCACGATTTTTTTTATAAAAAGATGTTTTTGAATTTTATAATCTTTTTTCAGGTCATTGAAAGTGATTGCTGATTTTAAACCTCCAATGAAGGTGGAAGGATCCATAAAGCAGAGTTCTTCGGGTGATGGTTTCAGTTGTCAAGAAGGTTGTGTTCAGACCTTTACCTCATTTATGGATATGCATATGCATTGTTTGATTGGTGATCACAACTACGATCTTCAGCAAATGTCAACTTATGACAAGATTAAGCTCAGATGGTATGATGCTTGTATAAACTTGTCTGAAATATTGAATTTTAATCGAACTGATGATTCTCAACTAAATATCTCACAAGATATAGCCAAAGAACAACAAGGTTGGGTCTTAAAAAAAGAAGCATGTGAGATTTTCAGACAAAGTTAAATTATATCTGAAGTCAATATTTGAAGATGGTGAAAAGAGTGGGAACAAAATGAATGCTGGCACTGTAGCAAGAAATATGAGAGTTGCACTAGAGAATGGTATCAAAAAGTTTTGCAACGCTGAATATTTGACTGCTTGTCAAATCACATCTTACTTTTCTCGGTTAACTGCAGAGAAAAAAATGCCATCAAAGTCTTCCGAGGATATTGACAGTGCAGTAGCTCTTATCGAGAGGTTTGAAGCCATTGAAGAAATAACAGCTTTAATCTAACCTTGATTTTCTTAATAGTACTGTGTAATTTGTGTTCTCAGTTGTGTCATTTATACTGAACGCATCTTTTTTTAAGTTACACATTGTTTTTAACACATTGTTTTTATAAAAGCATAATTACAAAATGATATAGCTTAATTCATTTTTTTGAATAGAATAAGTTGACAACAAATTTTGTCATTGTAAACCATATTTTTAGCTCACCTGGCCCGAAGGGCCAAGTGAGCTTTTCCCATCACTTTGCGTCCGGCGTCCGTCGTCCGTCGTCCGTCGTCCGTCGTCCGTCGTCGTCCGTCGTCGTCGTCCGTCGTCGTTAACTTTTACAAAAATCTTCTCCTCTGAAACTACTGGGCCAAATTACACCAAACTTGGCCACAATCATCATTGGGGTAACTAGTTTAAAAAATGTGTGGCGTGACCTGGTCAACCAACCAAGATGGCCGCCACGGCTAAAAATAGAACATAGGGGTAAAATGCAGTTTTTGGCTTATAACTCAAAAACCAAAGCATTTAGAGCAAATCTGACAAGGGGTAAAAATGTTTATCAGGTCAAGATCTATCTGCCCTGAAATTTTCAGATGAATCGGTCAATCGGTTGTTGGGTTGCTGCCCCTGAATTGGTAATTTTGAGGAAATTTTGCTGTTTTTGGTTATTATCTTGAATATTATTATAGATAGAGATAAATTGTAAACAGCAATAATGTTCAGCAAAGTAAGATCTACAAATAAGTCAACATGACCAAAATGGTCAGTTGACCCGTTTAGGAGTTATTTCCCTTTATAGTCAATTTTTAACCATTTTTCGTTAATTAAAGTAATCTTTTACAAAAATCTTCTCCTCTGAAACTACTTGGCCAAATTAATCCAAACTTGGCCACAATCATCTTTGGGGTATCTAGTTTAAAAAATGTGTGGCGTGACCTGGTCAACCAACCAAGATGGCCGCCACGGCTAAAAATAGAACAAAGGGGTAAAATGCAGTTTTTGGCTTATAACTCAAAAACCAAAGCATTTTGAGGAAATCTGACATGGGATAAAAATGTTTATTAGGTCAAGATCTATCTGCCCTGAAATTTTCAGATGAATCGGTCAATCGGTTGTTGGGTTGCTGCCCCTGAATTGGTAATTTTGAGGAAATTTTGCTGTTTTTGGTTATTATCTTGAATATTATTATAGATAGAGATAAACTGTAAACAGCAATAATGTTCAGCAAAGTAAGATCTACAAATAAGTCAACATGACCAAAATGGTCAGTTGACCCGTTTAGGAGTTATTGCCCTTTATAGTCAATTTTTAACCATTTTTCGTAAATCTAAGTAATCTTTTACAAAATCTCCACTGAAACTACTAGGCCACAATCATCTTTGGGGTATCTAGTTTGAAAAATGTGTCCGATGACCTGGCCATTCAACCAAGATGGCCGCCACGGCTAAAAATAGAACATAGGGGTAAAATGCAGTTTTTGGCTTATAACTATGAAACCAAAGCATCTAGAGCAAATCTGACAAGAAGTTAAATTGTTAATCAAGTCAATATCTATCTGCCCTGAATTTTTCAGATGAATTGGACAACTGGTTGTTGGGTTGCTGCCCTCTAATTGGTAATTTTTAAAGAAATTTTGCCGTTTTTGGTTATCTTGAATACTATTATAGATAGCGATAAACTGTAAACAGCAATAATGTTCAGCAAAGTAAGATCTACAAATAAGTCAACATGACCTAAATGGTCAATTGACCCCTTAAGGAGTTATTGCCCTTTATAGTCAATTTTTAACAATTTTCATTAATTTGGTAAATTTATGTAAATTTTTACCAAATATAGTTCTCTGTTACTAATGGGCAAAGTTCATTATAGATATAATTGTAAGAAGCAAAATCGTTCAGTAAAGTAAGAACTTCAAACACATCACCATCACCAAAATACAATTTTGTCATGAATCCATTTGTGTCCTTTGTTTAATATGCACATAGACCAAGGTGAGCGACACAGGCTCTTTAGAGCCTCTAGTTATTTATACTGCAATCCTTTTATTTGAGCAGTCAAAATGCATTGGCAGTATATTTTTATGTGATATACCGTCACTGAAGGTATATCACCTTCTTTGTGACGTTGACAATGTGTTTCCATAGAGTTTTATGAAGTCAATAAGTAATACAGGTTCATGGAATCTTGACGTCATCCACTTCAAATTCAAAATATTGGTTTTTACCAAAAATATTTCATTTGTAAGAAATTTTAGAGTTGCAGTATAAAGAGAATAACCATACATTGTCTCACGATATAAATTTTATTTTTACTCGGCTCGAAACAGGATAGAAATGCTCAGGAAAGCCTCGATTTCTTCCTGTTTCTAATCCTTGTACAAATAAATTTTATATTTTGAGAAAATGTATGGTTATTCTATATATATATATAGGGTTAGTTATATTATTCTCATTTACAATCCTTTATTATCCACAAAAAAAAAAATTCCACATGCAGAAAAACAGGAAAACTAATTTTAAATTAATTTAGACATCTGGGGACAAAATGTGCAAAATTACGGTTAAGTGGCAACAAGTGTGATCAGAGCTAGTGATTACTTTTTACAGTCTATACAATGTCCTTGTAAATTTAGTTCTTGTGTATAGAGAATTAAAGTTATTGTGACTTCATGTATGTATAAGTAAATAAAGTACAGAAAATATTTTTGTTATTGATATTTTAATGTACAGATCCCAAAATTTGCAAAGTTAAAACTAAAGTTTGTTTTGGCTCCAAGTCAATAAAAAAAAAATGACTTCAAATAGATTTAATTATACATATAATTAGTATGCATTTTTCTAGGCTTTGTAGAAATTTACTACTGCCCATGATTTGATTCTTATTTTAAGAGACTACAAGTATATTATGAAAAAATATCAAAACAAATCATAATTATTGCCAAAATAACTCCTTGTTTTTTTAAAGAAAATTCTTGCTAATATTGCCTTATAAATGAAAAGTCAATGTCCTTGTCATATAATTATTAAGTTTTCAGTGTGGACACTTTTTATATTCCATTTAAAAAAAATTGAATGGAAGAATAGGGGTTTCAGAAAGGAAAAGTTAAATACAAAAAATTGAAATGTTGATAAATTGTGGCAATTGTTCCAAATAAATAGGAGTCATCTGATATTGCAAACAATAAGTTAATACGCTGCACATGAAAAACAGATTGTCAATAGGCTTGATAAGTAAAATCATGTGCCAAAAAATATTAAAATTGTTGTTTTTTTGGCTGGAAAAATGTCGAAATAAAAACCCCATTTTTTGTTATGTTGCTATGGAAAATTTGGTTACCATGGTGACTAAGGAAATTTTAAATATTTCATTTACTCTTTAAAATTACATAGTGAATATGGAAATGTGAATTGATAAGATATTAAGACGTATTTTAAATTTGAGTATGTAATAAATGTTTGTTTTGTATGGTTATGTTTCCACCAACTTGAAAAATGGATCATTTTATGGTTGCCTAGCAACGGAAACGCTGTATGTTTCTGACTCATTTGAATTTTGTTTTATGAAGTCAAAGTACCAATAGTTGTTAACATATGCATGATATTAAATGATCTGTCAGATAACTTGAGAAAAAGACCAATGAATATGTTGTAAAATTTCAAAATTGTCAATAAATTGTAAGAATCAAAACTATGTAATGCTTGGCTAGCAGTCAAATTTTTTTTGAGAATATCTGTCTATGATATATGCCTAGTGTATTATGCTCATATGTATCTTTCATGCAATTACATTTTTACTTAAAGCATGAATTTTTTTTTCTAATCTAACTTAAAAATTGGTGATTTTTCTGATTTTGCCCAAAATTTCAAACCAAGTTGCTATGGAAACTAAATGGCTTCATTTTGCCTAGCAACGAAAGACTGACGAAAGTTTTATTTTGAATGCTCACTTAGACCATCAATATGAAATGTTATGCAAATTTTTATCAAAATCTGAGATCATCAGTATGCCACTGTTTGCATGATTCTTAGGCAGACAGCTACTTAAGTTTGTGTTCATTTCCCAAAGGCAAAAATGTAAAACGAAAGAAAATGACGCAATAAAAGACCGACAAAATGAAACATAACAAAAAAAAAAAAATGAAAAAAACAAAAAAACAGAAACAAAAGAAAATAAACAAAATGAAATACAGTATAGATTAGTAGATAGTAGATGACATCTCATCAGGGGTGGATCCAGCCATTTTAAAAAAGGGGGGGGGGGGGGGGTTCCAACTATATGTCCCCAGTCAAATGTTTTTGACTCTTAGAGGTCTAAATTTGTAAGTTTTAGGATTTGTCTCCCTTTTACGCAAGACAATACGACTTTAATAAGTCAAATATTGGTAAGCAAGAAATAATTGACCATAATCAAAAAGTTGCAAATATCGACTCCTACAAGTCGATAAGTTATCAAAATTGGTTAACTTCAAGACCCACGCATATTTATAAAAATGTCATGCATCTAAATCAAATAATGACAACATTGAAAGACAATGCTTTGTCTTCTATAGAAAAATATGAATGAGAGTAAAAAATCGGAGATAATGTTAGTTAACCTTACAATGCAACCACCTGGATCCACATTTAATGAGGTAAAACATCTGTGTTTAGTTAGGATGTTCAATTAGATAATTATATATTGATAGCTCAAGTCCTTAATTGTGAACTCTCAGACAGGTTTTTGCTGTCATAGGTGGTGTACTCTGGCCATCAAGTAGAATTAAGTTTTTTCATCAACATAAATAGACCTAAACAAGTCTGTCATTTTCTGACTTAGATAAGTCTAAAATTGAAAACACATTTTTATAATAAATACATGGTCACCGATTTGACTCAAATTCTCATGTTTGAGTTATAACAATGTAAAACATTTATCCAAACTATCAAAAGTCTAAAATAAACAGTTTACAGAGCATGGGGTAGATAATATATAGGTTCGTTTCATGCATATTTTAGTCCAGACGCTATCTAATTACCTATCGATTTGACCTCAGATGACCATATAAGCGATGTAAACATAAATAAAGATATGAATAGATTAAACCAACACGTGCAATTGGATTTTTATAGGTCTGTTTGATTTTATTTTATAGATTAAAAATATATGTTTCTCTTTGTTTTTAACCCTATAAGAATGATTTTATGTGCATCGAATTAGTAATCAAATGATTAACCGTAGTTTCACTTTCATTGTTGACATTCTTTTTCTTTAAATAACCAGTACACGCACAATGCATGGGTTGTCAATCTCTAGCTAGGGGTTAAATTGAAGTTCACATGAATACGGATTTAAAGAGGTCGACTCATTCACTTGCAAGTGAATTACTAATTATCAATGTTTCTTAGCGTAATTTGACAAAATTGAACCTTTTTGGCTGCAAAAAACGATTTGTTATTTCACTATTATACTTTCATTATTGATTGAACAGGAAAAAATCAAACTTTAGATTTTTTATATATCTCGTAGCTAGTGCCCCTTTAGCCAAAAACAAAAATCGACTTGTTTATGTCTGATCTCTGACTGATATATAACATAATATGTTCCTGATTGATCAAATGCAAAATCTCTATTGTAGCCATGACCAAAATATATACATGACATTTAATATGGGTTACTGTTAGCAATACCCAGGGGCTATGGGTTTTGTAACAACGTGCGCTAACCAATCAAAATCCTAGAAATATACTAAGCCGGGAATAATACAGTATATGTTCCTAACGGAATAAATGGTATAGAATATTTGTTCCAACAGGAATAGAATTATTATGACATTGTTTATAACAACGTTTTACTTTCCATTTGATACTCAAATATATGCCGAAGTATTGATCATAAGACAAAGTATGCAAATATGAGAAAAATCGAGGAAAAAATATTTTTCTCTTTATTGAACCCTTGAAAATCCCAAATCTGGCATATTGAACACCTGGTGTATGCTGAACTCAATTTTAATCGATTAACTTGCATTTCTCAGGTCACGAACCTGATGTATGCAAACCCTGACATTTTTCTTATACATGTACAATGTATTTCTCATGTATGAACCTGGTGTATGCTGAAGTTTACATTTTATTTATTCATTGCATTTCTCAGGTCTGTATGCCTGCAAAACATACAGACATGGTGTATATATATATATATATATATGCAGAACGGGCAATATTGAATCAAATGTATTTCGTAGGTCTGTATGCCTGCATACGAACCTGGGTGTTTGCAGAATCTTCAATCATTGTCAATGTCAATGTATCTGGGTGTTTGCAGAATCTTCAATCATTGTCAATGTCAATGTATCTGGGTGTTTGCAGAATCTTCAATCATTGTCAAT
The DNA here is from genome assembly GCA_019925275.1 of Mytilus edulis. Classification (NCBI taxonomy): domain Eukaryota; kingdom Metazoa; phylum Mollusca; class Bivalvia; order Mytilida; family Mytilidae; genus Mytilus; species Mytilus edulis. The sequence goes on along the minus strand of CM034358.1, from coordinate 60,241,645 downwards.
GTAATGCATAACAATCATGGGTGCATACAAACATGGTGTTGCCAAAATCCTGTACTTCAGTAGTTGTGTTTAAGACTGATTTCAAGTTTTTTTTTTGAAAACTACAAGTCTACGACTGACCTCTATATTGTCTCCCGTCAGGTAAATAGAAAAGCGTTAATTTGCAAAAGCAAACCGGTAAAGCATTTACTGTTGTAAATCTAAAAATGAAAACCTATTCTCAAGTTCCAACAATAAAACAATCATATACATAATAGACACAAATATCATTGTTACATTCGTAACCCTGCATTCCAGCAATTAGTCTCCAATGTAACAATAACTTTTTTGTTATTGGTACATTTCAATGTAACTGTAAACAGTGCCGAAATTTAGATTGCTACAAGAAAAGCATCTTCACTAGGCGTAGCCAAGGGTTACGATCCATTCTCCTCCTTTCCATCCTTGGCGGATTGAGATAAAATTTCAGAGACGCAAGGTAATGATTTCTATTGGTCGCAGTTGTAACTGGCTGCATCCAATTAAAAAGCACCTTTAACAAATGTTTAAGATGATCACGTGTAAATGTACAAAAATGTAGAAAATGTAAATAAACAATTACCACAATAGACAATAATTTTTACACCTCTGCATTGAAGAGAGTTCAAGTAAAGCCAAATGGGAAAAATGATGATGTCGGAATGGGCGTGACTTTTATTAATCGGTAGATGGCACAGCATTATAATCATAAATGTTGGCTTGATCTGCCAAGGGTGGAGAGGAGGGGAATAAATTGAAACCCTTGGCTAGCGAAGATGCTAGAAAATATTGAAAAATTGGAAGAACATCAGTCAGGGTTTAAAACAAAAAAATAAGGAGTGTTTAATCCCCATTTTTGGTCGTTAATGTAACTAAAGTCAAACCTGCTTAAGAGACCACCTGTATTAAGCAAAAACCTGTGTTAAAAGACCATCAATTTTATATCCCTATGTAGTACATTTCATATAAATTGAACCTGTATTAAAAGACCACCTGTCTTAAAAGACCACTTTTTTGCTTTCCCTTAAGTGGTCTTAAAACAGGTTTGACTGTATGTGATGTAAAGGAATAAGGGTCTGTACGTCCTGATTCTTATTTTATATTATTGTCTTCTTGTAAAACTGCTATAAAAATTGTTAAAATAGAGTATGTTTAAGTGTGTACTAAAATTTTGTCTATTATTTATGTTGTAGCTTGTGTTGCTGCTACCATATATATAGATTATTTCCTTTGATTTGCACTGAAGTGAACAGACAGTCACATACAAGGTATTAAGTACAGCTCTTTGTAAGAACCAGGCAGAGTGCGATACATGATGGTTTCAGATTTGATCAATACTTGGCCTAGTAGAAGCAGTAAATGAATACTGCTCAAAAAATAATTTTGAGTGGGAAAATATGAGTGGTTGCCATGGTAACGGACACACTATTTTTTGGTAGTTAAGCATGGTAAAATCTTTCAAAAATCAGCTAAATCACCACAATTCAGAGCCTGATTATGAATAAAATCGTACATTTTGCTTTAATGTTCATATGTAACATTGATACAATGTGGTTTAAGCTTCAATTTAGTGAAGATTGCATGTCAACCTAATTTGTATATTTTTTGAAAAATTTAGCGAAAAAATGCATATTTTCAACTTTTCTGAAATTGGGATTTTTGCGAAATTATCAAATTTTCTCTGGTGTTTTTCAGAAAAGTGCAAATGTGTATAGAATAGTTAGCACTGTAGTTATGAAGCTGGGATACTACTTTACCAAATTTAATAGAAAAATACGTGGGATTTTTTTTAGTTTTGTCACCATAGCAACCAATTTTTTCCTTGGAAACGGAGTTTTTATTTGCAGAATATTGCAGTTTAAGAGCTGAATTGTTTTATTACCAATAAGAAAATACATAAAAGCTAACGCAAACGTTAAATTTCTATCGTCAAGTGTTGTTGACTTCAATTGTTACCACGGAAACACATATTATCCATAGCAACATCCACTCAAAAACTGCAAAAATAGAAATTTATGTAAAAAATACATAAATAGAAGGTGTTTATTTTCAAATTGAAATATGACTTCAATTTTGCTTCACTCACAATCTTGTCTATGTTCTTTTCTTCAGATTGTTCAATACATGTTATATATAATGTAACATTGGGGTTGGGGTTTGGGGGTGGGAGGTGGAAAAGGGGGAGGGGGTATGTTTATTTTTTAAAGATATAATACATGTAGATTCTTGAAAAGATAACGTTTGGTCGGAGAGCCTAATTATAATTAGAATCACTTTTTTTCAGAAATTTCATATATAACATCGATTTAACTTAGTTTTAGTGTCAGAGCTAAGTAAAGGTACATTTTATTTCGCTTGTCAAGTTTTGGGACTTTTGTCAGATTTTGGGAAACCTTAGGTTGTATTCATTTGAATGCCTTAAAAAAAATTGGCATTGACCCCCATTTATCTTTTTATAAATCTTGTACATGTATAATGATAAGCCATCTGTAAAAGTCATATAAAATTTCAATTATTCTTAGATAGTTTTTGAGAATGTAAACTTGTCAATGATAAAGCTAGGAAAAGTCAAGAGAGAGAATATTTTCCTGCCAAAATTTCAATGGCTAATATCTCTAAAACAAGTACATTGACCTGTATATTTTTTTTACTCTTTGATTTCTTTTTTGATCCCCTATCGATAATAACTAGTTAGTTAGTTTGAAACTGAGAAACGTACTTCCTTCAGATTGCAGTTCAACCCGACCTTTAGATTTTTTGTTAAAATATCAAAAAAATATACAAAAAAAGCACATTTTTTCTGAATACTGGAGTTTTGTGAAATTATCAAATTTTCTCATGTGTTTTTTTTTTATTGAAAATTTTCCCCTTGAAAACAAAGTTATTATTTGTTGAATTCTGCAGTATTAGGGATTTCAATGTTCCCAATTCTTTCAAAACCTTTATGAAAATACATAGAAGCTTATATATACTCTAGATCTAAACTACAACGGTTAAGTATTATTACAACATTTGTCATAGTAACAAATATCACCCATAATTACATCCAATCATAAGATATATAATATGATTTTGTGTTAAAAAATACTGATAATTATGTTAATATTTTCATTTTTCTAATGGGAATATAACTGCATGCTTTAATCTATTTGACTCTCAGTCCTGTCTTTGCTCCTTGAGAAGACTCTACAAATTTGAATATATACACTGGGGCATTTTTGGTGAGTTGTGGAGGTTGGGTATATTTTGTTTGAATATTTATATATTTTTATGTATAAAACCAGGTTTAATATACCATTTTCTACATAAGAAAATGCCTGTACCCAGTCAATAATATTTGACAGTTTTTATCCATTCGTTTGATGTATTTGAGCTTTTGATTTTGTTATTTGCTTAGAGACTTATCCCCAGTGTTCCGTATTTGTTATACATGTATTACTTTTTCCTACAACATTTGGTTTCAATCTGGTAATCTATAATTATTCATGAAATGTTACTAACAGATGATGGACTTCAGGGAGATTTCAATAGCACATTCTAGCTTTTGTCAAGGTCCATATAATATTTGAATATTTGCTCCGACAATATAATGTCCTTTACAAATTGTAAAAAATTATAATGTCTTGGTCTTATAACAGAACACTTCACACATAACAAAGGTAAATCTCTTTGCTATTACTGTGCTACGATCAGGATGATTCAATGCTAAGGTGTACATTAACTACCTCAGATATACTGCACAGTTCAAATGTACTCATACCTTTAGGGGCTGATCCTAGACTTTGAAAGTGGTGTAATTCCATAAAATAAAAATGAACAGCTGCACCATGAGCGCATGTTACACCCGTCGCTTTTTCGAAGAATAAATTTCAATAACTTCTCTATGTAATATCGCAAATTCATGAACTCTAAAAGGGGGGGGGGGGGGGGGTATGTTAATAGATATAAACCCAACACTAAAGTTCGGCCGTTAGGTTTTCTTGTTTGAATTGTTTTCAATCGTCATTTTGGGACCTTTTACAGCTGACTATGCGGCATGGGCTTTACTCATTGTTGAAGGACGTATGATATACTATAGTTGTTAATTTCTGTGTCATGTAGAGATTTGTCTCATTAACAATTATACCACTTCTCCGTTTTTAAATCAACAGAAAAGATAAAAAAAAAATCTACATGAAAGTCAAAAAATATAATATTGTATGTATGACCAAAAAAAGGAGCTCCATAAACCTATGGTCAAATGGTCACTTTTAGAAATGTCTTTATAGTTAACTGTCTTGAATCGATCAAATGTGTGCACAATGTGTTGGACATTGGAAATTTATTCTTTTATTTCGCATGGGACACTAACGTCTTGTACTCATGAATGAATACAACTTGTTGGAACTAGAAAGCATTGATAATTCAGAGTGGCCGGAGGAATAGTGCTAGGGATATTTGTCTGGACATTGCAATGCACATGTCATATAATGTGCGTTTGGAAGTGCGTTTAATATTATCTTCAGTAGCACCAAGGTGTCGCGTGTAATCCGATCACTGATTTCCAATTTTAAGATCATGGCTGAAAACGGCGATATTAATATTTGTGATATATTTTGCAGTTTTCAGAATTTGACAATGGAACACGATAGTATGAACTTCAAGAATGATATAATCTTATAAAAGGGAATAACAAAAATGAAATCAAACGGAAAATAGGGAAAAAAAGATAATTTATCGGAGAACTATAGTTTTACAAAATTAATCGACTCGCTATGTATAGCTGAGTAAATGGTGGAAAAGATGTTTAAAGCAAGAGTAGTTGAGAAAGGCCTTTAAAATTGCATGTTTAACTGAATAAAATTTTGCTTATTCCGAAAATGAATCTTGCAAGTAGTCCTCAAAGTGGTATATATGGGGGATTGAGGATGCATACTTGAAGTAGGGATGTTGGATATAGGATTATAAAAAGTGGGGCAATGAAATACACGGTACAACAAAGATGGGATCAGGAGAAGAAAAGAGGAATTTGGGAAAAGGAGCACACCCTGTCACCCCGACCCCATCACGTAAATAAAATCCCATCCCACCTAGTATTTCTAAATAAGGTTTTAACAGTGTTCTTTACTTTGTTTGAGGGGGGGAGGGTTACAGAAAAAACTACCACCTCTCTCTCAAAATATGGATAACTTTATGTCAAGGGGTCTTTAATTCTCTTTGACAGCTACACACATAATAATTTTGTACCTTTTTCAGCTTGACAAAATCATTTACGTTAACTTAAAACGCACGAGTCAAACACTACCCAAGTTTGTTTTACATGTAGTTTCTTCTCTCTTCTTATATAAAAAATATGGAATATATATGATTTTTTTCTAATTATTCGTTATCCACGTTGGACTATAATACAAGTATGAAAAAAAAACCAATTTTAATTGCCAGTAACAAGATTAGGCCCTAACAATAAAGATTACAAACATTTGCTACCCCCTAGTGCTGCTGAAGATAATATTACGCGCACACACAAATAGTGACATGTGCAGTGTATTGGCCGGACAAATAGTCGTGGTACTATTCGTCCGGCTAGCCGGAAGAATAGCAACTGCCTTGATAATTTTAAAGAAAAATAAGATTAGTATGTACTGCGTTGTTTCTAGTGTTGCAGTTAATTGAATAAGACCATGTGTGGAATTTGTCTTCAAATTATTACTGTTATTACATGTATTAATCTTGTATTTATGCAGACATTCTCAGCTTAGTGGTTTCATTCCAAATCTCTGGATTAATGCAGTCTTTTATAAAGGTTACAGAGACAGATACATAAAATAGGGGAGTAATTCATGTAAAGGTTAAAAAAACCCCGTTAAGAATAGAAGATTCAACCTTAGAAATTGATACCTTTTTACATGTTTACTATCTTAAAGGAGATGAGGATGTCAGAAGGATAAGAAGTGAGCTTCAGCTGAACCCCCTCCTTAACACACACACACACACACACTCAAAACAAGATATATTGTTATCGGAATCTTGAACTTATGAGATATATGTAGAGCGACGCATAATAAGGAATTATTCATAATTGATACAATTATTTTGCTTGATAATTTTGATTTTATAATTTAGCGGGTAATATCACAATTTTTTTACCGGGATTAGCACAATTCAAACTTAGCATATTCATTCTATTTGTCTATCTCGGAGATCCTGAATTCTAATTGCGGGATAGTAGTACAACAAAGGAGTTATTAATGATATTTTAATAGCTACATGTATATATTAAGAGGATTCCATTATACTGCACTTCTGATATTAGCGATCACCAATTGACTATTATTAGTTTTTTAAGTCACCACCAACTTCAAATGTGTTCAATTTGCCTGTCCGTCTATCCGTCCGTCCATCACAATTCAGTTTTAGTTTAGAAATGCTTTGACCAAATGATTCTATTATTGGTTTGTTGTTATTATGTTATGTTTTATGCTGGTGGAATAACATCTCAGACGGGTGTGTGCCATAAGAAATTAAGAATTTTTTTACAATTGTTAGGGCCATATATATCTTGCCTTACCATAATAAAATTAACGGTACCAATTTTCTTAAGCTTGCACCAGATGCTCATTTCGACAATACATGTCTCTTTAGTGATGCTCGTGGCCGAAATATTTGAAATCCAAAGCTTATATAAAAGATGAAGAGCTATAATCCAAAAGGTCCAAAAAGTATAGCCAAATCCGTGAAAGGAATCAGAGCTTTGCATGAGGGAGAGACATTCCTTAATTTATAATAATTTATAATATTTTGTAACAGCAAATTTTAATAACACAAAAAATCCGTATGTTCATGCCAGTACCGAAGTACTGGCTACTGGGCTGGTGATACCCTCGGGAACTAATAGTCCACCAGCAGAGGCATCGACCCGGTGATAGTAATAAAATTAACGGTACCAATTTTCTTGCACCAGATGCGCATTTCGACAATACATGTCTCTTCAGTGATGCTCGTGGCCAAAATATTTGAAATCCAAAGCTGAAATTCATAAGCTAGGTTGGCCCGGCTATTGCAATCCCATGAAGTTCCTCATCTGCTAACTTTCAAAAACATATTATCAGATGATGAACTCGGAACAAATTCCGACCAAACGCAATTATCTTTTCATGTATCTACTTTTGTATGCAACATTTAAAAAAAATCAACATACCCCCTCCCCCTTTTTCCACCCACCCCAACCCCAATGTTACATTATATATTACATTTATTGAACAATCTGAAGAGAAGAACCCAGACAAGATTGTGAGTGAATCAAAATTGAAGTCATATTCCAATTTGAAAATAAACACCTTCTATTTATGTATTTTTTACATAAATTTCTATTTTTGCAGTTTTTGAGTGGATGTTGCTATGGATAATATGTGTTTCCGTGGTAACAATTGAAGTCAACAACACTTGACGATAGAAATTTAACGTTTGCGTTAGCTTTTATGTATTTTCTTATTGGTTATAAAACAATTCAGGACATTTAAGCTCTTAAACTGCAATATTCTGCAAATAAAAACTCCGTTTCCAAGGAAAAAATTGGTTGCTATGGTGACAAAACTAAAAAAAATCCCACGTATTTTTCTATTAAATTTGGTAAAGTAGTATCCCAGCTTCATAACTACAGTGCTAACTATTCTATACACATTTGCACTTTTCTGAAAAACACGAGAGAAAATTTGATAATTTCGCAAAAATCCCAATTTCAGAAAAGTTGAAAATATGCATTTTTTCGCTAAATTTTTCAAAAAATATACAAATTTGGTTGACATGCAATCTTCACTAAATTGAAGCTTAAACCACATTGTATCAATGTTACATATGAACATTAATGCAAAATGTATGATTTTATTCATAATCAGGCTCTGAATTGTGGTGATTTAGCTGATTTTTGAAAGATTTTACCATGCTTAACTACCAAAAAATAGTGTGTCCGTTACCATGGCAACAACTCATATTTTCCCACTCAAAATTATTTTTTGAGCAGTATTCATTTACTGCTTCTACTAGGCCAAGTATTGATCAAATCTGGAACCCCCCATATATCACATGTATATGGCACTCTGCCTGGTTCTTATAAAGAGCTGTACTTAAAACAACCAAACACCAAGTTTGTATTTTTCCTCTTCTGTCATTTCTTTATACATGTTTTATCATGTTATCTGGCACTACCCTTCTTTCCCAAATCCGTTATTATTAGCTAACCTGGCCTGAAGGGCCAAGTGAGCTTTTCTCATCACTTTGCGTTCATCGTCGTCATCCTTTAACTTCTTCTCTGAAACTACTGGGCCAAATTTAACCAAACTTGGCCACAATCATCATTGGGGTATTTAGTTTAAAAATGTGTCCGATGACCCGGCCAACCAACCAAGATGGCCGCCATAGCTAAAAATAGAACATAGGGGCAAAATGTAGATTTTGGCTTATATCTCTGAAACCAAAGCATTTAGAGCAAATCTGACATATGTAAAATTGTTTATCAGGTCAAGATCTATTTGCTCTGAAATTTTCAAATGAATTCGAGAACCCGTTTTTGGGTTGCTGCCCCTAAATTGGTAATTTTAAGGAAATTTTGCCGTTTGGTTATTATCCTGAATACTATTATAGATAGAGATAAACTGAACAGCAATAATGTTCAGCAAAGTAAGATCTACAAATAAGTCAACATGATTAAAATGGTCAATTGACCCCTTAAGGAGTTATTGTCCTTTATAGTCATTTTTTTCGTAAATTTTCGTAACCTTTTACAAAAATTTTCTGTTCTAAAACTACTAAGGCAAATTTAACCGAACTTGTCCACAATCATCATTTTAGGGTATGTAGTAAGTTTAAAAAATATGTCTGTTGGGCCCAAATAAGCATTTTTTCTGTTTTTTGCGCAATAACTTTAGTAGAAGTTAATAGAAATCTATGAAATTTTAACACAAGGTTGATGATCACAAAAGGATGGTTTGGATTGATTTTTGGAGTTTTGGTCCAAACGAATTAGGGGCCAAAAGGGTCCAAAATCAAACTTTGTTTAATTTCATCAAAACATGAATTATTGGGGTTCTTTGATATATGCCAAATCTATCCGTGTATTCAGATTCTTACTTGTTGGTCCCGTTTTCAAATTGGTCTACAATAAGGTCCAAAGGGTCCAAAATTAAACTTAGCTTGATTTGAACAAAAATTGAATTCTTGGGGTTCTTTGATATGCTGATTCTAAACATGTACTTTGTTTTTTTTATTATGGGCCCAGTTTTAAAGTTGGTCCAAATCTGGGTCCAAAATTAAAGTTTGTTTGATTTCAACAAAAATTGAATATATGGGGTTCTTCGATATGCTGAATCTAACCATGTATTAAGATTTATGATATTTGGGCCTGGTTATCAAATTGGTCCACAATGAGGTCTAAAGGGTCCAAAATTGAACTTTATTTGATTTCATCAAGAATTGAATTCTTGGGGTTCTTTGATATGCTAAATCTAACCATGTATTTAGATTTCGGATATTGGAATACCACAAAGGGATGGAAAGAATTGACTTTAGGAGTTATGGTTCAAACCGTTAAGGAATAAGGTGCAAAAAAGGGGGAAAAGTGTTTCCAGGTTAATAGACAATTACTTAAGTACAAAACAGAATTTAAAAGCAGTGTAAGGTTGATAATTGAAACTCATTTGTATATCACACCTAAACTGCTTTTAAATTATATAGATTGGAAATTTGCCAAATACTTTATTATTAATAAATTCCATTGGAAATTTGCCAATAACTTAAGTTTAATGAACTTCATTGGAAATTTGCCAATATAAAATGTTCAATTGGAGTTATCTTTCTTTGTCCAGAATGGTTGTTCAATTTTTTCTCATTTCAGATTTCAGAAATTAAAAATAAAATTTCTTCAAATATTTTAGTTTTTTTAGAGGATTAATATTCAACAGCATAGTTGATTGCTCAAAAAAAAAAAATCAGAAAAATCAGACAACCTGTTTTTGGGTTGCTGCCCCTAAATTATTTATTTGAAGGAAATTTTGCAGATTTTGGTTATTATCTTGAATATGCACATAGACCAAGGTGAGCCACACAGGCTCTTTAGAGACTAGTTTTATAAATATTAAATTTTACGTTTTCGAGTTATGGGGTTTTATTCATTAAAAAAGGGAGATTTTCCAGTTTTCAGACAATATCTTAAGAATGCTTTCACCAACTTGCAAGAAATTGTGGTGAATTGTTTATAGCTATTGACATGAGCTCCCTTTCGAATATTACATATTTTTGATTTTATGTTTCTGAGTTACAGGGTTGTATTCATTAAAAAAAGGGAGATTTTCAAGTTTTTGGACAATAACTCAAAAATGCTGTCAGCAATTCTCCTGACACTTTGGTGAATTGTTTATATCTATTGATGTAAGCTCCCTTTACATTTTCATAAATTTCTTATATGACATTGAGAATTAATTGAACTTTATTTGTTTATAGTCTGACAACAGATTTACTAAGTATTGTGCAACAGCACAGTGTTTTGCACAACAGCAAGAAATTTTTAATTGAATATAAATTCAATTCATATAACCAATTTCAAGTTCTTTGACTTCATTTATTCAGACCTGTATGAAGCTTGAATATTATGTCCATTTTTGCCCCATCTGTTCAGGGTTGGACATCTGCGAGCGTATCCAGCTGCGCTCAGCGAAGCAGTTTATTTGTTTCTGTTCTCTTACTTTAGTTTGCTTCAACTAAATGTTATGAAACTTATACACACTGCTTATAACCAATAAATACATGAATTTTGGTGGCATGACTTTTACTGCAATAGAGTTATGCCCCTTTACAAATGGAAAAAATGCGAGATTTTTCGTTTCAGTTCTCTAACTTCAGTTGCCTTAACCAAAATGTTATGAAACTTATACATAATGCTTTTTACCACAAAACACTGATAAGTTGAATTTTGGTGGCATCACTTAAATCATTATCAAGTAATGCCCCTTTAAAAAATGAAAAATTGCATAATTTTTAGTTTCCGTTCTGTAACTTAAGTTTGCCCCAACCAAACATTATGAAACCTATACACAATACTTATTACCACAAAACTCAGATCAAGTACAAATTTGGGTAGCGTCACTTTTATTGTTCTTGAGTTATGTCTCTTTATCATGTTGTAGGCAAGCGGGGGGCATCATCTGTGTCCATGGTTACTCATTCTCCATTTTTAGCTCACCTGGCCCAAAGGGCAAAGTGAGCTTTTCCAATCACTTTGCGTCCGGCGTCCGTCGTTGTCCTGCGTTGTCCTGCGTCGTTAACTTTTACAAAAATCTTCTCCTCTGAAACTACTGGGCAATATTAAACCAAACTTGGCCACACTCATCATTGGGGTATCTAGTTTATAAAATGCGTCCGGTGACCCGACCAACTAACCAAGATGGCAGCCACGTCTAAAAATAGAACATAGGGGTAAAATGCAGTTTTTGGCTTATAACTCAAAAACCAAAGCATTTAGAGCAAATCTGACATGAGTAAAATTGTTTATCAGGTCAGGATCTATCTGCCCTGAAATTTTCAGATGAATCAGACAACCCGTTGTTGGGTTGCTACCCCTAAATTGGTAGTTTTAACGAAATTTTACTGTTTTTGGTTATTATATTGAATATTATTATAGATAGAGATGAACTGTAAACAGCAATAATGTTCAGCAAAGTAAGATTCACAAATAAGTCAACATGACCAAAATGGTCAGTTGACCCCTTTAGGAGTTATTGCCCTTTATAGTCATTTTTTAACCATTTTTCGTAAATCTTAGTAATCTTTTACAAAAATCTTTTCTGAAACTACTGGGCCAAATGAATCCAAACTTGGCCACAATCATCATTGGGGTATCTTGTTTAAAAAATGTGTTGCGTGACCCCGGCAACCAACCAAGATGGCCGCCGTGGCTAAAAATAGAACATAGGGGTAAAATGCAGTTTTTGGCTTACATCTCTGAAACAAAAGCATTTAGAGCAAATCTGACGTGATTAAAAAATTTTATCAGGTCAAAATCTATCTGCTCTACAATTTTCAGATGAATCGGACAACCCGTTGTTGGGTTGCTGCCTCTGAATTGGTAATTTTAAAGAAAATTTTGCTGTTTTTGGTTATTATATTGAATATTATTATAGATAGAGATGAACTGTAAACAGCAATAATGTTCAGCAAAGTAAGATTCACAAATAAGTCAACATGACCAAAATGGTCAGTTGACCCCTTTAGGAGTAATCGCCCTTTATAGTCAATTTTTTCGTAAATTTTCGTAAATCTTAGTAATCTATTTCAAAAGTCTTCTCCTCTGAAACTACTTGGCCAAAGTAATCCAAACTTGGCCACAATCATCTTTGGGGTATCTAATTTGAAAAATGTGTGGCGTGACTCTGCAAACCAACCAAGATGGCCGCCATGGCTAAAAACAGAACATAGGGGTGAAATGTAGATTTTGGCTTATATCTCTGAAACAAAAACATTAAGAGCAAATCTGACTGAGTAAAATTGTTTATCAGGTTAAGACCTATCTGCCCTGAAATTTTCAGATGGATCGGACAACCTGTTGTTGGGTTGCTGCCTCTGAATTGGTAATTTTAAGGACATTTTGCCATTTTTGGTTATTATCTCGAATATTATTATAGATAGAGATAAACTGTAAACAGCAATAATGTTCAGCAAATCAAGTTTTACAAATAAATTAACATGACCAAAATTATCAGTTGACCCCTTAAGGAGTTATTGCCCTTTATAGTCAATTTTGACCATTTTTTCGGGAATTTTTGTAATCTTTTACAAAAATCTTCTCCTCTGAAACTACTGGGCCAAATTTAACCAAATTTGGCCACAATCATTATTGGAGTATCTTGTTTAAAAAATGTGTGGCGTGACCCAGCCAACCAACCAAGATAGCCGCCAAGAACATAGAGGTGAAATGTAGATTTTGGCTTATATCTCTGAAACCAAAGTATTTAGAGCAAATCTGACATGAGGTAAAATTGTTTATCAGGTCAAGATGTATCTGCCCTGAAATTTTCAGACAAATCGGACAACCTGTTGTTGGGTTGCTGCCCCCGAATTAGTAATTTTAAGGAAATTTTGCAAATTTTGGTTATCTTGAATATTATCATACGACCGCAAAAATTTTAATTTTTCGTCGTATATTGCTATCACGTAGGCGTCGTCGTCGTCGTCGTCCGAATACTTTTAGTTTTCGCACTCTTTAGTAAAAGTGAATAGAAATCAATGAAATTTTAACACAAGGTTTATGACCACAAAAGGAAGGTTGGGATTGATTTTGGGAGTTTTGGTCCGAACATTTTAGGAATGAGGGGCCAAAAAGGGCCCAAATAAGCATTTCTTGGTTTTCGCACTATAACTTTAGTTTAAGTGAATAGAAATCTATGAAATTTTCACACAAGGTTTATGACCACTAAAGGAAGGTTGGGATTGATTTTGGGAGTTATGGTTTCTACAGTTTAGGAATTAGGGGCCAAAAAAGGGCCTTAATAAGCATTATTCTTGGTTTTCGCACAATAACTTTAGTATAAGTAAATAGAAATCTATGAAATTTAAACACAAGGTTTATGACCATAAAAGGAAGGTTTGGTTTGATTTTAGGAGTTTTGGTCCCAACAGTTTACGAATAAGGGGCCCAAAGGGTCCAAAATTGAACTTTGTTTGATTTCATCAAAAATTGAATAATTGGGGTTCTTTGATATGCCGAATCTAACTGTGTATGTAGATTTTTTAATTTTTGGTCCCGTTTTCCAATTGGTCTACATTAAGGTCCAAAGGGTCCAAAATTAAACTAAGTTTGATTTTAACAAAAATTTAATCCTTGGGGTTCTTTGATATGCTGAATCTAAAAATGTACTCACATTTTTTATTATTGGCCCAGTTTTCAAGTTGGTCCAAATCGGGGTCCAAAATTAAACTTTGTTTGATTTCATCAAAAATTGAATAATTGGGGTTCTTTGATATGCCAAATCTAACTGGGTAAGTATATTCTTAATTTTTGGTCCCGTTATTAAATTGGTCTACATTAATGTCCAAAGGGTCCAAATTTAACTAAGTTTGATTTTAACAAAAATTGAATTCTTGGGCTTTTTTGATATGCTGAATCTAAACATGTACTTAGATTTTTGATTATGGGCCCAGTTTTCAAGTTGGTTCAAATCAGGATCCAAAATTATTATATTAAGTATTGTGCAATAGCAAGAAATTTTCAATTGCACAGTATTCAGCAAAAGCAAGAAATCTTCAATTGCACAGTATTGTGCAATAGCAAGAAATTTTCAATTGCACAGTTTTGCGCAATAGCAAGAAATCTTCAATTTCACAGTATTGTGCAATAGCAAATATTTTCAATTACTCAGTATTGCGCAATAGCAAGAAATATCTAATTGCAATTTCAATTGGAGTTATCTTTCTTTGTCCAGAATAGTAGTTGAATCAACTTAAATCTTTGTTTTATACAATATATATAATTAATATTTCAATTGGAGTTATCTTTCTTTGTCCAGAATAGTAGTTGAATCAACTTAAATCTTTGTTTTATACAATATATATAATTAATATTTCAATTGGAGTTATCTTTCTTTGTCCAGAATAGTAGTTGAATCAACTTAAATCATTGTTTTATACAATATACAATGTATATTCACTTTTACTACCAACTGATAAATTAAAACAATCTTTACCATTCAGTGATAACAAGCACTTTATTTTACATTTTAATATTTTATGATGTATTTAAATGAGTAGTTATTGTTGCAAACTCCATTAGAAATTTTACTTGAGATCAGTTTTGGAAAAAGGGAAAGGGGGATGTGAAAACAAATGGGGGTGGGGGGTTAAATTTTTCTCATTTCAGATTTCTTAAATAAAAAGAAAATTTCTTTAAACATTTTTTTGAGAGGATTAATATTCAACAGCATAGTGAATTGCTAAAAGGCAAAAAAAATATTTTAAGTTCATTAGACCACATTCATTCTGTGTCAGAAACCTATGCTGTGTCAACTATTTAATCACAATCCAAATTTAGAGCTGAATCCAGCTTGAATCTTGTGTCCATACTTGCCCCAACTGTTCAGGGTTCAACCTCTGCGGTCGTATAAAGCTGCGCCCTGCGGAGCATCTGGTTATAGATAGAGATAAACTGTAAACAGCAATAATATTCAGCAAAATGAAATCTACAAATAAGTCAACATGATCAAAATTGTCAATTGACCCCTAAAGAAGTTATTGCCCTTTATAGTCAATTATTAACAATTTTCATAAATTTTTGTAAATTTTTGTAAATTTTTACAAAATATTTTCCACTGTAATTACTGGGCCAAGTTCATTATAGATAGAGATAATTGTAGCAACAAGAATGTTCAGTAAAGAAAGATCTACAAACACATCATCATCACCAAAACACCATTTTGTCATGAATTTATCTGTGTTCATTGTTAATATGCACATATACCAAAGTGATCGACACAGGCTCTTGAGAGCCTCTAGTTTGAAAATAATAATACTAGTTCAAAAAACGTTTTTTGAAAATTAAAGACAACCTGTGAACCATAAAATACAGGTCATGTTTGATTTAGATGATTTTGACATTTGCAGTATAGTTCCAATGCCTTTAGTTACCTTAATAGTTAGTTTTTTTTCTGGATGATAATTATATCTTTCTGACTTTCTCAAATCACCACTTTTTAAATTTCAAAGAACAGTATTATTGTTCATATTTGTAACATTCATTCATTTGTGTTTCAAATAATGTATAAAATTGAGAAAGGAAATGGGGAATGAGTCAAAGCGACAACAACCCAACCATAGAGCAGACAACACCGATTTGCATACTCAGATATTCAAGGAACAAAATGATGTCTATACACATCATACCTGCCAACCCTCCTGTTTTGAGAGATAGACTCCCGCTCAAATGGCAAAATTCGGGAAATCTCCAGTTTGCTGGTACCCTCCCGCGCGGAAGTATAGAATCTCCCGCTTTTGGATAATTCAACCTTGAATGACAAGTCCACATTTATTACGTTTGTGTGCCACTGATGAGGGTTGTTGTAACCTGTAAATCACAGACCATGTGAAATTAAATGGCTTCACTTGACAGCTTGGGTGTCAAACATAGTACTAAGTTACGATCATTAAGGACTTTTGCTTCAAGCTTTGTGTTCTTTAAAAAAAAAACATTTCTAAGAAATTTCGGGTTACTTCCCCTGTTTAATCCTGTTTCAAGTTATCCTATTATAATAATGTGAATTGATACAACAATAGAAACTAAATACAAATTGAACAAAGAATCATTAAAGGATGGCAATTAAATGATTTTGTATGCCTTAAGACAAAAAAATTAATTATGATTTAAAAATCACTTAAAAGGTCTATACTTCTATTCAATGTTTGAATTGAAATTCATAAGATATGTATTGATGCAATTTTTATACGACCGCAAAAATTGAAAATCTTTTGGTCGTATATTGGTATCACGTTGGTGTCGTCATCTGCGTCGTCATCGTCGTCGTCGTCGTCGTCTGAATACTTTTAGTTTTCGCACTCTGACTTTAGTAAAAGTAAATAGAAATCTATGAAAATTTAACAAAAGGTTTATGACCACCAAAAGAAGGTTGGGATTGATTTTGGGAGTTTTGGTCCCAACATTTTAGGCATTAGGGGTCAAAAAGGGCCCAAATAAGCATTTTCTTGGTTTTCGCACTATAAATTTAGTTTAAGTAAATAGAAATCTATGAAATTTAAACACAAGGTTTATGACAGCAAAAGGAAGGTTAGGATTGATTTTGGGAGTTGAGGTCCCAACAGTTTAGGAATTAGGGGCCATAAAGGGTCCCAAATAAGCATTATTCTTGGTTTTCGCACAATAACTTTAGTATAAGTAAATAGAAATCTATGAAATTTAAACACAAGGTTTATGACCATAAAAGGAAGGTTTGGTTTGATTTTAGGAGTTTTGGTCCCAACAGTTTACGAATAAGGGGCCCAAAGGGTCCAAAATTGAACTTTGTTTGATTTCATCAAAAATTGAATAATTGGGGTTCTTTGATATGCCGAATCTAACTGTGTATGTAGATTTTTAATTTTTGGTCCCGTTTTCCAATTGGTCTACATTAAGGTCCAAAGGGTCCAAAATTAAACTAAGTTTGATTTTAACAAAAATTTAATCCTTGGGGTTCTTTGATATGCTGAATCTAAAAATGTACTCACATTTTTTATTATTGGCCCAGTTTTCAAGTTGGTCCAAATCGGGGTCCAAAATTAAACTTTGTTTGATTTCATCAAAAATTGAATAATTGGGGTTCTTTGATATGCCAAATCTAACTGGGTAAGTATATTCTTAATTTTTGGTCCCGTTATTAAATTGGTCTACATTAATGTCCAAAGGGTCCAAAATTTAACTAAGTTTGATTTTAACAAAAATTGAATTCTTGGGCTTTTTTGATATGCTGAATCTAAACATGTACTTAGATTTTTGATTATGGGCCCAGTTTTCAAGTTGGTTCAAATCAGGATCCAAAATTATTATATTAAGTATTGTGCAATAGCAAGAAATTTTCAATTGCACAGTATTCAGCAAAAGCAAGAAATCTTCAATTGCACAGTATTGTGCAATAGCAAGAAATTTTCAATTGCACAGTTTTGCGCAATAGCAAGAAATCTTCAATTTCACAGTATTGTGCAATAGCAAATATTTTCAATTACTCAGTATTGCGCAATAGCAAGAAATATCTAATTGCAATTTCAATTGGAGTTATCTTTCTTTGTCCAGAATAGTAGTTGAATCAACTTAAATCTTTGTTTTATACAATATATATAATTAATATTTCAATTGGAGTTATCTTTCTTTGTCCAGAATAGTAGTTGAATCAACTTAAATCTTTGTTTTATACAATATATATAATTAATATTTCAATTGGAGTTATCTTTCTTTGTCCAGAATAGTAGTTGAATCAACTTAAATCATTGTTTTATACAATATACAATGTGTATTCACTTTTACTACCAACTGATAAATTAAAACAATCTTTACCATTCAGTGATAACAAGCACTTTATTTTACATTTTAATATTTTATGATGTATTTAAATGAGTAGTTATTGTTGCAAACTCCATTAGAAATTTTACTTGAGATCAGTTTTGGAAAAAGGGAAAGGGGGATGTGAAAACAAATGGGGGTGGGGGGTTTAATTTTTCTCATTTCAGATTTCTTAAATAAAAAGAAAATTTCTTTAAACATTTTTTTGAGAGGATTAATATTCAACAGCATAGTGAATTGCTAAAAGGCAAAAAAAATATTTTAAGTTCATTAGACCACATTCATTCTGTGTCAGAAACCTATGCTGTGTCAACTATTTAATCACAATCCAAATTTAGAGCTGAATCCAGCTTGAATCTTGTGTCCATACTTGCCCCAACTGTTCAGGGTTCAACCTCTGCGGTCGTATAAAGCTGCGCCCTGCGGAGCATCTGGTTATAGATAGAGATAAACTGTAAACAGCAATAATATTCAGCAAAATGAAATCTACAAATAAGTCAACATGATCAAAATTGTCAATTGACCCCTAAAGAAGTTATTGCCCTTTATAGTCAATTATTAACAATTTTCATAAATTTTTGTAAATTTTTGTAAATTTTTACAAAATATTTTCCACTGTAATTACTGGGCCAAGTTCATTATAGATAGAGATAATTGTAGCAACAAGAATGTTCAGTAAAGAAAGATCTACAAACACATCATCATCACCAAAACACCATTTTGTCATGAATTTATCTGTGTTCATTGTTAATATGCACATATACCAAAGTGATCGACACAGGCTCTTGAGAGCCTCTAGTTTGAAAATAATAATACTAGTTCAAAAAACGTTTTTTGAAAATTAAAGACAACCTGTGAACCATAAAATACAGGTCATGTTTGATTTAGATGATTTTGACATTTGCAGTATAGTTCCAATGCCTTTAGTTACCTTAATAGTTAGTTTTTTTTCTGGATGATAATTATATCTTTCTGACTTTCTCAAATCACCACTTTTTAAATTTCAAAGAACAGTATTATTGTTCATATTTGTAACATTCATTCATTTGTGTTTCAAATAATGTATAAAATTGAGAAAGGAAATGGGGAATGAGTCAAAGCGACAACAACCCAACCATAGAGCAGACAACACCGATTTGCATACTCAGATATTCAAGGAACAAAATGATGTCTATACACATCATACCTGCCAACCCTCCTGTTTTGAGAGATAGACTCCCGCTCAAATGGCAAAATTCGGGAAATCTCCAGTTTGCTGGTACCCTCCCGCGCGGAAGTATAGAATCTCCCGCTTTTGGATAATTCAACCTTGAATGACAAGTCCACATTTATTACGTTTGTGTGCCACTGATGAGGGTTGTTGTAACCTGTAAATCACAGACCATGTGAAATTAAATGGCTTCACTTGACAGGTTGGGTGTCAAACATAGTACTAAGTTACGATCATTAAGGACTTTTGCTTCAAGCTTTGTGTTCTTTAAAAAAAAAACATTTCTAAGAAATTTCGGGTTACTTCCCCTGTTTAATCCTGTTTCAAGTTATCCTATTATAATAATGTGAATTGATACAACAATAGAAACTAAATACAAATTGAACAAAGAATCATTAAAGGATGGCAATTAAATGATTTTGTATGCCTTAAGACAAAAAAATTAATTATGATTTAAAAATCACTTAAAAGGTCTATACTTCTATTCAATGTTTGAATTGAAATTCATAAGATATGTATTGATGCAATTTTTATACGACCGCAAAAATTGAAAATCTTTTGGTCGTATATTGGTATCACGTTGGTGTCGTCATCTGCGTCGTCATCGTCGTCGTCGTCGTCGTCTGAATACTTTTAGTTTTCGCACTCTGACTTTAGTAAAAGTAAATAGAAATCTATGAAAATTTAACAAAAGGTTTATGACCACCAAAAGAAGGTTGGGATTGATTTTGGGAGTTTTGGTCCCAACATTTTAGGCATTAGGGGTCAAAAAGGGCCCAAATAAGCATTTTCTTGGTTTTCGCACTATAAATTTAGTTTAAGTAAATAGAAATCTATGAAATTTAAACACAAGGTTTATGACAGCAAAAGGAAGGTTAGGATTGATTTTGGGAGTTGAGGTCCCAACAGTTTAGGAATTAGGGGCCATAAAGGGTCCCAAATAAGCATTATTCTTGGTTTTTACACCATAACTTTAGTATAAGTAAATAGAAATCTATGAAATTTAAACACAAGGTTTATGACCATAAAAGGAAGATTGGGTTTGATTGTGGGAGTTTTGGTCCCAACAGTTTAGGAGAGGGGCCCAAAGGGTCCAAAATTGAACTTTGTTTGATTTCATCAAAAAGTGAATAATTGGGGTTCCGTTCTTTGATATGCCGAATCTAACTGTGTATGTAGATTCTTAATTTTTGTTCCCGTTTTCAAATTGGTCTACATTAAAGTCCAAAGGGTCCAAAATTAAACTAAGTTTAACTGAATTCTTTTTTGATATGCTGAATCTAAACATGTACTTAGATTTTTTATTATGGGCCCAGTTTTCAAGTTGGTTCAAATCAGGATCCAAAATTATTATATTAAGTATTGTGCAATAGCAAGAAATTTTCAATTGCACAGTATTCAGCAAAAGCAAGAAATCTTCAATTGCACAGTATTGTGCAATAGCAAGAAATTTTCAATTGCACAGTATTGTGCAATAGCAAGAAATCTTCAATTGCACAGTATTGTGCAATAGCAAATATTTTCAATTGCACAATATTGTGCAATAGCAAGAAATATCTAATTGCACAATATTGTTAAATTTTTCTCATTTCAGATTACATAAATAAAAAGAAATTTCTTCGAACATTTTTTTGAGAGGATTAATATTCAACAGCATAGTGAATTGCTCAAGGGCAAAAAAATATCTTCAGTTCATTAGACCACATTCATTCTGTGTCAGAAACCTATGCTGTGTCAACTATTTAATCACTATCCAAATTTAGAGCTGAATCCAGTTTGAATGTTGTGTCCATACTTGCCCCAACCGTTCAGGGTTCAACCTCTGCGGTCGTATAAAGCTGCGCCCTGCGGAGCATCTGGTTATGAAATGTAAATTTTCACACACTCAATACACCATTAACAATGTAATTAAACACCTGAAACAGAGGTAACTTAATTGAAAAGCTGTCATGATGGGATGCAATTGAAGAAGATGATGAAAAAAAAAAGAAACAAACATTATACCTTGTATAGGATATAACAATATTTAAGAAATAAAGTATATCTATTACTAGTAATTCTTATGTATTTTGTAGAAGAATAAATAAACAGGTCATATATTTCACTGGAAAATCTACCACTCAGCTGTTATAGCTGAGATCTCCCTCTTTGAAGGTTTCAGAGGTTGGCAGGTTATGATACACATAACCATACTTTTTCCAAAAATAGCATAAGTTTAGTGTTATCTTCCCTTGTTTAATTATATAAATTGAAGTTGAACCAAATACATTTATGATGATATCCCCAATGCAAAGTTGGACCTCTCACTGCAAATGTAATGTTTATTATATAATTAACTAAGTGCTCATTGCAAAATGAATGCAACCCTCATCATTCAGTGTTCACAAGCACCTTTATTGATTTAATAAGGTATTCATGGAATATAAATATGAAAACAACCTTCAAATTGGAAAAGTATGAATAATGAAGCACATGTAATGTCATAGATCATAAATTAAAGGTCAAGTTTAATTTTGGTGTTTTAGACACTCACTTTTCAAAAGTTGTGACCTTAGTTACCTTAACATTTTATTTTTTGTACGTACCTCTTGACCAAAGATTTTGAAATATTAATACAATACTTGCAACCTTATGCGTTACTGTTTTAGCGATCAATCAGCAGTCATCGATCAGTCACCGATCAGTCAAATTCGTGTCAAACTCACGTCAGCAATCTGTCAGACTTATAGTTAAAGTAATTGACTGATCGGACTGATAAAACCTATTGACCTTGCTGACGGATTGAACTTTAATACGTCACATGATAAACTAATACAAATTACGGAATCACAGTTTTGTTTAATTTAATTAAAATGACGACCCGTGAAATACGAACGTTTAAGTACAACTGATACATTTTTATAGGACCGAAAAAATTGAAAATTTTTTGGTCGTATATTGGTATCACTTTGGCGTCATCGTCTGAAGACTTTTGGTTTTCGCACTATAACTTTAGTATAAGTTAATAGAAATCTATGAAATTTAAACACAAGGTTTATGACCACAAAAGGAAGGTTGGGATTGATTTTGGGAGTTTTGGTCCCAACATTTTAGGCATTAGGGGTCAAAAAGGGCCCAAATAAGCATTATTCTTGGTTTTCGCACAATAACTTTAGTATAAGTAAATAGAAATCAATGAAATTAAAACACAAGGTTTATAACCACAAAAGGAAGGTTTGGATTTTGGGAGTTTTGGTCCTAACAGTTTAGGAATAAGGGGCCCAAAGGGTCCAAAATTAAACTTTGTTTGATTTCATCAAAAATTGAATTAGTGGTATTCTTTGATATGCCGAATCCAACTGTGTATGTAGATTCTTAATATTTGGTCCCGTTTTCAAATTGGTCTACATTAAGGTCCAAAGGGTCCAATATTAAACTTAGTTGGATTTTAACAAAAACTGAATCCTTGAGGTTCTTTGAGATTCTGAATCTAAAAATGGAATTAGATTTTTGATTATTGGCCCAGTTTTCAAGTTGGTCCAAATCGTGGTCCAAAATTAAAGTTTGTTTGATTTCATCAAAAATTGAATAATTTGGGTTCTTTGATATGCTAAATCTAACTGTGTATGTAGATTCTTAATTTTTGGTCCCGTTTTTAAATTGGTCTTCATTAAGGTCCAAAAGGTCCAAAATTAAACTAAGATTGATTTTAACAAAAATTGAATTCTTGGCCTTTTTTGATATGCTGAATCTAAACATGTACTTAGATTTTTTTATTATGGGCCCAGTTTTCAAGTTGGTCCAAATCGGGATCCAAAATTATTATATTAAGTATTGTGCAGTAGCAAGAAATTTTCAATTGCACAGTATTCAGCAATAGCAAGAAAGGAGTAGGTTCAATAAGACCCCTTTTTGGCCCCAAAATATAGCAGTTTTAGAAAATTGTGAAAATGTAATCTTTAAGCTATATTTTGGAAAGTAAAATGCTTCTGCTACATAAATATGAGCTGTTTTTGACAAAATAATGCACAAATATCGCGTTCTAGCATCATTAAGTCATGCTAAATTACTGAAATCTTCAAAATTTTAGCATTTTGGCTAATGGCCGCATTCGTGTTCATTCATGATATTGAAACGTAAGTTGTATTTGATGATAATACAAAACATATATAAAGGTTGAGGATGAACACGGATGCGGCCACTTTCATTTTTTACAAAAACCATCTGAAAAGTGACGTTTTTTGGCATATTTGATAGATTTTTCATATTTAAGCTTGAATCAGAGCGTTTTTAATGACTAAATCAGTTAAAATCTTTCACATACACTAATCGAATCAATTGAAATAGACATTTAAGTGTTTAAAAATTGTCCAAAAACTTTCGTAAGATGAACCTGAAATTTGAGGCCAAAATCGGCCCATACCGGACCTACTCCTTTTCAATTGCACAATATTGCGCAATAGCAAGAAATCTTCAATTGCCCAGTATTGTGCAAAGCAAGTATTTTCACAGTATTGCGCAATAGCAAGAAATTTCAAATTTCACAATATTGCGCAATAGCAAGAAATTTTCAATTGAAGTTATCTTTCTTTGTCCAACATAGTAGTTGAATCAACTTATATCATTGTTTTATACAATATACAATGTATATTCACTTTTACTACCAACTGATAAATTAAAACAATCTTTACCATTCAGTGATGTATTTTATGATGTATTTAAATGAGTAGTTATTGTTGCAAACTCCATTAGAAATTTGAATTGAGATCAGTTTTGGATTAAGGGAAAGGGGATGTGAAAAAAAAATGGGGGGGGGGGGATAAGTTTTTCTCATTTCAGATTTCATGAATAAAAAGAAACTTTCTTCAAACATTTTTTGAGAGGATTAATATTCCACAGCATAGTGAATTGGTCAAAGGCCAAAATTTTTTTTTAAGTTCATTAGACCACATTCATTCTGTGTCAGAAACCTATGCTGTGTCACCCATTCAATCACAATCCAAATTTAGAGCTGAATCCAGCTTGAATGTTGTGTCCATACTTGCCCCAACCGTTCAGGGTTCAACCTCTGCGGTCTTATAAAGCTGCGCCCTGCGGATCATCTGGTTATTAATTTTTTAGCAAATTTTAATGAATTGAAATGAAAAGAAATGTACAGATAAAATCTAAATTAAAATATTATCATTAAAGAATGGTCTTTTCCGTTTTTATTTAGGTTATGATATTTTGAAACCCGGCGAGTTCTAAAACGATGTCTATATATCGCGAATTTGGTTTTATTATTTTCCAAAAATACTCGGGAAAACGAAATGAAAGGATCAGTTAGGCCACGCCAATTTGATTCCTTGTTCGACGGTCCCGCCCGCATCTATTTTTTCCAAAACAGATTTTTTTTAATTTTTCTTATACTCCCGCTTCCTGCATCCGGAAATGTAATTATGTCCATTTCCAGCACCGTTTATGTTGTAAATATTATAAGGTAGCACTCCACAGTTAGAAAATAAAATTAAAAATGAGCCACAAAATGTTTTATAATCTCCTATTCCTGGATTTCTAATACATTAACCTAACTGTTGTACATGTGCATATGTATGTAATCAGTATATGCCATAGATTTGATTTTCAAAAGTTAAAAGAGTGAAAATAAATTCCTTTTATGTGTATCCATGGCAACATTCTGCATTTATTTACCATAAAATATTGCAAAAAGGGGGGTGGACATGTCACATATCCCCCCCAAAATTTGGATCAAACTAGAATTTCAATGCCTTTGAGTAATACCTTTTTAGAAACTGTTTTCATAAAT
The DNA here is from genome assembly GCA_019925275.1 of Mytilus edulis. Classification (NCBI taxonomy): domain Eukaryota; kingdom Metazoa; phylum Mollusca; class Bivalvia; order Mytilida; family Mytilidae; genus Mytilus; species Mytilus edulis. The sequence goes on along the minus strand of CM034358.1, from coordinate 60,216,568 downwards.
CTTCCTAATGATCAAATAAAAAATGGGTGTCTTTCGCCTCATTTTTTCGTAAAATCCAATCACAAAGTTCGTGCGATAAAAAGTTGGAAAAAAACATTACAATAATTGCCGGACCAATGTATGGTAGGGACATGCAAATACGGACTGTCATACAGAAAACAGCCTATATTACATACATTACATACTCTTGATGTTCATATAAACCCAATACAAAGGCTATTTTAATACTCAGCTATCCAAAAATGAATTTTATTGCACACTAGCTCTCATATTTGAAAAATCCACAGGGGCCAAAATGCGAAACTACACACCTAACTGTGGAGTGCTACCTTAAGGTAAAATTTTCCCCTCCGGCCTCAATTTTTATTATATTTTCTGTGTTCTACTAGCTGTTACGATGAAAATGGTACCTTAGTTTTTAGAATTGGTTCAGTAATAAAGATTTTATGAAGGTTAGCAGTTGATTTTGAAACGCAACAAAAAGTGATTTAAAAATAAATGATGGGTCATAGTGAAAAACTTCAAGTCTGTCTCATTTTTGGGTAAATTTCTAAAACTTTTCCCATTATCTTAATTTAAAATCATAAAATTACCTTAAAGGAGGACAAATTGTACAAATTTTAGGTATTTGAAAGCACTTATAGGTCAATTTTGCTGTAAATAGCATACCTAACCATGGTTTAGAAGCTCTCAATCAGGGTATAAATTTCTAGCAGTACTGGCATCATTAAATTTAATTAATGCCAAATTATAATATAAAATCCTGCTAAAAATGGTTATTTGACTTACTCGCATTCAAAAATATAAAGCGATACATTCTGAGGATATCATATCAAGTGCAATCTTTGGTTACAATGGCGAAGCTAATGGAGTACCAATTTATGACCGCAACATGTCTAAGTGTCAAAATGTGTATATTTGGTTGCTAAGGACAGTAAACAATAAAATAAACATAAATTGCATTCCTAGCAGATTTTTTACCTTCAGAACTAAAACAAGAACATAAAAGACTAAAGATTTGTGGTCAATTTTATCTTAAAAAGTGCATTTCTGTGCTTTCTGATGTGCCATAAGGTAGCACTCCACAGTTAGAAAATAAAATTAAAAATGAGCCACAAAATGTTTTATAATCTCCTATTCCTGGATTTCTAATACATTAACCTAACTGTTTGTGTTGGACATGTGCATATGTATGTATTCAGTATATTCCATAGATTTGATTTTCAAAAGTTAAAAGAGTGAAAATAAATTCCTTTTATGTGTATCCATGGCAACATTCTGCATTTATTTACCATAAAATATTGCAAAAAGGGGGGTGGACATGTCACATACCCCCAAAATTTGGATCAAACTAGAATTTTAATGCCTTTGAGTAATACCTTTTTAGAAACTGTTTTCATAAATCTTCCTAATGATCAAATAAAAAATGGGTGTCTTTCGCCTCATTTTTTCGTAAAATCCAATCACAAAGTTCGTGCGATAAAAAGTTGGAAAAAAACATTACAATAATTGCCGGACCAATGGATGGTAGGGACATGCAAATACGGACTGTCATACAGAAAACAGCCTATATTACATACATTACATACTCTTGATGTTCATATAAACCCAATACAAAGGCTATTTTAATACTCAGCTATCCAAAAATGAATTTTATTGCACACTAGCTCTCATATTTGAAAAATCCACAGGGGCCAAAATGCGAAACTACACACCTAACTGTGGAGTGCTACCTAAAAAGATATCAACATTTGTTTTTAAAATCACAGTCTATTAACCTGTATATAACGATTTTAAACATAAAAGCAGCCCACCACACTTTGTAAATATCTGTGAGAATATTTGTTTCAGCATGAAACCTATTTATCCAAAGCGGGAGTGCTCCGATATAAATTTATAACAGCGGAAATACCTGTAAAGAACAAAAAAATTGTTACTTTTCCCCTTACTTATATTCCCTATCAAAAAATGTTCGTTGTTAGAATAAAGCACAAAGAACTTCTAAAGGATTTTCCTTCAACTGCAATTATATTGTATGCTGGCGAATCAAAACTATCCATAGCCGCTGCATGTTTATGCACCTGTCCTGATCAATTGAGGGGCCTGTCGTTCAGCAGTTATCATTCGTTGATGTTGTTCATTGGTATTTTCCCGTTTGGATATACATGATATATAAATTAGATCATTGGTTTTCCTGTTCGAATTGTGTACGCTAATAATTTTGGGGTCCTTTATAGCCTGATATTTGGTCTGTATCAAAGCTCTGTGTAAAAGGCCGTACTTTGACCTGTGTTGGTTATTACCAGGTTGAGAACAACCCTCCCTCAGACAAGGGGTCGTTTTACTGATGTAGAAAAGAAAATAGAAATACCAAGGATTTGTATAGTTCTTCTATACAAAACCTTTGAAAACTTAGAATTTTGTACTCAAAAAGAGGAGAGTTACATCATATTTTAAACAACTTTTTCTAAAAGAGGGGTCCACTTATTTTGAATAATATTAAACTGTTAAAGTAAATGTGTTAACATGGTTAAAGTCCAGGAATATTACAAAATTCTTGGACATGTTTTGACCATTTGATACCAGCTAGATATATAGTTCTTTGAGAAAATATGAGCCTTTTGTACAAACAAATATATTATAACTTATATTGATCCCTCATAAAATATGTAAAAGGGAAATTTATAACATTAAGGGGTTGTCCCCAAACTGATTATGACTTGGATGGAGAATTGTCTCGTTGTCAGTCACACATGCATAGACCAGATTTAATTATTTCTTGGTGAACAGGGAAAAAATACTTTAGAAATTAAAGAAATGTGAAAGTACAAGTGATAAATCAAGCTTTAATATTGTCAAAACCTACTATTTTATGTTTGCAAAAAAAATATATAATCGCTCGCCTTTACTTTTCAAGCTTCGCCTGAAAAATTTGCAAATTAAAATATTTTTTTATTAAAATTTTCAAATGTTCGCTCGCCCCAAATTTTGGAGTCCAAAAATCTGTAGAACAAGAAATTAAATTGGTGTGGCCTTATTGAAAATGTCTATTATTTTCAGTATTTTAAATTTTTGTATCCCTATCATCATAAAATTCTATATTTTTTTTTATAATAATCACGGCCTTTCTATAAAAAAAGTTGTCACAATCGAAGCCTTTAAAATAACAAATTACAAAAAATGCTGTTTTTATAACAAGAAATATGAATAATTTTGAACAATGCAAACAACATTACATTATATTTTACTGATAGTCTTTTTTTAACTCATTAAAAAAACCAGTACTAAACCATAAAAAAGTGCAAAAATCTAACCCTTCCCTAGATTTTCCATCAAACATGATGGAATTTTGTGATGGAACAAATGCCACCAAATTCCATCAGTTGATGGAGTATTGGAACAACTTTCCATCAACTTTCCATCAATGCTGGAAAATGGTTGATGGAAATTGTTTGATGGAAAACTGATAGCATAATTTCCATCTGATGGATAATTGATGGTATTTCTGCCATCTGATGGATAATTGATGGATCATTTTAACTGATGGAGTATTTCCCATTACATGTAAAATGATGGAAACTTGATGGAGAATTGACCAGCAGATGGAAGCATATTCTGTGATTTAATAAAACATTGTATTTGTTCTCTGTCATCTATAGGTACACCTGTTACATGTGTGTATCGTTTAGTTCAGTGCATGCCCTATTGAACTTGCTGTCCTTAAGGTGGTATGGGTGTCTTTCGCCATCTTGGATTGTAAAAAACAGAGAATCTAAGGTCCATATTTTCTATCAAATTAGCAAAATTTGATGCAAGAATGCAGATATTTCATGTGTTTTTACATTTAAAAGATCCAATTTATAAGAATATAACTTATAAATATAAATATATGTACAAGTGTAGATTATTTTTGGTTGTTTTTTAAATATTTTGAAATTGTTATTTTAAGGGGAGGTAACTCTAAAACAGTGCATTTTCTGTTGGATTGTTCATGGAATTTTCCTACTTTGTATTTTAGCCGGAAAAAACGCACGGTGACCCTATCTTTACTTTTGATATTATCAAAGCATTGTTTGAAAGCTATATTTTCCTAATTTATTTTACAATTCTATCATTTCGTTTAGTTTCTATTCACAAAATGGTGTTTTTTCCTGTATAATCCATACAAAATGTGTCATTTTGTCACGACCCGTAGCTTGAAAAAATGCACGGTGACCTATCATTTTTATAATATTTTTTAACATGTATCAATAGATACTACATTTTGGCAAAGTATGAACAAATTCTATCATTTTTATTTTAGACTCCCATACCACCTTAAAGTTGAATTTGTTGATGGGAAATTCTGCAAAAAAAAAGTAAAAGAATCTAGCATATAAAAGAATTACTTGAAATTGTAAAGATATAAAGTTAGTTGCAGTTACATTCGTTCTCAATTCTGAAATGGTTAAATGAAAATAACACTTTTTCAAAAGATTTGTATAAATGTGTCACTTGCAGGGACAATATCTAAAGAGGTCCTTTCTTTTTTTGTTTAATATTTTTTTTCATAATCATTCTACTATTAACATAATGGCCCTGTGTAAATAATAATTTTGGTGGGTAGTGTACATACTATACATGTATATATAAAGATATATTGTTTTGTCATTTGTGGAGATATAAATGTTTTATTGTCTGTCATACCACAGATCTCTAATTTTATAGCAAAATTACTTTATTAGAAGTTCTATTTTATAAAACAAATAATGTTTTAAAAAGAAACAAAATATGACTCCTGTCCTACATTATTCTATAATAATGTATATGAATATTTTTTGTGTCATAAAAAAAATGGTCTCTTGTGGAGAGTTGTCTCATTGGCAATCATACCAAATCTTCTTTATTAATATTTTTTTATAAAGCTATGGTAATTTTTTTCTAGATTCTTAAAAGTTAATTAACACTTTAGATATCACTATATATATTGCTACTTTGAAAGTTAAAGAGCATATACATATATTCAAAATGGTGCAAATCCTGATACTTATTGTACTTACCAAAAGATGTAATCCAAAATATATGTACACACTAATCTTCCTAAATCCAAGAGACATATGTCATTAGAAGAATACATCTGCATTGTTCAATGTCAATAGAATTAATTAGAACTTTTTGATCTTGCATCCATTGTAAAATCCGTAATTTGATCATGATATTAGACATCTTCGCTTCTTGTCTGCCTCAAACTCTGTGTATATTTATGATGTCACATCCTGTACACAAAGGTTAAAGAAAAACAGATTGGCACCTGACACCTGTTTCTATCACCAGCTCATTTCCAGTTGATGGAAAAATTGCCATACCATCACAGTCTTACCATCAACAAAATATTCTAAGTCCCAATTCCATCCCACTTTCCATCAAAGAAAATGTTTAAGTCCAATTTCCAACAAACTTCTTTCATTTCAATCCTATTTACCATCAGATGGAATGAGGGCCATCATATTATCCATCAGAGGGTAAAAATCCCATCCAATTTTCCATCAGAGGGTAAAAATGCCATCCAATTTTCCATCAGGGGTTAAAGATGCCATCAAATTTTCCATCAAAAGAATGCTGATGGAAATAATATTCCTAATCTCCATCATCCTTTGATGGATATTTTTGGTTTTGGTTGGAATTCCATCAAGTACCATCAGATTTCCATCAATTGTCCATCAAGTGTTGATGGAAAATGAAGAAATTGATGGAAGATCTAGGGAAGGGGAAGGCAGTCAATATATTTCATGAAAACTTCATGTTTGTTCAACAAAAACAAAACTTTCAGCAGATTTATTCTTCAATTATTCACATTTTGTACAAAGTACATACATATGAAATGTATAAATAACAACTCATTGCAATTGAAGTTAAAATATTTTCCAATATGAGAAAGTAATTTTTGCATTTTAGGCAACGCGTACAAAAATTTAATATCTTTTTCCTTAAAGTAAACATAATTTATGAAGAACAACCAATCCTGATGAACAAAAAGTACTAAAATCATATGGCGGTTATAAATTTGTATCAAAATAAAGCAATAACTGCATTCTTATTCACAAAAATAAAAGTTTTAGTATTTTTTAAAATTCTTATCATATCTCAATTCTAATTAAAAGACTTGTCTTGAGATGTTAACCAGATGCTCTGCAGGGCGCAGCTTTATACGACCGCAGAGGTTGAACCCTGAACGGTTGGGGCAAGTATGGACACAACATTCAAGCTGGATTCAGCTCTAAATTTGGATTGTGATTAAATAGTTGACACAGCATAGGTTTCTGACACAGAATGAATGTGGTCTAATGAACTTAAAATATTTTTTTTGCCTTTGAGCAATTCACTATGCTGTGGAATATTAATCCTCTCAAAAAATGTTTGAAGAAAGTTTCTTTTTATTTATGAAATGTGAAATGAAAAAAAATTAACCCCCCCATTTTTTTTTCACATCCCCCTTTCCCTTTTTCCAAAACTGATCTCAATTCAAACTTCTAATGGAGTTTGCAACAATAACTACTCATTTAAATACATCATAGAATATTAAAATGTGACAAAAGGTGCTTGTTATCACTGAATGGTAAAGATTGTTTTAATTTATCAGTTGGTAGTAAAAGTGAATATACATTGTATATTGTATAAAACAATGATTTAAGTTGATTCAACTACTATTTTGGACAAAGAAAGATTGAAAATTTCTTGCTATTGCACAATATTGTGCAATTACATATTTCTTGCTATTGCGCAATACTGTGCAATTGAAAATATTTGCTATTGCACAATACTGTGCAATTGAAGATTTCTTGCTATTGCGCAATACTGTGCAATTGAAGATTTCTTGCTATTGCTGAATACTGTGCAATTGAAAATTTCTTGCTATTGCACAATACTTAATATAGTAATTTTGGATCCTGATTTGAACAAACTTGAAAACTGGGCCCATAATCAAAAATCTAAGTACATGTTTTGATTCAACATATAAAAAAAGCCCAAGAATTCAATTTTTGTTAAAATCAAACTTAGTTTAATTTTGGACCCTTTGGACTTTAATGTAGACCTATTTGAAAACGGTACTAAAAATTAAGAATCTACATACACAGTTAGATTTGGCATATCAAAGAACCCCAATTATTCAATTTTTGATGAAATCAAACAAAGTTTAATTTTGGAACCTTTGGGCCCCTTTTTCCTAAACTGTTAGGACCAAAACATCCCCAAAACAAACCCAACCTTCCTTTAGTGGTCATAAACCTTGTGTTTAAATTTCATAGATTTCTATTTACTTATACTAAAGTTATGGTGCGAAAACCAAGAATAATGCTTACTTGGGCCCCTTTTTGGCCCCTAATTCCTAAGCTGTTCAGACCTCAACTCCCAAAATATATCCCAACCTTCCTTTTGTGGTCAAAACCTTGTGTTTAAATTTCATTGATTTCTATTTACTTATACTAAAATTATTGTGCGAAAACCAAGCACAATGCTTATTTGGGCCTAATTCCTAAACTGTTTGAACTGAAACTCCCAAAATCAATCCCAACCTTCCTTTTGTGGTCATAAACCTGGTGTCAAAATTTCATAGATTTCTATTAACTTAAACTAAAGTTATAGTGCGAAAACCAAGAAAATGCTTATGTGGGCCCTTTTTGGCCCCTAATTCCTAAAATGTTGGGACCAAAACTCCAAAAATCAATCCCAACCTTCCTTTTGTGGTCATAAACCTTGTGTTAAAATTTCATAGATTTCTATTCACTTTAGATAAAGTTAGAGTGCGAAAACTAAAAGTATTCGGATGACGACGACGGCGACGCCAACGTCATACCAATATACCACCAAAAAATTTTCAATTTTTGCGGTCGTTAAAAATAACTGATTTATATCTAGAGATCCATTATGATTTCATACTTTATACTTTACATGTTTATTAACCACCATCAGAGGGCGTGACATGACGTGTCACAACTTCCTAGGTCAAAGGTCAATGTAAAAAAACTTTGGTTTCAGTTGACAACCCTGTGTCCTGTGGGGAAGATCGTGTCCGCTCTATATCTTGAGAACCGTTATGATTTCAAAGTTTATACTTGACATCCATTTTAACCAACACTAGAGGGTGTGTCATGATGTATGTACAACTTCCTAGGTCAAAGGTCAAGGTCAAAAACTTTGGTTTCAGTTGACAACCCCGTGTCCTGTGGTGAAAATCGTGTCCGCTCTATATCTTGAGAACCGTTATGATTTCAAAGTTTATGCTTGACATCCATTTTAACCAACACTAGAGGGTGTGTCATGATGTATGTACAACTTCCTAGGTCAAAGGTCAAGGTCAAAAACTTTGGTTTCAGTTGACAACCCCGTGTCCTGTGGTGAAAATCGTGTCCGCTCCATATCTAGATAACCGTTATGATTTTATACTTAATACTTAACATGTTCATTAACCAACACCAGAGGGTGTGTCATGATGTATGTACAACTTCCTAGGTCAAAGGTCAAGGTCAAAAACTTTGGTTTCAGTTGACAACCCCGTGTCCTGTGGTGATGATCGTGTCTGCTCCATATCTAGATAACCGTTATGATTTCAAAGTTTATACTTGACATCCATTTTAACCACCACCAGAGGGCGTGTCATGATGTATGAACAACTTCCAAGGTCAAAGGTCAAGGTCAAAAAGACTGGTTTCAGTTGACTTTTTAGTTGAACCCCGTGTCCTGTGGTGAAGATCGTGTCCGCTCTATATCTTGAGAACCGTTATGATTTCAAATATTATACTTGACATCCATTTTAACCAACACCAGAGGGTGTGTCATGATGTATGTACAACTTCCTAAGTCAAAGGTCTGTCATTTATAGGAGTGCATGAATTAACCAGAGGAAATAGCAATTTAACATGACGTCATCAGAAACCTTTTATTTTTCAGAGTGATGTAACACAGGCAAGAATTTAAGTGAATGAAACAGCAACACTGCTAAAAGTAGCATGGAATTTTTATCACAGGTATTATTTAGACAGACAGATTAAAAAGTGTTTTGCCTTGTAAATCAACAACAACAGTTTCTAAAATCAATATTTTAAAATTGTGTTTAAACGTTTTACTCTTGAAACCCCCACAAACTAGCTATATATAGGATCACCCTTTTTTGAGAGGATTAATATTCAACAGCATAGTGAATTGCTCAAAGGCAAAAACAATATTTTAAGTCTCATTAGACCTCATTCATTCTGTGTCAGAAACCTTAGTCTGCTGTTTTCAACTATTTAATCACAATCCAAATTTAGAGCTGAATCCAGCTTGAATGTTGTGTCCATACTTGCCCCAACCGTTCAGGGTTCAACCTCTACGGTCGTATAAAGCTGCGCCCTGCGGAGCATCTGGTTATTTTTTCTTTCATCAGCTGGAAATTATAACACCCTAAACTGTTGGGTTTATTCAACAACTATCATAAACTAATCAACTAGTAACGACCAAAAGAAGATTGTTATTTGGATATGGTTGATTGAACTTGATGATTGGGAATTTGCAGTAAGCTGTTGGTCATGTGCCGAGTGGCACACACTGATTAAAAAGTCGTTTTACTTCAAATTAACTATCTATTGATACCAAACTTTATATATACTCATATCCTCTTATAATCATGTTCTTTGTGGTCTTAAAACATCATTTTAGTGTCCTTAGTGCAAAAACTTTCCTCTTAGTGCAATAAGAAGTCCTTTGCAGTATTTCTACACACTGGTACTGTTATTACTTTAGGGTGAAGGCACATAGATCTAATGTTGTTCCAATCAAGAACAATGAATTGTACTGTTATATTTTGTTTCAATAATTCCTTCACAAGGAAAGTTCAAAATGTTTGTTTTTATTTCCGTTTTATAGCGTGTGCATTCCCGACACAATTCCTTTCTTCCTCACAAATGTTTAATTTCTTTATAGATTTATCAATCCATAAAAAAAACTATCAATTTATTTCTGCCCATTTAAAAAAAAAATTAAAAATAAATATGTCTATATTTTATTAAAAAAAAGTTTCTTTTCGCTTCTTGATGCTCCCTGTCGCTTCTTGACGCTTCTTGTCGCTAATGAGTGAGACCCTGATTAACAGATTAAATCTATGTATTATATTATATTATATAGATAACTAGTTTCATTTTATCTTTTTTTTTTGTGTGCTAAATTTAGCTGACATATGTAAATCTTTAAGACAAAAAAATGAATGCTCACAAGTCATCACTCATTATCTCCTCCCGTTACACAGATGAAAAGGGAGAGGTCTAAAGACCTTCAAAATTTAATTATTGTGATTAAGAAGACAGGAATTTAAAATATGAATCTTTTGTCTGATCTTCCATTGATTACCGTGATTCAGAATTATGCTGTCTGAAAAATAGGAAATTGAGGTATCCATGAAAGTGCTTTAACATCTTGATTTGGAATGGCAAGCCTTGAAATTGGTTTATTTTAAAATTCTCACATAAGAAAATATTCCACTTAACAATCAAGATCATGTGAAAAAATAGTAAAATCTGAGGTTTCGTCTCAATCATTGAGTAGGATTAAACAAATCAAGAATGAATCACAATAAAATTAAGAATGGAAATGGGAAATATTTTAGAGACAACAACCCCAACAAAGAGCAGATAACAGCCAAAGGCCACCTATGGATCTTCAATGCAAAGAGAAAATCCAGCACCCAAATGTTTTTCTATCTTATATTTATGCCCCATTTATGGGCATTATGTTTTCTAGTCTATGCGTTCGTTCGTTCGACTGTCCCACTTCAGGTTAAAGTTTTTGGTTGATGTAGTTTTTGATGAAGTTGAAGTCCAATCAACTTGAAACTTAGTATTATTACATGTTCCTTATGATAAGATCTTTCTAATTTTAATGCCAAATTAGTTTTCACCCCATTTTCTGACACGGTCCACTGAACATAAAAAATGATAATGCGGATGGGACATCCGTGTACTAGGGACACATTCTTGTTTTCTATAGGTTCATTTATAGGGGTGCATGAATTAACCAGAGGAAATAGCAATTTAACATGACGTCATCAGAAACCTTTTATTTTTCAGAGTGATGTAACACAGGCAAGAATTTAAGTGAATGAAACAGCAACACTGCTAAAAGTAGCATGGAATTTACATCACAGGTATTATTTAGACAGACAGATTAAAAAATGTTTTGCCTTGTAAATCAACAACAACAGTTTCTCAATCAATATTTTAAAATTGTGTTTAAACGTTTTACTCTTGAAACCCCCGCAAACTAGCTATATATAGGATCGCCCTTTTTTGAGAGGATTAATATTCAACAGCATAGTAAATTGCTCAAAGGGAAAAATATTTTAAGTCTCATTAGACCACATTCATTCTGTGTCAGAAACCTTAGTCTACTGTGTCAACTATTTAATCACAATCCAAATTTAGAGCTGAATCCAGCTTGAATGTTGTGTCCATACTTGCCCCAACCGTTCATGGTTCAACCTCTGCGGTCGTATGAAGCTGCGCCCTGCGGAGCATCTGGTTATTTTTTTTCATCAGCTTGAAATTATAACACTCTAGACTGTTGGGTTTATTCAACAACTATCATAAACTAATCAACTAGTAACGACCGAAAGACGATTGTTATTTGGATATGGTTGATTGAACTTGATGATTGGGAATTTGCAGTAAGCTGTTGGTCACGTGCCGAGTGGCACACACTGATTAAAAAGTCGTTTAACTTCAAATTAACTATCTATTGATACCAAACTTTATATATACTCATATCCTCTTATAATCGTGTTCTTTGTGGTCTTAAAACATCATTTTAGTGTCCTTAGTGCAAAAACTTTCCTCTTAGTGCATTAGGAAGTTCTTTGCAGTATTTCTACACACCGGTACTGTTATTACTTTAGGGTGAAGGCACATAGAACTTATGCTATTCCAATCAAGAACAATGAATTGTACTGTTATTTTTTGTTTCAATAGTTCCTTCAAAAGGAAAGTTCACCATGTTTGTTTTTATTTCCATTTTATAGCGTGTGCATTCCCGACACAATTCCTTTCTTCCTCACAAATGTTTAATTTCTTTATAGATTTATCAATCCATAAAAAAAACTATCAATTTATTTCTGCCCGTTTACAAAAAAATTTTAAAAATGAATATGTCTTTATATTTTATTAAAAAAAAGTTTTCTTGTCACTTCTTGATGCTCCCTGTCGCTTCTTGACGCTTCTTGTCGCTAATAAGTGAGACCCTAATTAACAGATTAAATGTATGTATTATATTATATTATATAGATAACTAGTTTTATTTTATCTTGTGTGCTAAATTTAGCTGAAATATGTAAATCTTAACACAAAATAATGAATGCTCACAAGTCATCACTCATTATCTCCTCCCGTTACACAGATGAAAAGGGAGAGGTCTAAAGACCTTCAAAATTTAATTATTGTGATTAAGAAGACAGGAATTTAAAATATGAATCTTTTGTCTGATCTTCCATTGATTACCGTGATTCAGAATTATGCTGTCTGAAAAATAGGAAATTGAGGTATCCATGAAAGTGCTTTAACATCTTGATTTGGAATGGCAAGCCTTGAAATTGGTTTATTTTAAAATTCTCACAAAAGAAAATATTCCACTTTACAATCAAGATCATGTGAAAAAATAGTAAAATCTGAGGTTTCGTCTCAATCATTGAGTAGGATTAAACAAATCAAGAATGAATCACAATAAAATTAAGAATGGAAATGGGAAATATTTTAGAGACAACAACCCCAACAAAGAGCAGATAACAGCCAAAGGCCACCTATATATGGGTCTTCAATGCAGAGAGAAAATCCAGCACCCGAATGTTTTTCTATCTTATATTTATGCCCCATTTATGGGCATTATGTTTTCTAGTCTGTACATTCGTTCGTTCGACTGTCCCACTTCAGGTTAAAGTTTTTAGTTGAGGTAGTTTTTGATGAAGTTGAAGTCCAATCAACTTGAAACTTAGTATTATTACATGTTCCTTATGATAAGATCTTTCTAATTTTAATGCCAAATTAGAGTTTTCACCCCATTTTCTGACACGGTCCACTGAACATAAAAAATGATAATGCGGATGGGGCATCCGTGTAATAGGAACACATTCTTGTTTTCTATTGGTTCATTTATAGGGGTGCATGCCCATCTCTTTTCTCAATCATTCTAATCAGCAATTTCTTTTACACATGTTACATAGATAAATGTCATAAATATTTTACAGGATATAGTATTTGGAGACTTCGGTAGTCTGAAACAGGAAGATGAAGTCTACCAAATATTATATGGTTCTCGACAGACAGAAGGTGGTAGAGTAGAGGTAAGCAAACATGTTACTTCTGTTTATAAACATGTACATTGTTAAAAAAAAATTCTTAATCAAAATAATCACAACTTCATCGTGTGACAAGTGCAGTGAACGTATGGATATACATTGTATGTCAGAAATACTCAGAATAGGTGACACATACAAATTTCTAAGACAAAATGAACCATAATAGATATTGTTTGATATGAACTAATTTGAGTTTGAGCGAAATGACATAATTTAAATTGGGATATTTCCCTTGGCCTCCATTTAGACGATGTAAATTAAATGGTAGTTTTCCTTATTTGAAACAAGTTGTTCAAATAAGTCTGATAAGGGATTCTTACTAGATTGTAGTGTTGAATTAAGCAAGGCTAAAATCATTGAAATTATTCAGAAAACAACTTTTTTCTTAAGTGTAGCAGTCATTATACTGTACAACAAGTGTTCATATAGACCTACAACATCGTCAACATGGCTATACAAGGGATAAAAGTTTTGCTCAAATTGGTTTGATCCAAAACTTTCTATTGGAAGGACTGTTTTTAATACTCCGCAAATAACAGCATCGATTAACAAATAGGTTGGAAGTGTTCAATGTAAAAAAAAAATTACTGCTTAGCAATGAAATGTTTACGCCCATTATATATGGGACCAGTGTTTTCCTTTTTTCACTAAGGTAAGGTGGGTGTTTTAAAAAAAATCACTTGCAACGCGGTGGTTCATTTACTGTGGGTGCACGTGGGGGTCACAAAAATAAAGATTAGTATAATATTCACATTTAATGGAGTTGAACAAATAAAATAGAAGTAGTCATATTAATTGTCAAATATTCTTTGATTCGATTTTTTCAACAATTTATCTCTTTTCTCTCTTCTTTCATTTACAATTTTATGCATCGGCATGGATTTAACAACATCAGGACTCCCTCCTCCTGCGAAAGCAAGGCCTTTCGATCCAGGTTTCTGTCCTGTTTCTTGCTTTTGTGTCGTATTTTTGGCACACAGAACAGTAGTATCCTTCCTCTGTGACTATAAGACATTTGAAGTCTTGCTCATATTTGTCTTCAATTGCGTGTCTTTCCGTTGTTTGGTTGATTTTTGTTCAATTTCCACAACTTCAACATTACTATCAATTTTATTTAACTTATTTGGTCTGGTATTTTCTTTATCATCATCGTCATCTGCCTTTCTTTTTCTCTGATTGGATAATGAAAACATTGAAATTTGACGATTGGACGCCATATTTGTCAATGAAAAAAAATCAGCGAGGCTCGATTAGTATTCAAATTTAAACAGAACAGAACCGACCACCTTCTAAAATCGAAAGGTGGTCGGCACACCTGGCTTAAATGTCGAATGGAAAACACTGGGGACGTATAATATTATACTGTTGTCCATAATATCTGTCTGTTGTCTTCTTGTGATGTTGGTCAATAACTCAAAAAGGCCCAAATAAGCATTTTTCTTGGTTTTCGCACTTTAGTAAAAGTAAATAGATATCTATGAAATTTTAACATAAGGTTTATAACCACAAAAGGAAGGTTGGGATTGATTTGGGGAGGTTTGGTCCTAACAGTTTAGGGATTAGGGCCAAAACAAAAGGTCCCAAATAAGCATTTTTCTTGTTTTTTGCACTCTAACTTTAGTATAAGTAAATAGAAATCTATGAAATTTTAACATAAGGTTTATGACCACAAAAAGAAGGTTGGGGTTGATTTTGGGAGTTTTGGTCCCAACATTTTAGGAATTAGTAGCCAAAAAAAGGTCCCAAATAAGTATTTTTCTTGGTTTTTGCACAATAACTTTAGTATAAGTAAATAGAAATGTATGAAATTTTAACACAAGGTTTATGACCACAAAAGAAAGGTTGGGATTGATTTTGTGAGTTTTGGTCATAACAGTTTAGGAATTAGAGGCCAAAAGGATCCAAAATTAAACTTTGTTTGATTTCATCAAAAAATGAATTATTGGGGTTCTTTGATATGCCGAATCTAACCGTGTATTTAGATTCTTAATAGTTGGTCCTGTCTTCAAATTGGTCTACATTAAGGTCCAAAGGGTCCAAAATTAAACTTAGTTTGATTTTAACAAAAATTGAAATTTAGGGGTTCTTTGGTATGCTGAATCTAACCATGTATTTAGATTTTTAATATTTGGGCCTAGTTATCAAATTGGTCCACGTTGAGGTCTAAAGGGTCTAAAATTGAACATTATTTGATTTCATCAAAAATTGAATTCTTGGGGTTCTATGATATGCTGAATCTAACCATGTATTTAAATTTTGGATATTGGACAATAAAAGGTAAATGTCCAATTTAAAATTTTTAAGTTTTTAAGTTTAAGTTCTTAGACCACATTCATTCTGTGTCAGAAACCTATGTTGTGTCAACTATTTAATCACAATCCAAATTCAGAGCTATATTAAGCTTAAATGTTGTGTCCATACTTGCCCCATCTGTTCTGGGTTCGACCTCTGCGGTCGTATAAAGCTGCGCCCTGTGGAGCATCTGGTTGGTTATTATCTTGAATACTATTATAGATAGAGATAAACTGTAAAAAGCAATAATGTTCAGAAAAGTAAGATCTACAAATAAGTCAACATGACCAAAATTGTCAGAGAATCCCTTAAGGAGTTATTGTCCTTTATAGTTAATATTGAACAACTTTTCGTCATTTTTGTAATTTGTACAAAAATTTTCTTTTCTAAAGCTATTGGCAAAATTTAACCAAACTTGGCCGCAATCATTACTAGGGTATCTATTTAAAAAAAAATGTTTAATAACCCCGCCTACCAGCCAAGATGGCCGACATCAGTAAATACAGTAACAGGTGAGCGACACAGGCTCTTAAGAGCCTCTAGTTGGTTATTATCTTGAATTTTATTATACATAGAGATAAACTGTAAACAGCAATAATGTCCAGCAAAGTAAGATTTACAAATAAGTCAACATGACCGAAACGGTCAATTGATCCCCTAAGGAGTTATTGTCCTTTATAGTCAATTTTTAACAATTTTCATAAAATTTGTAAATTTATACTAACATTTTCCACTGAAACGTCTGGGCCAAGTACATTATAGATAGAGATAATTGTAAGGAGCAAGAATGTTTAGTAAAGTAAGATGTAAAAACACATCACCATCACCAAAACACAATTTTGTCATGAATCCATCTGCTTCTTTTGTTTAATATTCACATAGACCAAGGTGAGCGACACAGGCTCTTTAGAGCCTCTAGTTTATGGTTCCATCAACAATAAATGTAAAGTTTATGCAGTGATACTTTTATTGAATTATTTATCTTAAAGATCTTCAAAATAGATTCAAAATGACGAACATTCAAGCAGTCGCTACGTGTCAGTGTGTACACTCTTGTATAAATAGTACATATTATGCAGTATCTTAATTTTGTTGTTGAAAAAAACGCAAGTGAAGTTGTTTTACAATAACCGTGATATTTATGTTGAATTTCTTTCGATGGACAATGTTAAGATTTGTGTTAGCGTTGTTTTTCATAAATTTGTGGTTTCAAAACAAAACAAAACCGTGTGATATACATAGACCACCGGGTAATTGTGTAGTAAACAATGACCAAACCGGCCTCTTCCATTTTGACATGACCCATTTCTTTCGTTTCATACACAGAAATACAAGTATTGAGGTTCTCAAAGTGGCTAGTTTTGCAATCTTCGTGTCAATATCTTTCTTTTCAATTTAACGAGATATTAAACAAATTTGAGGCAAGGTTCACTCATTCGTCATTTTGACATGCATTTTTACTTATATTTCCTTTAATATAGAACGGTTGTAGAAAATATTACACCTCACAATAGAAAATAGTAGTATATAAACTCATCATAGATACCAGGACTAAATTTTATAAATACGTCAGACGCGCATTTCGTCTACAAAAGACTCATCAGTGACGCTCTAATCCAAAAAAGTTTAAAAAAGCCAAATAAAGTATGAGTACACATTCTTCGATATCATAAAAATAGCAAATAAATAAACAGAAATCAACCTTTTCTCTGTCTATTAATGTTCCGTCACCATTCCAGATATTAGATACCATCGAGTCCAAACATTTTTTGCCGGTGTGGTTTAGACACAGTGGTATTGTGCAATAGCAAGAAATCTCAATTGCACAGTATTGCGCAATAGCATTTAATATCCAATTCAGAAATTGCACAGTATTGCACGATAGCACAATATTGTGCACATAGCTATAAATCTTCAATAGCACAGTATTGGGCAATAGCAAGAAATCATCAATTACACAGTATTATGCAATATCAAGAAATCTTCTTTTGTACAGTATTGCGCAATAGTACATTATTGCACAATATCACAGTATTGCGCAATAGCAAGAAATCTTCAATTGAATTAAAATACAGATTATTTTACCCAATTTTGAATTTTTAAATCTTTCACCACATTTATTTTGTGTCTGAAACCTATACTATGTCAAAAATTTGATCACAATCCAAATTCAGACAGTATCAAGCTTGAGTATTGTGTCCAAACCTGCACCAACTACTCAAGGTTCGACCTTTGTGGTCTAAAATATCAGGCTGTGCTCTGCGAAGCATTTTATTAAAGCATTATTTTTATACAACCACAAAAAAAAAATTTGTGGTCCGTATATTGGTATCAATTAGCATTTTTATACGCCCGTCAAAATTTTGATGTTACTTATTATGGTATACAAATGTCCACTGTCCTTCCGTCTGTCTATCTGTCTGTCTATCTGTCTGTCTGTCCTGTGTCCACATGTCTCACTGTAACTTGAGAACAACTTATCCAGATTTCATGAAACTTAAGATAGTTGTTTCTTATGATTGTCAAACGATCTGTATACTTTTTTTAGTGAAAATAAGATTTAAACTTTTTAAGTTATGGGACTTTATAACTAAATTTGCTAAAACAGGGGTGTTTTTTTTTCACATGTCGCTGAGTATCTCAAAAACTGTTTATGAGTATTGCTTAAAACTTTACACACTTCTTGGTTATATTAATCGAAAGATCTGTATCCTTTTTGGTTATGATTTAAAATTTTTATTTTAGACTTATTGAGTTTTTTTTGTAAAAAAGGGGGGGGTTTAACATGTAGCACTGTATCTCAAAAAAAGTTAATGATTATAGCTTAAAACTTTACACACTTTTAAGACATATTACCCTTAAGATCTGTATACTTTTTGGTGATGATTACAATTTTTATTTTAGAGTTATTGAGTTTTTTGTAAAAAAAAAGGGGGTTTTTCACATGTCGCGCCATATCTCAGAAACTATTTATGATTATTGCAGAAAACTTCACACACAAGACAACAGGCATATCATGCACTCATGGCGCAGCTGTTTATTCTTGGTTTTCGCACTATAACTGTAGTATAAGTAAATAGAATTCTATGAAATTTAATCACAAGGTTTATGACCAGAAGAGGAAGGTTGGGATTGATTTTGTTAGTTTTGGTCGCAAAAGTTTATGAATTAGGGGCCAAAAAAGGGCTTGAAACTTAGTATTATTACATGTTCCTTATGATAAGATCTTTCTAATTTTAATGCCAAATTAGAGTTTTCACCCCATTTTCTGACACGGTCCACTGAACATAAAAAATGATAATGCGGATGGGGCATTCGTGTACTAGGGACACATTCTTGTTTTCTATTGGTTCATTTATAGGGGTGCATGCTCATCTCTTTTCTCAATCATTCTAATCAGCAATTTCTTTTACACATGTTACATAGATAAATGTCATAAATATTTTACAGGAGATATCATGTGGAGACTTCGGTAATCTGGAACAGGAAGATGAAGTCTACCAAAAATATGGTTCTCGACAGAAAGAAGGTGGTAGAGTAGAGGTAAGCAAACATGTTACTTCTGTTTATAAACATGTACATTGTTAAAAAAAATATTTCTTAATCAAAATTATCACAACTACATCGTGTGACAAGTGCAGTGAACGTATGGATATACATTGTATATCAGAAATACTCAGAATAGGTGACACATAAAAATTTCTAAGACAAAATTAACCATAATAGATATTGTTTGATATGAACTAATTTGAGTATTAGCGAAATGACATAATTTAAATTGGGATATTTCCCTTGGCCTCCATTTAGACGACGTAAATTAAATGGTAGTTTTCCTTATTTGAAACAAGTTGTTCAAATAAGTCTGATAAGAGATTCTTACTAGATTGTAGTGTTGAATTAAGCAAGGCTAAAAACATTGAAATTAATCAGAAAACATTTTTTTCTTAAGTGTAGCAGTCATTATACTGTACAACATCGTCAACATGGCTATAAAAGTGATAAAAGTTTTGTCCAAATTGTTTTGATCCCAAACTATCTATTGGAAGGACTGTTTTTAATACTCAGCAAATAACAGAATCGATTAACAAATAGGTTAAAAGTGTTCAATGTAAAAAAAAAAATTACTGCTTAGCAATGAAATGTTTACGCCCATTATGGGACCAGTGTTTTCCTTTTTTCACTAAGGTAAGGTGGGTGTTTTAAAAAAATCACTTGCAACCTGGTGGTTCATTTACTGTGGCTGCACGTGGGGGTCACAAACATAAAGATTAGTATAATATTCACATTTAATGGAGTTGAACAAACATAAATAGAAGTAGTCATATTAATTGTCAAATATTCTTTGATTTGATTTTTTTCAACAATTTATCTCTTTTCTCTCTTCTTTCATTTACAATTTTATGCATCAGGATGGATTTAACAACAACAGGACTCCCTCCTCCTGTGAAAGCAAGGCCTTTCGATCCAGGTTTCTGTCCTGTTTCTTGCTTTTGTGTCGTATTTTTGGCACACAGAACAGTAGTATCCTTCCCCTGTGACTATAAGCCTTTTGAAGTCTTGCTCATATTTGTCTTCACTTGCGTGTCTTTCCGTTGTTTGGTTGATTTTTGTTCAATTTCCACAACTTCACCATTACTATCAATTTTATTTAACTTATTTGGTCTGGTATTTTCTTTATCATCATCGTCATCTGCCTTTCTTTTTCCCTGATTGATTAATGAAAACATTGAAATTTGACGATCGGACGCCATCTTTGTCAATGAAAAAAAATCAGCGAGGCGCGATTAGTATTCAAATTTTAACAGAACAGAACCGACCACCTTCTATAATCGAACGGTGGTCGGCACATCTGGCTGAAATGTCGAATGGAAAACACTGGGGACGTATAATATTATACTGTTGTCCATAATATCTGTCTGTTGTCTACCTGTGATGTTGGTTAATAACTCAAAAAGGCCCAAATAAGCATTTTTCTTGGTTTTCGCACTCTAACTTTAGTATAAGTAAATAGATATCTATGAAATTTTAACATAAGGTTTATAACCACAAAAGGAAGGTTGGGATTGATTTGGGGAGGTTTGGTCCTAACAGTTTAGGAATTAGGGGCCAAAAAAAGGTCCCAAATAAGCATTTTTCTTGTTTTTTGCACTCTAACTTTAGTATAAGTAAATAGAAATCTATGAAATTTTAACATAAGGTTTATGACCACAAAAGGAAGGTTGGGGTTGATTTTGGGAGTTTTGGTCCCAACATATTAGGAATTAGGGGCCAAAAAAAGGTCCCAAATAAGCATTTTTCTTGGTTTTTGCACAATAACTTTAGTATAAGTAAATAGAAATGTATGAAATTTTAACACAAGGTTTATGACCACAAAAGAAAGGTTGGGATTGATTTTGTGAGTTTTGGTCATAACAGTTTAGGAATTAGGGACCAAAAGGGTCCAAAATTAAACTTTGTTTGATTTCATCAAAAAATGAATTATTGGGGTTCTTTGATATGCCGAATCTAACCGTGTATTTAGATTCTTAATATTTGGTCCTGTTTTCAAATTGGTCTACATTAAGGTCCAAAGGGTCCAAAATTAAACTTAGTTTGATTTTAACAAAAATTGAAATTTAGGTGTTATTTGATATGCTGAATCTAACCATGTATTTAGATTTTTAATACTTGGGCCTAGTTATCAAATTGGTCCACGTTGAGGTCTAAAGTGTCTAAATTGAACATTATTTGATTTCATCAAAAATTGAATTCTTGGGTTTCTATGATATGCTGAATCTAACCATGTATTTAAATTTTGGATATTGGACCATAAAAGGTAAATGTCTAATTTAAAATTTTTAAGTTTTTAAGTTTAAGTTCTTAGACCACATTCATTCTGTGTCAGAAACCTATGTTGTGTCAATTATTTAATCACAATCCAAATTCAGAGCTGTATCAAGCTTAAATTTTGTTTCCATATTTGCCCCAACTGTTCTGGGTTCGACTTCTGCGGTCGTATAAAGCTGCACCCTGCGGAGCATCTGGTTGGTTATTATCTTGAATACTATTATAGATAGAGATAAACTGTAAACAGCAATAATGTTCAGCAAAGTAAGATCTACAAATAAGTCAACATGACCAAAATTGTCAGAGAACCCCTTAAGGCGTTATTTTCCTTTATAGTTAATATTGAACAACTTTTCGTCATTTTCGTAACTTGTACAAAAATCTTCTTTTCTAAAACTATGGGCAAAATTTAACCAAACTTGGCCACAATCATTACTAGGGTATCTATTTTAAAAAAATTGTCTAATGACCCCGCCTACCAACCAAGATGGCCGACATCAGTAAATACAGTAACAGGTGAGCGACACAGGCTCTTAAGAGCCTCTAGTTGGTTATTATCTTGAATTTTATTATAGATAGAGATAAACTGTAAACAGCAAAAATGTTCAGCAAAGTAAGATTTACAAATAAATCAATGACCGAAACGGTCAATTGACCCCCTAAGGAGTTATTGTCCTTTATAGTAAATTTTTAACAATTTTCATAAAATTTGTAAATTTTTACTAACATTTTCCACTGAAACGTCTGGGCCAAGTTCATTATAGATAGAGATAATTGTAAGGAGCAAGAATGTTTAGTAAAGTAAGATGTAAAAACACATCACCATCACCAAAACACAATTTTGTCATGAATCCATCTGCTTCTTTTGTTTAATATTCACATAGACCAAGGTGAGCGACACAGGCTCTTTAGAGCCTCTAGTTTATGGTTCCATCAACAATATATGTAAAGTTTATGCAGTGAGACTTTTATTAAATTATTTATCTTACAGATCTTCAAAATAGATTCAAAATGACGAACATTCAAGCAGTCGCTACGTGTCAGTGTGTACACTCTTGTATAAATAGTACATTGTATGCAGTATCTTAATTTTGTTGTTGAAAAAAACGCAAGTGAAGTTGTTTTACAATAACCGTGATATTTATGTTGAATTTCTTTCGATGGACAATGTTAAGATTTGTGTTAGCGTTGTTTTTCATAAATTTGTGGTTTCAAAACAAAACACAACCGTGTGATATACATAGACCACCGGGTGATTGTGTAATAAACAACATTTACCAAACTGGCCTCTTCCATTTTGACATGACCCATTTCTTTCGTTTCATACACAGAAATACAAGTATTGAGGTGCTCAAAGTGGCTAGTTTTGCAATCTTCGTGTCAATATCTTTCTTTTCAATTTAACGAGATATTAAACAAATTTGAGGCAAGGTTCACTCATTCGTCATTTTGACATGCATTTTTACTTATATTTCCTTTAATATAGAACGGTTGTAGAAAATATTACACCTCACAATAGAAAATAGTAGTATGTAAACTCATCATAGATACCAGGACTAAATTTTATATATACGCCAGACGCGCATTTCGTCTACAAAAGACTCATCAGTGACGCTCTAATCCAAAAAAGTTTAAAAAAGCCAAATAAAGTATGAGTACACATTCTTCGATATCATAAAAATAGCAAAAAAATAAACAGAAATCAACCTTTTCTCTGTCTATTAATGTTCCGTCACCATTCCAGATATTAGATACCATCGAGTCCAAACATTTTTTGCCGGTGTGCTTTAGACACAGTGGTATTGTGCAATAGCAAGAAATCTCAATTGCACAGTATTGCGCAATAGCATTTAATATCCAATTCAGAAATTGCACAGTATTTCACGATAGCATAATATTGTGCAATAGCTATAAATCTTCAATAGCACAGTATTGGGCAATAGCAAGAAATCATCAATTACACAGTATTATGCAATATCAAGAAATCTTCTTTTGTACAGTATTGCACAATATCACAGTATTGTGCAATAGCAAGAAATCTTCAATTGAATTAAAATACAGATTATTTTACCCAATTTTGAATTTTTAAATCTTTCACCACATTTATTTTCTGTCTGAAACCTATATTATGTAAAAAATTTGATCACAATCCAAAATCAGACAGTATCAAGCTTGAGTATTGTGTCCAAACTTTCACCAACTATTCAAGGTTCGACCTTTGTGGTCTAAAATATCAGGCTGTGCTCTGAGAAGCATTTTATTAAAGCATTATTTTTATACAACCACAAAAAAAAAAAAATTTGTGGTCCGTATATTGGTATCAATAAGCATTTTTATACGCCCATCAAAATTTTGATGTTACGTATTATGGTATTCAAATGTCCACCGTCCTTCCGTCTGTCTATCTGTCTGTCTGTCCTGTGTCCACATGTCGCACTGTAACTTGAGAACAACTTATCCAGATTTCATGAAACTTAAGATAGTTGTTTCTTATGATGGTCAAACGATCTGTATACTTTTTTTTAGTGAAAATAAGATTTAAACTTTTTAAGTTATGGGACTTTATAACTAAATATGCTAAAACAGGGGTGGTTTTTTTCACATGTCGCTCAGTATCGCCAAAACTGTTTATGAGTATTGCTTAAAACTTTTCACACTTCTTGGTTATATTAATCGAAAGATCTGTATCCTTTTTGGTGATGATTCAAAATTTTATTTTAGACTTATTGAGTTTTTTTTGTAAAAAAGGGGGGGGGGGGGGGGTTCACATGTAGCACTGTATCTCAAAAAACGTTAATGATTATAGCTTAAAACTTTACACACTTTTTAGACATATTAACCTTAAGTTCTGTATACTTTTTGTCGAGCCTGCAACTTTTGTTGCAGAAAGCTCGACATAGGGATAGTGATCCGGCGGCGGCTACGGCGGCGGCGGTGTTAGCTCACTTCTTAAAAGCTTTATATTTTAGAAGGTGGAAGACCTGGATGCTTCATACTTTGTATATAGATGCTTCATGTTACGAACTTTCCGTCAGTCACATGTCCAATAACCTTGACCTCATTTTCATGGTTCAGTGACTACTTGAAAAAAAAGTTCAAATTTTTTGTAATGTTGAATTCTCTCTTATTATAAGTAATAGGATAACTATATTTGATATGTGCGTACCTTGCAAGGTCCTCATCTCTGTCAGACAGTTTTCACTTGACCTCGACCTCATTTCATGGATCAATGAACAAGGTTAAGTTTTGGTGGTCAAGTCCATATCTCAGATACTATAAGCAATAGGGCTAGCATATTCAGTCTATGGAAGGACTGTAAGGTGTACATGTCCAACTGGCAGGTGTCATCTGACCTTGACCTCATTTTCATGGTTCAGTGGTTATAGTTAAATTTTTGTGTTTTGGTCTGTTTTTCTCATACTATATGCAATAGGTCTACTATATTTGTTGTATGGAATGATTGTAAGCTATACATGTCTAGCGGGCAGATGTCATGTGACCTTGACCTCATATTCATGGTTCAGTGGTCAAAGTTAAGTTTTTGAGTTTTGGTCTTTTTATCTAATACTATATGCCATAGGTCAACTATATTTGGTGTATGGAAATATTTTATGATCTTTATGTCAGTCGCGCAGGTTTTATTTGACCGTGACCTCATTTTCATGGTTCATTGCACAGTGTTAAGTTTTTGTGTTTTGGTCTATTTTTCTTAAACTATCAGTAATGGGTCAACTATATATGTTGTATAGAAGCATTGTTAGCTGTACTTGTCTGCCTGGCATGGTTCATCTGACCTTGACCTCATTTTCAAGGTTCATTGGTCTTTGTTTAGTTATCTTGGTTAATGTTAAGTTTATGTGACAGTTGTAATAAAGCTTAGCTTTATACTTAGGACTATCAACATAATATCAATGATTAGTATAGAAGGCGAGACATTTCAGCGTGTGCACTCTTGTTGGTGATGAATACAATTTTTATTTTAGAGTTATTGAGTTTTTTGTAAAAAAAAGGGGGGTTTTCACAATCTATTTATGATTATTGCAGAAAACTTCACAAACAAGACAACAGGCATATCATGCACTCATGGCGCAGCTTTTTATTCTTGGTTTTCGCACTATAACTTTAGAATAAGTAAATAGAAATCTATGAAATTTAATCACAAGGTTTATGACCAGAAGAGGAAGGTTGGGATTGATTTTGTTAGTTTTGGTCGCAAAAGTTTATGAATTAGGGGCCAAAAAAGGGCTTGAAACTTAGTATTATTACATGTTCCTTATGATAAGATCTTTCTAATTTTAATGCCAAATTAGAGTTTTCACCCCATTTTCTGACACGGTCCACTGAACATAAAAATGATAATGCGGATGGGGCATCCGTGTACTAGGGACACATTCTTGTTTTCTATTGGTTCATTTATAGGGGTGCATGCCCATCTCTTTTCTCAATCATGTTAATCAACAATTTCTTTTACACATGTTACATAGATAAATGTCATAAATATTTTACAGGAGATATCATTTGGAGACTTCGGTAGTCTGGAACAGGAAGATGAAGTCTACCAAATATTACATGGTTCTCGACAGAAAGAAGGTGGTAGAGTAGAGGTAAGCAAACATGTTACTTCTGTTTATAAACATGTACATTGTTAAAAAAAATATTTCTTAATCAAAATTATCACAACTACATCGTGTGACAAGTGCAGTGAACGTATGGATATACATTGTATGTCAGAAATACTCAGAATAGGTGACACATAAAAATTTCTAAGACAAAATTAACCATAATAGATATTGTTTGATATGAACTAATTTGAGTTTGAGCGAAATGACATAATTTAAATTTGGATATTTTCCTTGGCCTCCATTTAGACGACGTAAATTAAATGGTAGTTTTCCTTATTTGAAACAAGTTGTTCAAATAAGTCTGATAAGAGATTCTTACTAGATTGTAGTGTTGAATTAAGCAAGGCTAAAAACATTGAAATTAATCAGAAAACATTTTTTTTCCTAAGTGTAGCAGTCATTATACTGTACAACAAGTGTTCATATAGACCTACAACATCGTCAACATGGCTATAAAAGGGATACAAGTTTTGCTCAAATTGTTTTGATCCCAAACTATCTATTGGAAGGACTGTTTTTAATACTCAGCAAATAACGGCATCGATTAACAAATAGGTTGGAAGTGTTCAATGTAAAAAAAAAAATACTGCTTAGCAATGAAATGTTTACGCATATTATGGGACCAGTGTTTTCCTTTTTTCACTAAGGGAAGGTGGGTGTTTTAAAAAAAATCACTTGCAACCTGGTGGTTCATTTACTGTGGGTGCACGTGTGGGTCACAAAAATAAAGATTAGTATAATATTCACATTTAATGGAGTTGAACAAACATAAATAGAAGTAGTCATATCAATTGTCAAATATTCTTTGATTGGATTTTTTTTCAACAATTTATCTCTTCTCTCTCTTCTTTCATTTACAGTTTTATGCATCAGCATGGATTTAACAACAACAAAACTCCCTCCTCCTGCAAAAGCAAGGCCTTTCGATCCAGGTTTCTGTCCTGTTTCTTGCTTTTGTGTCGTGTTTTTGGCACACAGAACAGTAGTATCCTTCCCCTGTGACTATAAGCCTTTTGAAGTCTTGCTCATATTTGTCTTCACTTGCGTGTCTTTCCGTTGTTTGGTTGATTTTTGTTCAATTTCCACAACTTCACCATTACTATCAATTTTATTTAACTTATTTGGTCTGGTATTTTCTTTATCATCATCGTCATCTGCCTTTCTTTTTCCCTGATTGATTAATGAAAACATTGAAATTTGACGATTGGACGAAATCTGTGTCAATGAAAAAAAATCAGCGAGGCGCGATTAGTATTCAAATTTTAACAGAACAGAACCGACCCCCTTCTAAAATCGAAAGGTGGTCGGCACACCTGGCTTAAATGTCGAATGGAAAACACTGGGGACGTATAATATTATACTGTTGTCCATAATATCTGTCTGTTGTCTACCTGTGATGTTGGTCAATAACTCAAAAATGCCCAAATAACCATTTTTCTTGGTTTTCGCACTATAACTTTAGTATAAGTAAATAGATATCTTTGAAATTTTAACATAAGGTTTATAACTTCAAAAGGAAGGTTGGGATCGATTTGGGGAGGTTTGGTCCTAACAGTTTAGGAATTAGGGGCCAAAAAAAGGTCCCAAATAAACATTTTTCTTGTTTTTTGCACTCTAACTTTAGTATAAGTAAATAGAAATCTATGAAATTTTAACATAAGATTTATGACCACAAAAGGAAGGTTGAGGTTGATTTTGGGAGTTTTGGTCCCAACATTTTAGGAATTAGGGGCCAAAAAAAGGTCCCAAATAAGCATTTTTCTTGGTTTTTGCACAATAGCTTTAGAATAAGTAAATAGAAATCTATGAAATTTTAACACAAGGTTTATGACCACAAAAGAAAGGTTGGGATTGATTTTTGGAGTTTTGGTCATAACAGTTTAGGAATTAGGGACCAAAAGGGTCCAAAATTAAACTTTGTTTGATTTCATCAAAAAATGAATTTTTGGGGTTTTTTGATATGCCAAATCTAACCGTGTATTTAGATTCTTAATATTTGGTCCTGTTTTCAAATTGGTCTACATTAAGGTCCAAAGGGTCCAAAATTAAACTTAGTTTGATTTTAACAAAAATTGAAATTTAGGGGTTCTTTGATATGCTGAATCTAACCATGTATTTAGATTTTTAATATTTGGGCCTAGTTATCAAATTGGTCCACGTTGAGTTCTAAAGGGTCTAAAATTGAACATTATTTGATTTCATCAAAAATTGAATTCTTGGGGTTCTATGATATGCTGAATCTAACCATGTATTTAAATTTTGGATATTGGACCATAAAAGGTAAATGTCTAATTTAAAATTTTTAAGTTTTTAAGTTTAAGTTCTTAGACCACATTCATTCTGTGTCAGAACCTATGTTGTGTCAACTCTTTAATCACAATCCACATTCAGAGCTGTATCAAGCTTAAATGTTGTGTCCATACTTGCCCCAACTGTTCTGGGTTCGACCTCTGCGGTCGTATAAAGCTGCGCCCTGCGGAGCATCTGGTTGGTTATTATCTTGAATACTATTATAGATAGAGATAAACTGTTAACAGCAATAATGTTCAGCAAAGTAAGATCTACAAATAAGTCAACATGACCAAAATTGTCAGAGAACCCCTTAAGGAGTTATTGTCCTTTATAGTTAATATTGAACAACTTTTCGTCATTTTTGTAACTTGTACAAAAATCTTCTTTTCTAAAACTATGGGCAAAATTTAACCAAACTTGGCCACAATCATTACTAGGGTATCTATTTTAAAAAAAATTGTCTAATGACCCCGCCTACCAACCAAGATGGCCGACATCAGTAAATACAGTAACAGGTGAGCGACACAGGCTCTTAAGAGCCTCTAGTTGGTTATTATCTTGAATTTTATTATAGATAGAGATAAACTGTAAACAGCAATAATGTTCAGCAAAGTTAGATTTACAAATAAGTCAACATGACCGAAACGGTCATTTGACCCCCTAAGGAGTTATTGTCCTTTATAGTCAATTTTTAACAATTTTCATAAAATTTGTAAATTTTTACTAACATTTTCCACTGAAACTTCTGGGCCATGTTCATTATAGATAGAGATAATTGTAAGGAGCAAGAATGTTTAGTAAAGTAAGATGTAAAAACACATCACCATCACCAAAACACAATTTTGTCATGAATCCATATGCTTCTTTTGTTTAATATTCACATAGACCAAGGTGAGCGACATAGGCTCTTTAGAGCCTCTAGTTTATGGTTCCATCAACAATATATGTAAAGTTTATGCAGTGATACTTTTATTAAATTATTTATCTTACAGATGTTCAAAATAGATTCAAAATGACGAACATTCAAGCAGTCGCTACGTGTCAGCGTGTACACTCTTGTATAAATAGTACATTGTATGCAGTATCTTAATTTTGTTGTTGAAAAAAACGCAAGTGAAGTTGTTTTACGATAACAGTCATATTTATGTTGAATTTCTTTCGATGGACAATGTTAAGATTTGTGTTAGCGTTGTTTTTCATAAATTCGTGGTTTCAAAACAAAACAAAACCGTGTGATACACATAAACCACCGGGTGATTGTGTAGTAAACAACATTGACCAAACCGGCCTCTTCCATATTGACATGACCCATTTCTTTCGTTTCATACACAAAAATACAAGTATTGAGGTGCTCAAAGTGGCTAGTTTTGCAATCTTCGTGTCAATATCTTTCTTTTCAATTTAACGAGATATTAAACAAATTTGAGGCAAGGTTCACTCATTCGTCATTTTGACATGCATTTTTACTTATATTTCCTTTAATATAGAACGGTTGTAGAAAATATTACACCTCACAATAGAAAATAGTAGTATATAAACTCATCTTAGATACCAGGACTAAATTTTATATATACGCCAGACGCGCATTTCGTCTACAAAAGACTCATCAGTGACGCTCTAATCCAAAAAAGTTTAAAAAAGCCAAATAAAGTATGAGTACAAATTCTTCGATATCATAAAAATAGCAAATAAATAAACAGAAATAAACCTTTTCTCTGTCTTAATGTTCCGTCACCATTCCAGATATTAGATACCATCGAGTCCAAACATTTTTTGCCGGTGTGGTTTAGACACAGTGGTATTGTGCAATAGCAAGAAATCTCAATTGCACAGTATTGCGCAATAGCATTTAATATCCAATTCAGAAATTGCACAGTATTTCACGATAGCACAATATTGTGCAATAGCTATAAATCTTCAATAGCACAGTATTGGGCAATAGCAAGAAATCATCAATTACACAGTATTGTGCAATATCAAGAAATCTTCTTTTGTACAGTATTGCGCAATAGCACATTATTGCACAATATCACAGTATTGCGCAATAGCAAGAAATCTTCAATTGAATTAAAATACAGATTATTTTACCCAATTTTGAATTTTTAAATCTTTCACCACATTTATTTTGTGTCTGAAACCTATATTATGTCAAAAATTTGATCACAATCCAAATTCAGACAGTATCAAGCTTGAGTATTGTGTCCAAACTTGCACCAACTATTCAAGGTTCGACCTTTGTGGTCTAAAATATCAGGCTGTGCTCTGCGAAGCATTTTATTAAAGCATTATTTTTATACAACCACAAAAAAAAAATTTGTGGTCCGTATATTGGTATCAATAAGCATTTTTATACGCCCATCAAAATTTTGATGTTACGTATTATGGTATTCAAATGTCCACCGTCCTTCCGTCTGTCTATCTGTCTGTCTGTCCTGTGTCCACATTTCGCACTGTAACTTGAGAACAACTTATCCAGATTTCATGAAACTTAAGATAGTTGTTTCTTATGATGGTCAAACGATCTGTATACTTTTTTTTAGTGAAAATAAGATTTAAACTTTTTAAGTTATGGGACTTTATAACTAAATATGCTAAAACAGGGGTGGTTTTTTTCACATGTCGCTCAGTATCGCCAAAACTGTTTATGAGTATTGCTTAAAACTTTTCACACTTCTTGGTTATATTAATCGAAAGATCTGTATCCTTTTTGGTGATGATTCAAAATTTTATTTTAGACTTATTGAGTTTTTTTGTAAAAAAAAAGGGGGTAGGGGTTCACATGTAGCACTGTATCTCAAAAAACGTTAATGATTATAGCTTAAAACTTTACACACTTTTAAGACATATTCACCTTAAGATCTGTATACTTTTTGGTGATGATTACAATTTTTATTTTAGAGTTATTGAGTTTTTTGTAAAAAAAGGGGGGGTTTTCACATGTTTTCAGAAACTATTTATGATTATTGCAGAAAACTTCACACACAAGACAACAGGCATATCATGCACTCATGGCGCAGCTGTTAATTCTTGGTTTTCGCACTATAAGTTTAGTATAAGTAAATAGAAATCTATGAAATTTAATCACAAGGTTTATGACCAGAAGAGGAAGGTTGGGATTGATTTTGTTAGTTTTGGTCGCAAAAGTTTATGAATTAGGGGCCAAAAAAGGGCCCAAATAATCATTTTTCTTGGTTTTTGCACAATAACTTTAGTAGCAGTAAATAGAAATCTATGAATTTCAAACACAAGGTTAATGACCACAAAGGAAGGTAGGGATTGATTTTGGGAGTTTTGGTCCCAACAGTTTAGGAATAAGGAGCCAAAAAGGGGCCCAAATAAGCATTTGTTTTTGTTTTCGCACAACAACTTTAGTATAAGTAAATAGAAATGACCATAAAAGGAAGGTTCGGATTTATTTTAGGAGTTTTGGTCCCGACAGTTTAGGAATTAGGCGTTCAAAGGGTCCAAAATTAAACTTTGTTTGATTTCATCAAATTTTGAATAATTGGGGTTCTTTGATATGCTGATTCTAAACATGCACGTATTTAGATTTTTGATTATCGGGCCAGTTTGCAAGTTGGTCAAAAATTCAACATTTTGTTTGATTTCAACAAAAATTAAATCCTCGGGGTTCTTTGATATACTGAATGTAAACATGCATGTATTTAGATTTTTGATTATATGCCCAGTTTTCAAGTTGGTCTGAATAGGGGTCCAACATTAAACTTTGTTTGATTTCTTAAAAAAATGAATATAAGGGGTTCTTTGATATATGCTTAATCTAACCATGTATTTAGATTTTTGATATTTGAACCCGGTTAACAAATTGATCCACATTGAGGTCTAAAGGGTCCTAAATTGAACTTTATTTGATTTCATGAAAAATTGAAATCTTGGGGTTCTTTGATATGATGAATCTAAACATGTACTTAGATTTTTAACCGGATTTTTGTGACAAAAATGTCGGTTATTGATTTGGGGATGTACGGCAAGCGGCCCGGCGGGCGGCTGTCGGGCGGGCGGGCGGGCGGCAATCAAATGATGTCCGTGCATTAACTCATGAACCGTTCAACCAAAGCTTTTAAAATTTTAATATGTTATTACTGACATCTATACGAAGGTCGAGTTCAATAAAGGGGATTTTGACTTTTACCGTTCAGGAGTTATGGTTCTTAAAAGATTGAAAAATGGAGTTTCCAGTCGTGTCTGTGCATTTACGCATGAACTGTTCTACCAAAGCTTCCCAAATTTTTACATGTTGTTACTGATGACAGAATGGAGGTCAAGTTCAATAATGACGATTTTGACTTTTACCGTTCAGGAGTTATGGTTCTTGAAAGATTGAAAAATGGAGTTTCCAGTCGTGTCCGTGCATTTATGCATGTACTGTTCTACCAAAGCTTCCGAAATTTTAATATGCTGTTACTGATGACAAAATGGAGGTCAAGTTCAATAATGACGATTTTGACTTTTACTGTTCAGGAGTTGTGGTTCTTGAAAGATTGAAAAATGGTGTTTCCCGTCATGTCCGTGCATTTTCTCATTAACAATTCAACCAAAGTTTTTGAAATTTTAATATGTTGTTACTGATGACAAAATAGAGGTCAAGTTCAATAATGACGATTTTGACTTTTACTGTTCAGGAGTTATGGTTCTTGAAAGATCGTAAAATGGCGTTTCCTTTCACGTTGTTGCATTTACTCATGAACCATTCAATCTAAGCTTTTCAAATTTTAATATGTTGATACTGATGACAAAACGGAAGTCAAATTTGATATTGACGATTTTCATTTCACCATTCATCAGTAATGGTTCTTGTGATATTGCCAGGACACAAATAAATGTTAATAAATCCGGTTTGCTGTCGTTGTGACAGCCTCTTGTTGATTATGGGCCCAGTTTTCAAGTTGGTCCAAATTTGGGACCAAAATTAAACTTTGTTTGATTTCAACAAAAATTGAATCCTTGAGGTTCTTTGATATGCTGAATCTAAACATGTATTTAGATTTTTGTCGAGCCAGCAACTTTTGTTTTAGAAAGCTGGACATAGGGATAGTGATCCGGCGGCGGCTACGGCTACAGCGGGGTCGTTAGCTAACTTCAGAAAAGCTTTATATTTTAGAAGGTGGAAGACCTGGATGTTTCATACTTTGTATATAGATGCCTCATGTTAAGAAGTTTCCTTCAGTCACATGTCTAATGTCCTTGACCTCATGTTTACGGTTCAGTGACCACTTGAAAAAAAAATCAGATATTTTGTAATGTTGAATTCTCTCTTATTATCAGTAATAGGATAACTTTATTTGGTATGTGCATAACTTGCAAGGTCCTCATGCCCGTCAGACAGTTTTCAATTGACCACGACCTCAGTTTATGGATCAGTGAACAAGGTCAAGTCCATATCTAATATACGATAAGCAATAGGTCTAGTATATTTGATGTATGGAAGGACTGTAAGGTGTACATGTCCAACTGGCAGGTGTCATCTGACCTTGACCTCATTTTCATGGTTCAGTGGTTATAGTTAAGTTTTTGTGTTTTGGTCTGTTTTTCTCATACTTTATGCAATAGGTCTACTATATTTGTTGTATGGCATGATTGTAAGGTGTACATGTCTAGCGGGCAGATGTCATCTGACCTTGACCTCATTTTCATGGTTCAGTGGTCGAAAGTTAAGTTTTTGAGTTTTGGTCTTTACTATATAATACTATATGCCATAGGTCAACTATATTTGCTGTATACAGGTATAGAAATATTTTATGATCTATATTTCAGTCGAGCAGGTTTTATTTGACCTTGACTTCATTTTCACGGTTCATTGCTCAGTGTTAAGTTTTTGTGTTTTGGTCTATATTTGTAAAACTATAAGCAATAGGTCAACTATATTTGTTGTATGGAAGCATTGTTAGCTGTACATTTCTGCTTGCATGATTCATCTGACCTTGACCTCATTTTCATAGTTCGTTGGTCTTTGTGTAGTTATCTTGGTTAATTGAAATAAAGCTTTATATTTAGGACTTAATGATGATCAACATAATATCAATGATTAGTAAAGAAGGCGAGACATTTCAGCGTGTGCACTCTTGTTGATAAGAGGCCCAGTTTTCAAGTTGATCCAAATTGTGGTCCAAAATTAAACTTTTTTTGATTTCATCAAAAATTGATTATATAGGGTTCTTTGATGTATGCTGAATCTAACCATGTATTTACTTTTTTGATATTTGAGCCTGGTTATCCAATTGGTCCACATTGAGGTCTAAAAGGTCAAAAATTGAACTTTATTTGATTTCATTAAAAATTGAATTCTTGGGGTTCTCTAATATGCTTTATTTGGCAAAACATTTAGGTATTTTTGGTCCTCTATATGCTCTTCAACTCGTACTTTATTTGGCCTTTAACTTTTTTTGATTTAAGCGTCACTGATGAGTCTTTTGTAGACAAACGCGTGTCTGGCGCAAATACAAAATTAAATCCTGGTATCTATGATTAGTTCATTCACATGTACAATGATGTAAATATATTTCAATTTTTATTTTAAACAAAGAATTAAAAATTATTTATATACTTGAGGGACAACTTGCATTTGTCAATTGATATTTTGTTCAAAGGGGTGTAAAATTGTGTATTGCATGTATTTGAAGAAAGAGCCATTTTAATATTATCAGGTTGCACCACTGTTATTGCCACATTCCCCTCAACCAGCCATGCCTTCAAGTTATGGCACTCCACAACCTCAGTATCAGGTAAACCTAACGTCAATTAATGTAACTATAAATCTGCAAAGTCTTCATATTGTTTTCTGCTGACAGTATTGTGCAATAGCAAGAAATCTTCAATTGCACAGTATTGCACAATAGCATTTAATATCCAATTGCACAGTACTGCACGATAGCACAATATTGTACATTCGCTAGAAATTTTCCATAGCACAGTATTGCGCAATAGCAAGAAATATCCAATTGCACAGTATTGCGCAATAGCAAGAAATCATCAATTACAAAGTATTGTGCAATAGCAAGAAATCTTCTTTTGCACAGTATTGCGCAGTAGCATAATATCACAGTATTGTGCAATAGCACGTCAATACACAATATCACATTCTTGCGCAATAGCAAGAAATCTTCAATTGAAATTAAATACAGATTATTTTACCCAATTTTGAATTTTTAAATCTTTCACCACATTTATTTTTTGTCTGAAACCTATATTATGTCAAAAATTTGATCACAATCCGAATTCTGATAGTATCAAGTTTGAATATGTGTCCAAAATTCTTATCAGGCTGTGCTCAGAGAAGCATTTATTGAAGCATTATATTTAGAAGACCTCTAAATTTTTTTTGGTGGTCCGTATATTGGTTTCACGAGGTCATCTTCGTCTGCAGACATTTGTTTTTCGCACAATAACTTTAGTATAAGATTTATGACCACAAAAGGAAGGTTGAGATTGATTTTGAGAGTTTTGGTCCCAACAGTTTAGGTATTTACTATTGAGGGCCAAAAAAAAAATAAGCATTTTTATACGCCCGTCAAATTTTGATGGGACGTAATATGGTATACAAATGTCCGTCGTCCACATGTCGCACTGTTACTTGAGAACCACTAATCCAAATTTCATGAAACTTAAGATAGTTGTTTCTTATGATGGTCAAACGATCTGTATACTTTTAAGTGAAAATAAGATTTAAACTTTTTGAGTTGTGGGATTTTATTTCTAAAACGGGGGTGTTTTTTTTCATATGTTGTGCAGTATCTCAAAAACTATTTATGATTATTGCTTAAAACTTTACACACTTCTTAGTTTTATTAATCTAAAGATCTATACATTTTGGTGATGATTAAAATTTTTATTTAAGAGTTAATGAGTATCTTGTAAAAAAAAGGGGGGTTCACATGTCGCACCGTATCTCAAAAACCATTAATGATTATTGCTTAAAACTTTACACACTTTTTATACGACTGCAAAAAATGTTTTGCGTCGTATTATGCTATCATGTCGTCGTCGTCTGTGTTGTCGCCACCCGAAGACGCATTTAGATTCCGGACAATAACTTTAGTTTTAGTGAATTGATCTCTATAAATTTTTACCAGAAGGTTCAATACCACTAAAGGAAGGCTGGGATTTTTTTGGGGTTATGTTCCTAAAAATTAGGAATTAGGGACCAAAAAGGGGGCAAAATAAGCATTTTTGTAGTTTTCAAACAATTACTTGAGTTTAAGTGTATGAATCTCTCTGAAATTATACCACAAGTTTCTACACCATGAAGGGATGGTTAGTATTAACATTGGGGGGTTATGGCTCAAAATCTTTTGGTATCAGGGTCAAAAAAGGGGGAAAATTAGGTTTTTTTGGTCAATGGACAATTAAGACAATTTAAAAGCAGTGTAAATCAAGAGATAAATCAAAAACATTTAACATACAATGTTGGGTATGTTCGAATTTACCTCCATTACAATACTTTAAATAATGTATACAGAAATGTCAGGTTTGGGACTAATTGCCAAAAAAGGGGGGTGGTAATAGTTTTTAATAGTTTTTAAAATTATTTTTCCAAATTTCTCAAATTCTAAATTTTTAAAAAGTTTGAAGTAGAATTCTTTTATTGCACAATATTGCGAAATAGATTTGTAAGATCTTGACATTTGTTTTGTGTCAGAAACTCATATTATGTCAAAAATTTTATCACAATTCAAACTCAGAGCTGTATCAAGCTAAATGTATGTTGTGTCCATACTTGCTTGAACTTTTCAGGGTTCGACCTGTGCAGTCGTATAAAGCTGCGCCCTGCGGAGCACTTGGTTAGATATAATAATCTAAAAAATCTGTATACTTTTTGGTGATGATTAAAATTTTTATTTTAGACCCAAGAGACAATAAATCTGGGATTCCACTGGAATTCCGGCTGGAATTCTGATGGGATTCCAATTGGGTTCCAACCTAATTCCACTGGGATAACATTTCGGGAATCCCCCAAAAGAAGCGGGAATCGCGATGTGAATTGTGGTGGAAATATACTGGGATCCCACTGGGATATTGTGGTATTTCAATTGGGATTCCACTGGGATAAAATTTCGGGAATCCCGAAAAAGAAGGGGGATCCCTATGTAAATATACTGGGATAAAATTTCAGGATTCCCACTAAAGAAGCTGGATTTCGATGGAAATCCCAGTAGAAATATACTGGGATTTTGATAAGAATATACTGTGATTCCCAGAAAAAAAGCGGAATCCCATAAGCAAATCCCAGCAGGATATACATGCACCAATTCAAATTGCACGTACTAGACTCTACTGCCACTGGGATTCCTGGGTTATTTATGCAAAAGGATACATGTCAAATTCTCATTTCTGTAAATTAATTTGCTGTCTCTGTACTTCCAACTAGTATTGCTGAGTAAATTAAGGTAACTGGAATATCTGCATGCAATCTGTTGGCAGCTACATGTAAAAATATCATTTAATCCTCTAAAAGTATAAAAAAAAATCCACAAAGAATCATTTGTTCAATACATTTTGAAGCAACAAATTCAATAGAAATATTGGTGCATGTTTATACAGTAGATTAGAAGCAATTTGGAATCAAAATAATTACCCTCCCCCTTTTTTATCCCCTGAAAAAGGAAAAAAAACCAGCGACTTATCATGCTTATTTTTTTCACCAAATAAACATTTACTCAACTGAATTAAATTTTTACATACATACCAGTTATGCCTGTTATGTGACAACAAGTTTATTCGTTGTGTATGTTAAAAATAAATATATTTTCAGTTTATGCTTTCAGACTTTCTGGTGTTGATTTGCTCAAATAAAAACCATAAAAATCATAGTTCCTCAATACATTATATTTATAATAATTATATATACATATACACATGTTAAATTAAATTATTAATGCACTTATCTGAAAACATCTGCATCGGATTCATCATCAGGTCCTTAATGACAAGGTTTATGACCACAAAAGGATGGTTGGGATTGATTTTGGGAGTTTTGGTTCCAACAGTTTAGGAATTATGGACCAAAAAAGGGCCCAAATAAGCATTATTCTTGGTTTTCGCACACTAACTTTAGTATAAGTAAATAGAAATCAATGAAATTTAAACACAAGGTTTATGACCACAAAAGGAGGTTAGGATTGATTTTTGGAGTTGAAGTTCCAACAGTTTACGAATAAGGGGCTCAAAAAGGGGCCCAAATAAGCATTTTTCTTGGTTTTCGCACCATAACTTTAGTATAAGTAAATAGAAATCTATGAAATTTAAACACAAGGTTTATGACCATAAAAGGAAGGTTGGGATTGATTTTGGGAGTTTTGGTCCCAACAGTTTAGGAATAAGGTGCCCAAAGGGTCCAAAATTTAACTTTGTTTGATTTCATCAAACATTGAATAATTGGGGTTCTTTGATATGCAAAATCTAAACATGTACTTAGATTTTTGATTATGGGCCCAGTTTTCAAGTTGGTCCAAATCAGGATCCAAAATTATTATATTAAGTATTGTGCAATAGCAAGAAATTTTCAATTGCACAGTATTCAGCAATAACAAGAAATCTTCAATTGCAAAGTATTGTGCAATAGCAAGAAATTTTCAATTGCACAGTATTGTGCAATAGCAAGAAATCTTCAATTGCACAGTATTGTGCAATAGCAAGTATTTTCAATTTCACAGTATTGCGCAATAGCAAGAAATATCTAATTGCACAATATTGCGCAATAGAAAGAAATTTTCAATTGGAGTTATCTTTCTTTGTCCAGAATAGTAGTTGAATCAACTTAAATCATTGTTTTATACATTATACAATGTATATTCACTTTTACTACCAACTGATAAATTAAAACAATCTTTACCATTCAGTGAAAACAAGCAATATTTTATGATGTATTTAAATGAGTAGTTATTGTTGCAAACTCCATTAGAAATTTGAATTGAGATCAGTTTTGGAATAAGGGAAAGAGGGATGTGAACAAAAATTGGGGGTGGGGGGTGGGGGGGGGGAGGTTCAATTTTTCTTTTTTCAGATTTCATAAATAAAAAGAAAATTTCTTCAAACATTTTTTTGAGAGGATTAATATTCAACAGCATAGTGAATTGCTCAAAGGCAAAATAAATATTTTAAGTTCATTATACCACATTCATTCTGTGTCAGAAACCTATGCTGTGTCAACTATTTAATCACAATCCAAATTTAGAGCTGAATCCAGCTTGAATATTGTGTCCATATTTGCCCCAACCGTTCAGGGTGCAACCTCTGCGGTCGTATAAAGCTGGGCCCTGCGGAGCATCTGGTTACATTTTACATAAGTTGAGAAACCAACGTTTTACGATGTCGATCAATATCTTATCATTGATGCTTGACGACAACTAATAGAAACGCACTTATGTGAACTTGGGGAGCATCAGAAATGCCCCAGCTTGTCTGGCAAAACAGCCGTTGAAATTTCTCGGACGCCCTGCCATTTTAATTGCGAAAATCTCGTCATTTTTCTGACTAAGAAATATCTGTCAAACTGAAAATTAAGTGACCTATTAAGTGATTGGTTTCACCTGACAGCTTTGGTGTCATTCACATTGTTAATCAGCACCAATAACCTATACTTGATGTCATCAGAGACATATATACACAAATCAAACACTTACATATAACAACATAATTATGGTTCATATGTTTTCCCGTTTCAACTAGAACGGGATCCCAGCTTCAGACAGTTGTCCCAATTGGGATCCCAGCTTTACACAGTTCCGATTGGGATCCCAGCTTCAGACAGTTATCCCGATTGGGATCCAAGTGTCCTATATTTATCCCTTTTCATTTATACTGGAATCCCGGCTTTAGACAGTTATCCTAAATGAGATCCAAGTTTCAGATATTTATCCCAATTGGGATCCCAGCTTTAGACAGTTCCGATTGGGATCCTAGCTTCAGACAGTTATCCCGATTGGGATCCCAGTGTCCTATATTTATCAAGTTTCATTTATACTGGAATCCCGGCTTTAGACAGTTATCCCGAATGGGATCCCAGTTTCAGATATTTATCCCGAATGGGATCCCGACTCCAGATGCTTATCCGGCTTATCCTAACAATTTCACCGAGATTTCATTGGCATCCCGATGGATCCAGTTTTCGTTTTCTCTGGGGGAGTTATTGAGTTTTTTTGTTAAAAAGGGAGGTTTTCACATGTCTCGCCATATCTTAGAAACTATATATGTTTATGATTATTGCATAAAACTTCACACACAAAACAACGGGTGTATCATGTGCTCATGGAACAGCTGTTTATTCTTGGTTTTCGCACAATACCTTTAGTATAAGTAAATAGAAATCTATGAAATTTAAACACGAGGTTTATGACCACAAAAGGAAGGTTGGGAATGACTTTGCGAGTTTTGGTCGCAACAGTTCAGAAATTAGGGGCAAAAAAAGGGCCCAAAAAATTATTTTTCTTGGTTTTTATACGACCCCAAAATTATTTTGGGATCGTATTATGGAATGATGTCTTCGTCTGCGTTGTCTGCGTCGTCGTTGTCGTCCAAGAAACATTGGTTTCCGGATTATAACTTTAGTTTAAGTGAATAGATCTTCATGAAAATACCACAAAAGGAAGGTTGGGATTGATTTTTGGGATGATGGTTCCAACCGATTAGGAAATAGGGGCACAAAAGAAGCCCAAAACAAGCATTTTTCTAGTTTCAGGATAATAACTTGTGTAGAAGTATTTCAATTGCTCTGAAATCATACCTCAATGTTTAAAACCACAAGTAGAAGGTTTGGATTCAGTTTAGGGGTTATGGGACCAAAGTTTAGGAATTAAGGGCCAAAAAGGGATCAAAACAAGCATTTTTCTAG
The DNA here is from genome assembly GCA_019925275.1 of Mytilus edulis. NCBI lineage: Eukaryota > Metazoa > Mollusca > Bivalvia > Mytilida > Mytilidae > Mytilus > Mytilus edulis. Next base: position 60,175,335 of record CM034358.1, on the reverse strand, counting down.
TTTCAAGACGATGTGTAATTGTATGGAACTCTCTGAACTTGTACCACAATGTACACTATAACAAAGGGGAGGCTGGGATTAAGTTTTGGGTTAATTGCCCAAAATATGTAGGAATTAGGGGTCAAAAAAGGGCCAAAAAGAAGCATATTTCTAGTTTCCAACAATTATGACAATAACTTGTGGTTAAGTGTATGGATCTCTCTCTCTCACTACAAGGTTCAATACTGCAAAGGAAAGCATGGAATTGAGTGTAAGGGTTATTGCTCCAAGGGGATTTCAAAAAGTTGGTGGAGGGGGAATTTTGTTTACCATTTTTTGAAGGGGTTCCTTTTTTAGCTCACCTGGCCCGAAGGGCCAAGTGAGCTTTTCTCATCACTTGGCGTCCGTCGTCATCGTCCGTCGTCGTTAGCTTTTACAAAAATCTTCTCCTCTGAAACTACTAGGCCAAATTTAAACAAACTTGGCCACACTCATCATTGGGGTATCTTGTTTAAAAAATGTGTGGCGTGACCCGGCCAACCAACCAAGATGGCCACCATGGCTAAAAATAGAACATAGGGATAAAATGCAGTTTTTGGCTTATAACTCAAAAACCAAAGCATTTAGAGCAAATCCGACATAGGGGTAAAATTGTTTATCAGGTTAAGATCTATCTGCCCTGAAATTTTCAGATAAATCGGACAACCCGTTGTTGGGTTGCTGCCCCTGAATTGGTAATTTTAAGGAAATTTTGCCGTTTTTTTTTTATTATTTTGAATATTATTATAGATAGACATAAACTGTAAACAGCAATAATGTACAGCAAAGTAAGACCTTAAAATAAGTCAACATGATCAAAATGGTCAATTGACCCCCTAAGGAGTTATTGTCCTCTGGCAGATTCCAAAAAGAAAAGAAAATTTCCGTCAAAAAGAACAAATTAAGAAAAATAATACTAACTTTTTATTTGAATGATAATATGTGAATGTTTTATTGAATAGTAACGTTATATAAAGCAAGCAAACCAATTATTGGATATGATTGTTTCCATTAAAAGTATAAATGATCACAACAAGTTGAAAAATGTGAAATGTTTGACGGAAATTACTTCCCATGTTTTGACACAAGGTTCATGTTTTACGAGGCTTTACGTTGACACTGGTATAATGGTTTTTATTAGTGTAGTCTGATTATTCAGACATCTCTGTTTCCAAATCTTTTGCTTTTCTTTTGTTTAAAACATCTGTGATATGTATTTTTTTCAATTTCAAATACCTTACTTAGATGCTCGTCTGTCAATAAATGTTATGATAGCAACAGGTTCATAAAATCTTGCCACATCATTGTAGGTACTTATATAAGCCTGTTAAAATTGTATTTCATGATGTACATTATTCATACACATTTTGGATCTTTCAATTTACTTTATTTAATCAATAGTTTTATCAAATCTGTTGCTAACATAATTTCTGTCAAACTTATCATTTTATGTTAGCAACATTTGGATGTGCTACAAATAAGAGTTATCTGTCCTGGGTTAAAATCTTTTTAAATTTCAGGCAGCGGTATTTTGCAGGAGTTCTTAATATGACTTTCAACTAGGATAAGATCTCCAATGTTGGTTAAAAATCTCAAATATATATTGTCCGTCAAATTTATTTATGTTAGCACAATCTTATGATAGCAACAAGTCCGTCAACATCTTATGTTAGCAACACTATTTAGTCCGTCAAATTTTATGTTAGCAACAACAATGTTCGTCAAATTTTATGTTAGCAACAAAAAAGTCCCTCAAATATTATGTTAGCAACAAAAAAGTCTGTCAAATGTTATGCTAGCAACAAAAAAGTCCGTCAAATATTATGTTAGCAACAATAAAGTCCGTCAATTTTTATGTTAGCAATAACTTAATTTCTGTCAAATCTTATGTTAGCAGCATTGTTTTTAGCTCACCTGACCTGAAAGGTCAAGTGAGCTTTTCTCATCACTTGGCGTCCGTCGTCCGTCGTCCGGCATCCTGCGTCCGTCGTCCGTCGTCCGTAAACTTTTACAAAAATCTTCTCCTCTGAAACTACTTGGCCAAATTTAACCAAACTTGGCCACAATCATCCTTGGGTATCTTGTTTAAAAAATGTGTCCAATGACCTGGCCATCCAACCAAGATGGCCGCCATGGCTAAAAATAGAACACAGGGTCAAAATGTATATTTTGGCTTATATCTTTAAAACCAAAGCATTTAGAGCAAATCTGACAGGGGTAAAATTGTTGATCAGGTCAAGATCTATCTGCCCTGAAATTTTCAGACGAATCGAACAACCTGTTGTTGGGTTGCTGCCCCTGAATAGGTTATTTTAAGGAAATTTTGCATTTTTTGGTTATTATCTTGAATACTATTATAGATAGAGATAAACTGTAAACAGCAATAATATTCAGCAAAGTAAGACCTACAAATAAGTCAACATGACCAAAATTGTCAGTCAATCCCTTATGGAGTTATTGCCCTTTATAGTCAATTTTTAACAACTTTTTGTCATTTTTTGTAACTTGTACAAAAATCTTCTTCTCTGAAACTACTTGGCCAAATTTAACCAAACTTGGCCACAATTATCATTGTGGTATATAGTTTAAAAAATGTGTCCCATGCGCCTACCAAAAAAAGTGGCCGACATGGCTAAAATTAGAACATAGTGGTAAAATGTAATTTTTGCTTTATATCTTTGAAACTAAGGCTTTCAAGATTTTAATGTCCATCAGAATAAGATCTATCCCCTCACAAATTTTCAGATGAATCCGACAACCCGTTGTTGGGTTGCTGCCCTAAAATTGGTAATTTTAAGGAAATTTTGCAGTTTTTGGTTATTATCTTGAATACTAATGTAGATAGAGATAAACTGTAAATAGCAATTATGGTCAGCAAAGTAAGATCTACAAATAAGTCAACATGACCAAAACTGCCAAGGACCCCTTAAGGAGTTATTGCCCTTTATAGTCAATATTGAACAACTTTTCGTCCTTTTTTAACTAGTGCAAAAATCTTCTTTTCTAAAACTATATGCCAATTTTAACCAAACTTGGCCAAAATCATTACTAGGGTATCTATTTAAAAAAAAGTGTCTAATGACCCCGCCTACCAACCAAGATGGCCGACATCAGTAAATACAGTAACAGGTGAGCGACACAGGCTCTTGAGAGCCTCTAGTTTTTAAGGTGGTCTTTATTTAAAAATTATAATGTGAATAGATCTATTTTTTGTCAAAAAGTGTTAACTTATATAAGTATAACATGTATTCCAAAACAGAACTTCATTGGTGTTGATTTCGTTAAACATAATTTTGGGAACTTTTCAACTTTCTTATTTGGAATCTGCCCTTTATAGTCAATTTTTAACAATTTCCATTAAATTTGTAAATTTTTACTAACATTTTCCACTGAAACTACTGGGCCAAGTTCATTATAGATAGAGATAATTGTAAGCAGCAAGAATGTTCAGTAAAGTAAGATGTACAAACACATCATCATCACCAAAACACAATTTTGTCATAAATCTATCTCCGTCCTTTGTTTAATATTCACATAGTCCAAGGTGAGCGACATAAGCTCTTTAGAGCCTCTTGTTTTCAAAAAATTTTCAAATTTTAAATTTTGAAAAGTTTCAAGAAGAAATCTTCAATTGCACAGTATTGTGCAATAGATTTGTTAGATCTTTGACCACATTAATTTTGTGACAAAAACCTATATATTATGTCAAAAATTTGATCACAATCCAAATTCAGACAGAATCAAGCTTGAATATTATATTGTAACCAAATTTGCCCAATTGTTCAGGGTTCAACCACTGGGGTCATATAAAGCTGTGCCCTGGAGCACCTGATTCACACAATAACTTTAGTGTAAGTACTGGTAAATAGAAATCTATGAAATTTAAACACAAGGTTTAAGACCACAAAAGGAAGGTTGGGATTAATTTTGGGAGTTTTTGGTCCCAACAGTTTTGGAATTAGGGGCCAAAAAGGGCCCAAATAAGCATTTTCTTGGTTTTTGCACCATAACTTTAGTATAAGTAAATAGAAATCTACGAAATTTAAACACAAGGTTTATGACCATAAAAGAAAGGTTGGGTTTGATTTTGGGAGTTTTGGTCTAAACAGTTTAGGAATAAGGGGCCAAAAGGGTCCAAAATTGAACTTTGATTGATTTCATCAAAAATTGAATAATTGGGGTTCTTTGATATGCCGAATCTAACTGTGTATGTAGATTCTTAATTTTTGGTCCCGTTTTCAAATTGGTCTACACTAAGGTCCAAAGGGTCCAAAATTAAACTAAGTTTGATTTTAACAAAAATTGAATCTTTGGGGTTCTTTGATATGCTGAATCTAAAAATGTATTTAGATTTTTGATTATTGGCCCAGTTTTCAAGTTGGTCCAAATCGGGGTCCAAAATTAAACTTTGTTTGATTTCATCAAAAATTGAATAATTGGGGTTCTTTGATATGCCAAATCTAACTGTGTATGTAGATTCTTAATTTTTGGTCTCGTTTTCAAATTGGTTTACATTAAAGTCCAAAGGTTACAAAATTAAACTAAGTTTGATTTTAGCAAAAAATGAATTCTTGGACTTTTTTGATATGCAGAATCTAAACATGTACTTAGATTTTTGATTATTGGCCCAGTTTTCAAGTTGGTTCAAATTAGGATCCAAAATTATTATATTTAGTATTGTGCAATAGCAAGAAAATTTCAATTGCACAGTATTGTGCAATATCAAGAAATTTTCAATTGCACAGTATTGCGCAATAGCAAGAAATCTTCAATTGCACAGTATTGTGCAATAGCAAATATTTTTAATTGCACAGTATTGTGCAATAGCAAGAAATATCTTATTGCACAATATTGTGCAATAGCCAGAAATTTTCAATTGGAGTTATCTTTCTTTGTCCAGAATAGTAGTTGAATCAACTTAAATCATTGTTTTATACAATATACAATGTATATTAACTTTTACTACCAACTGATAAATTAAAACAATCTTTACCATTCAGTGATACCAAGCACTTTATTTTACATTTTAATATTTTATGTTGTATTTAAATGAGTAGTTATTGTTGCAAACTCCATTAGAAATTTGAATTGAGATCAGTTTTGGAAAAAGGGAAAGGGGGATGTGAAAAAAATGGGGGGGGGGGGGGTTAAATTTTTCTCATTTCAGATTTTATAAATAAATAGAAAATTTCTTCAAACATTTTTTTGAGAGAATTAATAATCAACAGCAAAGTGAATTGCTCAAAGGCAAAAAAAAAATTTTAAGTTCATTAGACCACATTCATTGTGTGTCAGAAACTTATGCTTCAACTATTTAATCACAATCCAAATAAGAGCTGAATCCAGCTTGAATGTTGTGTCCATGCTTGCCCCAACCGTTCAGGGTTCAACCTCGTATAAAGCTGCCCCCTGCGGAGCATCTGGTTGATTATGGATTCAGTTTGCAAGTTGGTCCAAATCAGGGTCCAAAATTTAACATTGTTAGATTTCAACAAAAATTGAATCCTTTGGGTTCTTTGATATGGCAGATTTAAACATGTATTTAGATTTTTGATTATAGGCCCAGTTTTCAAGTTGGTCCATATCAGGGTCCAAAATTAAACTTTGTTTGATTTCATCAGAAATTGAATATATGGGGTTCTTTGATGTATGCTGAATCTAACCATGTGTTTAGATTTTTGATATTTGAGCTTGGTTGTCAAATTGGTCCACATTGAGGTCTAAAGGGTCCAAAATTGAACTTTATTTGATTTCATCAAAAATTGAATTCTTGAGTTCTTTGATATGCTGAATCTAAACATGTACTTAGATTTTTTATTATGGGCCCAGTTTGCAAGTTGATCCAAAAAAAGGTTCCAAAATTGAACTTTGTTTGATTTCAACAAAAATTGAATTCTTGGGGTTCTTTGATATGCTGAATCCAAAGATGTATTTAGATTTTTTATTATAGGCCCAGTTTTCAAATTGGTCCAAATATCAAGCTTGTCTGTTGTGTACATACTTGCCCTTTCTGTTCAGGGTTTGGCCTCTTGGGTATTATAAAGCTGCTTTGCGGAGCATCTGGTTGTACCCGCCATAGCGGAGGGGACATTAAGTTTTATCCTTGTCCCTCTGTACGTACGTCCCAAAACTGGTTTCCGTTCTTTAACTTGAGTTTGCCTCAACCAAATATTATGAGACTTATACATAATGTTTATTACCACAAAATACAGCTCAAGTTTGAATTTTAGTGATGTCACTTTAACCGTTCTAGAGTTATGTCCCTTTATAAATGGGAAAAATGGTGAAATTTTTAGTTTCCGTTCTCTAACTTAAGTTTACCTCAACCTAATGTTATGAAACTTTTACACAATGCTAAGTACCACAAAACACAGATCAAGTTTGAATTTTAGTTGTGCCACTTTAACCATTCTAGAGTTATGCCCCTTTATAAATGGATAAAAATGCAAAATTTTTAGTTTCCGTTCTCTGATTAAAACTGCCTCAACCAAATGTTATGAAACTTATACACAATGCTTTTTACCACAAAACACAGATCAAGTTGAATTTTGGTGGCATCATTTGAATCATTATCAAGTTATGCCCCTTTATAAATTGAAAAATTGCAAAATGTTTAGTTTCCTTTCTGTAACTTAAGTTTGCCCCAACCAAACATAATGTAACCTATACACAATACTTATTACCACAAAACTCAGATCAAGTACAAAATGGGTAGCGTCACTTTTATTGTTCTTGAGTTATGTCCCTGTTTAATGTTGTATGCAAGTGGGGGCATCATTTGTGTCCATAGGGACACATTCTCCATTTATTTGAAAGTAGAATATTTAAGTTTTTATAACTATGGGCTGTTTTTGACCAAAAGCTTCACAAGTTTAGCATTTAAAAGCTATTTTTTAGATGTTTTTTTTTGTCTGAAACAGAAGTGGCTGCACTTGTGTTCAGTCTTAATATTTAAATACATGTTGTATTTGATGATTATTCATATAACATATATATAAAGGTTGATACTGAACACTAAAGCGGCCACATATTTCAGACAAAAACCATCAGAAAAGTGATGTTTTATGGCATATGTGATAGATATTTCATATTGTAGCTTGAATTTGAGCATTGTTAATGACCAAATCAGTTCAATCTCGTTTACATGTATAAACTAATTGAATCAAATGAAGTGGACACTTTAGTGTTTGAAAAAATGTCAACAATCTCTCATCAGATGTATTTTAAATTTTAGGCCAAAGTTAGTCCTTTCCGGATCTTCTCCTTTTAACAAAATACATCTGAATTTTGATTTGATGATTTTGACAATTACTGCTCAAGAGTTATCTCCCTTACTTCCTTAAAAGTTAGGTTTTCTTCTGTTATGTGATGAAAATAATACAACTACTTCACAAAACGTTTTTTGAAAATTAAAGACAACGGTACCATAAAATACAGCTCATGTTTGATTTATATGGTTTTGACATTTGCAGCTTAGTTCCAATACCCTTAGTTACCTTAATAGCGGGTTTTTACTGGATGATAATCATATCTTTCTGACTTTCTCAAATCACCACTTTTGAAATTTCAAAGAACAGTAATATTGTTCATATTCCTACATTCATTCATTTGTATTTCAAATAATGTATCAATGATGTGCATACTCAGATATTCAAGGAACAAAATGATGTCTATACACATAATTATCATACTTCTTCCAAAAATAGCATTATCAGTTTATCGTCCTTTGTTCATAATTATATAAATTGAAGTTGAACCAAATACAATTATGATGATATCTACAATGCAAAGTTGGACCTCTCACTGCAAATGTAATGTTTATATATAATTAACTAAGTGCCCATTGCAAAATGAATACAACCCTTATAATTCAGTGTTCACAAGCACCTTAATTGATTTAATAAGATATTCATGGAATATAAATATGAAAACAACCTTCAAATTGGAAAAGTATGAATAATGAAGCACATGTAATGTCATAGATAATAAAATAAAGGTCAAGTTTGATTTTGGTGTTTTAGACACTCACTTTTCAAAATTTGTGAACTTAGTTACCTTAACATTTTATTTTTTGCATGTACCTCTTGACCCAAGATTTTGAAATATTAATACAATGTTGTCCAACATGAAATATAGGCCAAGTTCTGTTTTGTGATTTGTAACTTTACTGTTGAAGATTATAAAGTCTCAACCAAATTCGCTGATATAATTATTAGTAGAAATTCTCAGAAAAACTTGATGTTAATTTTTCTCGGTGAACTTTATCTTGAGTATATATTTAATATATAAATAAGGCACTTTCTTTATTGAAGAAAATTAGCCATTTTAGAATCTAAAGGACTATGGGTAATTTCATTGTTTGTACACCAAAATGAAAATAACGTCACGTCATTGGTTGGATTCCCATTGGTAAGGATGTTTTTACCAATCATGATGTTTTGGTGTACACTTTTGAAAATATTACCCATAATATTAAAGCATTATATTCTAAAACGGCGAATTGTCTTCCACTTTGATAGTGAATTTTATCATTAAATTTTCAATTTTCTTTAAAATTATTTGTACATTTCCTTAGATTAAGACAACATTTGGTCTCCGTTGTAGAATTGTCTCATTTGCAAACATACCAAATATTTTTTATTTTTTATGTAGATATATAGAAAATGGCAATCTATCTCAGGAATAGATTACCTTAGCTTTATTTTGCAAAACTTTTAGGCATTTTTGGTATTCAATGCTCTTCAACTTCGTACTTTATTTGGCCTTTTTAACTTTTTAGTCCACCTGGGGCCAAGTGAGCTTTTCTCATCACTTGGCGTCCGTTGTCCGTCGTCCGTCATCGTCGTCGTCCGTTAACTTTTACAAAAATGTTCTCCTCTGAAACTACTAGGCCAAATTTAACCAAACTTGGCCACAATCATCATTAGGGTATCTAGTTTAAAAAATGTGTCCGATGACCCGGCCTGCCAACCAACATGGCCGACATGGCTAAAAATAGAACATACGGGAAAAATGTAAATTTTGGCTGATAACTCTGAAACCAAAGCATTAAGAGCAAATCTGACATGGGGATAAAATTGTTTATCAGGTGAAGATCTATCTGGCCTGAAATTTTCAGACGAATCGGACAACTGGTTGTTGGGTTGCTGCCCCTGAATTGGCAATTTTAAGGAAATTATAACGTTTTTTGGCTATTATCTTGAATATTATTATAGATAGAGATAAACTGTAAACAGCAATAATGTTCAGCAAAGTAAGATCTACAAATAAGTTTATATGACTAAAATGGTCAGTTGACCCCTTAAAAAGTTATTGCCCTTTATAGTCATTTTTTACCAATTTTTCCTATTTTTTTCTAATCTTTTACAAAAATCATCTCCTCTAAAACTACTGGTCCAAATTTAACCATACTTGGCCATAATCATCATTGAGGTTTTTAGTGTTAAAAATGTGTGTGGTGACCCTGCCAACCAACCAAGATGGCCGCCATGGCTAAAAATAGAACATAGGTGTAAAATATAGATTTTGGCTTATAACTCAGAAAACAAAGCATTAAGAGCAATTCAGACATGGGGTTAAATTGTTTTGCAAGTCAAGATCAATCTGCCCTGAAATTTTTAGATGAATCCGACAACTGGTTGTTGGGTTGCTGCCCCTGAATTGTAAATTTTTATGGAAATTTTGCTGTTTTTGGTTATTATCTTGAATATTATTATACGACTGCAAAAATTGAAATTTATTTTAGACGACCGCAAAAATTGAAAATGTTTTGGTCGTATATTGGTATCACGTTGGCGTCGTCGTCGGCGGCGGCAGCGTCGGCGTCTGAATACTTTTGGTTTTCGCACTGTAACTTTAGTATAAGTCCATAGAAATCTATGAAATTTAAACACCAGGTTTATGACCACAAAAAGAAGGTTGGGATTGATTTTGGAAGTTTTTGTCCCAACAGATTATGAATTAGGGGCCAAAAAGGGCCCAAATAAGCATTTTTCTTGGTTTTTGCACCATAACATTAGTATAAGCAAAAAAGAAATCTATGAAATTTAAACACAAGGTTTATGACCATAAAAGGAAGGTTGGGATTGATTTGTTGGGATTGGGAGTTTTGGTCCCAACGAATTAGGGGCCAAAAGGGGCTAAAATTAAACTTTGTTTGATTTCATCAAAAATTAAATAATTGGGGTTCTTTGATATGCCGAATCTAACCGTGTATTTAGATTCTTAATTTTTGGTCCCGTTTTCAAATTGGTCTACATTAAGGTCCAAAGGGTCCAAAATTAAACTTAGTTTGATTCTAACAAAAATTGAATTCTTGGGGTTCTTTGATATGCTGAATCTAAACACAATGAAACATGTACTTAGTTTTTTGATTATGGGCCCAGTTTTCAAGTTGGTCCAAAATTAAACTTGGTTTGATTTCAACAAAAACTCAATATATATGGGGTTCTTCAATATGCTGAATCCAACCATGCATTTAGATTTTTAATATTTAGAACCGGTTATCAAATTGGTTCACATAAAGGGTCCAAAACTGAACTTTATTTGATTTCATCAAAAATTGAATTCTTGGGGTTCTTTGATATGATGAATCTAACCATGTATTTAGATTTTTAACCGGATTTTTGTGACAGTACTCTAAGATTTTTTATTTTTTTCTTAAGAAAGTTAGGACTGAAAAATCCATTTATTAGTAGTTTTAAATTTCCATTGATAAAGTTCCCAGTTACAACTCTCATCACAGGGATACAGGAACTAATAAAAAATAATATGATTGATGTAAACTGTGTGAATATAAAAAAGATGTGGTATGATTGCCAATGATACAACTATCCACAAAAGACCAAAATGACACAGACATTGACAACTATAGGTCACCGTACGGCCTTCAACAATAAGCAAAGCCCATACCGCATAGTGAGCTATAAATGGCCCAATAAGAAAATGTAAAACAATTCAAACGAGAAAACTAACGGCCTTATTTATAAAAAAAATGAACGAAAAACAAATATGCAACACATAAACAAACGACAACCACTGAATTACAGGCTCCTGACTTGGGACAGGCACATACTTAAATTATGTGGCGGGGTTAAACATGTTAGCGGGATCTCAACCCTCCCCCTAACCTGGGACAGTGGTAAAACAGTACAACATAAGAACGAACTATAAAAATCAGTTGAAAAAGGCTTAACTCATCAGATGGACAAAAAAGTGTGTTTCCAGATTCTACATTTTGAAATTTTTGTAAATTTCATGAATAAATAGGTTTAAACTATAAAATGCACCTTTTTTTATTTATTTTTTTTTTACAAAAAACAACAGTATGATTACAATATGATTTATTTGTTGATACACACAATTTAGTTTTAATGGAAGACTACTAATCATACACTAAATGTCACATTTTCAAGTTTTATTTTAGTGAATAATTACTCATCAATTGAGGTGCTCCTGATTTGGAGGAACATTCACAACACAGAGTTTTACAGAAAAAATGAAAAAAATCATTTCTCTACCCAATCTCATGTATCTCCACGAACTTTGTTGGCCCAAGACCACAATTAATTACCCCGCTTTTCGTTGTTCACGAATATAGTTTCCTTTAATTATAGTGTATTTTTTCTTTATTTTTTTTCTTTCCCTTTCTCATTCATTTCTTAGCTTTTCTGGTGTGGAAATGAAAGAAGAGAGCTGAAATAAACTTTTGGATGTTTTATTTTAACTGATTTTAATAAGGAAAGAGTGATTAGGCCAGGTTCAAAAAGGTAATATTTACACTTTTCGGAACATCTCTTGACTTGCCTATAGGGGCATGGATGTGTATTGGCCAAATTTGTATGATGTAAACATGCATTTTTGGACTTGTACTGTACATTACACACACAAAAAATTAGACAAAAAGAATAGGCAATTTTTTTTTAATGCGACAAAACGTTATAAAGAAATGATAGAGGAATTAATTGTGGTCTCAGGCCTAAGAGGTGCATTTCAGCAAATTTTGAATTTATACTTGGACAACTTCTCTGAATGATCTATTGGTATTAATTTGTCAAACTATATGAGAAGAAATGATTTCCACTTTTATTTGATAGAAATTTGTAAAAAAAAGTCACTTTTCAGCTGATATGCCCAAAAAGTAGCTTTTTCACTTTTTTCAATATTTTTGCAAAAGCAGCATCCTTAATTTTTCTCTGACATTTTTTTTCTGATATCTATTTGTGTTTGTGGTATTTATTTCACGTGTTTCACTCATTTGTGAACTCTGAACACAAAGAAAAGTGGATAAAAGCATAAAAAGAGTGCAAAATGTTCTAGGTCTAACGGTCCGTACGAAGCAAGTGAAATATGAAGTCCTATGCACTTAAAAATTGTATTCCTTTAAACAGATTGCACTGAATCTATATCAAAAGCACTTAGTACTGGTTGTTTAAACTTGTCTGTTTCACAGAATACCTTTATTTACTTCTGTTGGATGGCTGGTGGTTAAAATATTGGCATTTTAAGACTGAAATTTCATATAGGTTAGTTACCTTAACATTTTATTTTTTGCATGTACCTCTTGACCAAAGATTTTGAAATATTAATACAATGTTGTCCAACATGAAATATAGGCCAAGTTCTGTTTTGTGATTTGTAACTTTACCGTTGAAGATTATAAAGTCTCAACCAAATTCGCTGATATAATTATTAGTAGAAATTCTCAGAAAAACTTGATGTTAATTTTTCTCGGTGAACTTTATCTTGAGTACATATTTAATATATAAATAAGGCACTTTCTTTATTGAAGAAAATTAGCCATTTTAGAATCTAAAGGAATCTAAAGGACTATGGGTAATTTCATTGTTTGTACACCAAAATGAAAATAACGTCACGTCATTGGTTGGATTCCCATTGGTAAGGATGTTTTTACCAATCATGATGTTTTGGTGTACACTTTTGAAAATATTACCCATAATATTAAAGCATTATATTCTAAAACGGCGAATTGTCTTCCACTTTGATAGTGAATTTTATCATTAAATTTTCAATTTTCTTTAAAATTATTTGTACATTTCCTTAGATTAAGACAACATTTGGTCTCCGTTGTAGAATTGTCTCATTTGCAAACATACCAAATATTTTTATTTTTTATGTAGATATATAGAAAATGGCAATCTATCTCAGGAATAGATTACCTTAGCTTTATTTTGCAAAACTTTTAGGCATTTTTGGTATTCAATGCTCTTCAACTTCGTACTTTATTTGGCCTTTTTAACTTTTTAGTTCACCTGGGGCCAAGTGAGCTTTTCTCATCACTTGGCGTCCGTTGTCCGTCGTCCGTCATCGTCGTCGTCCGTTAACTTTTACAAAAATGTTCTCCTCTGAAACTACTAAGCCAAACTTGGCCACAATCATCATTATGGTATCTAGTTTAAAAAATGTGTCCGATGACCCGGCCTGCCAACCAACATGGCCGACATGGCTAAAAATAGAACATACGGGAAAAATGTAAATTTTGGCTGATAACTCTGAAACCAAAGCATTAAGAGCAAATCTGACATGGGGGTAAAATTGTTTATCAGGTTAAGATCTATCTGGCCTGAAATTTTCAGACGAATCGGACAACTGGTTGTTGGGTTGCTGCCCCTGAATTGGCAATTTTAAAGAAATTATAACGTTTTTTGGCTATTATCTTGAATATTATTATAGATAGAGATAAACTGTAAACAGCAATAATGTTCAGCAAAGTAAGATCTACAAATAAGTTTATATGACTAAAATGGTCAGTTGACCCCTTAAAAAGTTATTGCCCTTTATAGTCATTTTTTACCAATTTTTCCTAATTTTTTCTAATCTTTTACAAAAAACATCTCCTCTAAAACTACTGGTCCAAATTTAACCATACTTGGCCATAATCATCATTGAGGTTTTTACTGTTAAAAATGTGTGTGGTGACCCTGCCAACCAACCAAGATGGCCGCCATGGCTAAAAATAGAACATAGGTGTAAAATATAGATTTTGGCTAACAACTCAGAAAATAAAGCATTAAGAGCAATTCAGACATGGGGTTAAATTGTTTTGCAAGTCAAGATCAATCTGCCCTGAAATTTTTAGATGAATCCGACAACTGGTTGTTGGGTTGCTGCCCCTGAATTGTAAATTTTTATGGAAATTTTGCTGTTTTTGGTTATTATCTTGAATATTATTATACGACTGCAAAAATTGAAATTTATTTTAGACGACCGCAAAAATTGAAAATGTTTTGGTCGTATATTGGTATCAAGTTGGCGTCGTCGTCGGCGGCGGCAGCGTCGGCGTCTGAATACTTTTGGTTTTCGCACTGTAACTTTAGTATAAGTCCATAGAAATCTATGAAATTTAAACACCAGGTTTATGACCACAAAAAAAAAGGTTGGGATTGATTTTGGAAGTTTTTGTCCCAACAGATTAGGAATTAGGGGCCAAAAAGGGCCCAAATAAGCATTTTTCTTGGTTTTTGCACCATAACATTAGTATAAGCAAAAAAGAAATCTATGAAATTTAAAATCATTTGGAGGTCAAGCTGTGAATAAGAATCTATAAAATATTTTGGGATGCTATGAATAACAAAGAAGCTAAATTCATTCAAGTGTGGACATCACAATATAGCAACTAATTACATAATAATTAATTATGTAATAATTATGTCATAATGAAATTATCACAATTTGAAAGATTAATCTTTCTTCTTTCTTTTGGTACCTCATTTATAAAATATAAAGACGGATGAAATGAATTACATCAGTTTAAAGTTGTCTGATTGGGAGTGACAACATCTTTGTATTGTGCTACCTTAATCTAAGCTTTTCAAATTTTAAGATGTTGATACTGATGACAAAATGGAGGTCAAATTTGATATTGACGATTTTCACTTTCACCATTCATCAGTAATGATTCTTGTGATATTGCCACGAAACAAAAAAAATATTAATAAATCCGGTTTGCTGTCGTTGTGACAGCCTCTTGTTGATATTGGAATACCACAAAGGGATGGTAAAAATTGTCTTTGGGAGTTATGTTTCAAACTGTTAAGGAATGAGGTGCAAGAAAGGGGGGAAAGGGTTCGAACTCTGCGGTCGTATAAAGCTGCGCCCTGCGGAGCATCTGGTTATAGATAGAGATAAACTGTGAAAAACAATAATGTTCAGCAAAGTAAGATCCACAAATAAGTCAACATGACCAAAAAGGTCAGTTGACCCCTTTAGGAGTTATTGCCCTATAGAGTCAATTTTTAATAATTTTGTAAATTTTTAAATTTTTGTAGTCAATTTTTAATAATTTTGTAAATTTTGTACATTTTGGTAAATTTTGTAAATTTTTGTAAATTTTGTAAATTTTTGTAAATTTTGTAAATTTTTGTAAATTGTAACAAAATATTTTCCACTGTAACTAATGGGCCAAGTTCATTATAAATTGAGATAATTGTTAGAAGCAAGAATGTTCAGTAAAGTAAGATCTACAAACACATCACTATCACCAAAACACAATTTTGTCATGAATCCATCTGTGTCCTTTGTTTAATATGCACATAGACCAAGGTGAGCGACACAGGCTCTTAAGAGCCTCTAGTTTTGATTTGAGCGTCACTGGTGAGTCTTTTGTAGATGAAATGCGTGTCTGGCGCAAATACAAAATTCAATCCTGGTTTCTATTATCAGTTTAATCACATGTAAATATATTTCAATTTTGATTTTAAACAAAGAATAAAAAAAAATTTATAAACTTGAGGGACAACTTGTTAATTGATATTTTGACCAAAATGGGTGTAAAATTGTGTATTAAATATATTTATACCAGTAGCTGGATATGGACCCCCCCTTGTGACCTCATATGGAGCACCACAGCCCCCTAAAACAGCCATGCCTTCAAGTTATGGCCCTCCACAACCTCAGTATCAGGTAAACCTAACGTCAATTAATGTAACTATCAATCTGCAATGCATTCATATTGTTTTCTGCTGGAGTTGCTTAAAGCAATCACCAATCAATTATCCATAATATTTTCAATCACAGCATCAGTACATTTAATCTTACATATGTCTTATCTTTATTCTATCATTATCCAAAATACAGATCCTGTGTCCAAGCTTTTCTTACAAGGGTCTGACATCTTTTCAATTTTCTCTCTGTTCTGATTGGAATAACATCAGCCAATGAAAGTTCAACCTTCAAATTTTTGAGGTGTGTGAAAATGCTCTTGTAATATAGCTGCTCGATCTGAATTAGGCAGCTACCCATTTGATTGCTTTATAAAAAGACAAACTCTTCCTTTTTCATGATAGACTTTTAAGGGTAAAATCTAGCCCCTACTAAAAGAAACACTAAATTTGGCAAAAGCTTTACATAATGCAGGTATTTATTCTTGGTACTCCTATGTTAATCATGTCAGAAGTCAAAATGATTTAGAAATTGTAAACCAAAATAAGGATAAAAATAATAGGTTAATATACAAACAAAATTTAGAATTCAAAACTCTTATGAAAATTTATATAATGATAAGATATTAAGTTTACAGGAGAATAGTAAACTCCAACTTTTTTAAAAAATTAAAAAAAGCTATAACTTTGAACCATACCTACTTTCTCAAAACTTTGAACATAGACAACTAATTTGTAAATTGCGAATAAGTGACCATCGTTTATTAATAGAAACTGGTAGATACGGGAAAATTCCCAGAGGTTTAAGACTATGTACACATTGTGATGTACTAGATGATGAGTTTCATTTCGTTTTTAAATGTAAAACAAATGAACAATTAAGAAAAGAATTTTTAAATGAAAATAAATATAATAACTTAAATGATATAGATAAATTAAAACATATCATCAATCCTGAAACAAAACAGGACACTTACAATTAGGCTCCTTTTTTAAAAAGTCACTAACACTGAGGGCATGGAGTCCTTCATATAATTTGAATCTCTTTTCTAAACATCAGCCCAACAATGTTAGATCTGTAAATTTGCTTTCACAAATTTTTTGTTCTTTCCTTGCCAGGATTCGAACTCATGCTACTGATGGAGATATTGTGGCACCAAATCGCCTGCACTGTGCCCAACGCGCTACTCGACCACCTTGGCTCTTAAAAAAGAGCTTAAGGTGGCCCGGTGTTACCTTTCCTTGACCTTTCCTTTTCAGTTTTAATCTAGCTTCGTAACACAGTACATGATATATAAGGCATGAAGATGGAATTGTTACAGATCAGCTAAATTATCTATTGTAAAGGATCCTACAAATTAATGCAAGATGCAGTCACAGAAATGATTATATTATAAGTACGTCTGAACCAATGACGACTCTACAACAGATTTGATCCATTGGATCACCAGCAATGATGGTGATACAAGGCTGACAATTCATTCTGTTTATAAAATTCGTCTAAACATCAGCCCAACAATGTTAGATCTGTAAATTTGCTTTCACAATTTTTTTTCGAATCCCAGCGAGTGAAGAAATAACATCTCCATGCCTTATATATCTGTCATAGAGGCATTTTGAGTTATTTTGACCTTCAGCATTTTGTATAGATTTGGACCAGTTCTATTTATTTGTGGTGTCATAAATTTAGAGAAATCATCACGTGACAAGTTCAAGTTGAGTTAATTATGTGTTATGCAATTAATTGGACATTCTCATTAGCATCAGTATTATTAGTTGACATAATTGTAATTATGAATTTGTACTAATTAGAGTGAATTCGTTTACTCAAAAGTATATATGTTGTTAATTCAATAAGTAAGAAGAGAGTAGGATAGTAACATCAATAGAATTGTATTATTGCAGTAGGAGTCATATTATATAGACATTTACCATTGTATGTGATTTTGGTTTGGAATTAAATTAGAAAATCTTACTGTGAGTTTGGTATTAGTTCAGTGCCAGAGTTAAGTTTACGTCTTCAGCATCTCTAGCTGACCTCAACGTTTTTCTAATGATTTTACGTATAAAATTATGACCCCGTAACAAGGAAGCCAGCAGCCTCTTTGTTACATATGGTGGAGGACCCTGAGGCATATTGACTTATTAGTTAAACACTGATCCAGATACCAGTTCAGAGTGAGTTTTCTTATCCAGTATAGATACATCAAGCAGAATGGATTACAATTTTCGACCACAGTGGCAGTACTGGAACTTTGACACCAGCCAAAGACATTTATGTGGAAAGTGTGGTTTATATCATAGACAAGGTACTTGTTATGCTTTTAAGAAGATGTGTTATCAATGTGGCAGATACACAATGTAGGGACATTATGCAAGGATGTGTTTTACCCAATTTCAAGCTGCCAGACCAACAGGCTCAAAGCAAGTAACATATCGCAAGAGAAAATCAAATCGAAAACAAGAACGAGATCATGAAAGAATGGACAAATTCAAACAGAAACGCAAAGTATTACAGGAAATGCCGTTTTCAAGTATAAGAAATGGAGCTTTCTTCAACTCTATAGACACAACACAATGCTTGAAAACTGAGCTACAAAAAATGAAAGAAAAATTTAACCAGGAAAAGACAAAAAGTGTTAAAGAAATAAAAGAGCTGAAAGAAAAAATAATATGTAAGGAAGAAGAAACATTTCAATATAAAGAAGTGACAAAAACTTTTCAGGAACAAATTGAAACATGTGAATCAATTAATAGACAATTAAGACAAAAATTAGAGAAGAATCCAACAAATTATGACTGAAATTGTTAAGGGCCACCTCAATCAAGTTCTGAAAGAAAATCAAAGACTTTTTAAGGAATAAGTGCAAAAAAACAGAGATCAAATGTAGGTCATGTAGGTCTAACACAACCAAACAGAGGAAGCAATCTGAGATATAGAAACAATCAACGGAACCATCATCAACCGATGCATAGCAGACAAAATGTGTATTCATCAGCAGATATCAAAGACAAAATGAAAGATGTAGTACAACAAACATTAGGTGAATTCAGGGATGACATAAAAAAACAGACTTTCAACATTGAATTTTTCTGATAGACATTAACTTTTTAAAATTGAAAACACGAGGACGTGTTTTATCCGGGGAGGAGCCAATCTGTCATAGAGGCATTTTGAGTTATTTTGACCTTCAGCATTTTGTATAGATTTGGACTAGTTCTAATTATTTGTGTTGTCATACATTTAGAGAAATCATCACGTGACAAGTTCAAGTTGAGTTAATTATGTGTTATGTAATTAATTGGACATTCTCATTAGCATCCGTATTATAAGTTGACAGAATTGTAATTTTGAATTTGTACTAATTAGAGTGAATTCGTTTACTCAAAACTTGTCATGATAAAATAGTATATATGTTGTTAATTCAATAAGTAAGAAGAGAGTAGGATAGTAATATCAATAGAATTATATTATTACAGTAGGAGTCATATTATATAGACATTTACCATTGTATGTGATTTTGGTTTGGAATTAAATTAGAAAATCTTACTGTGAGTTTGGTATTAGTTCAGTGCCAGAGCTCAGTTTACGTCTTCAGCTTTTCTAGCTGACCTCAATGTTTTTCTAATGATTTTATGTATAAAGTTATGACCCCGTAACAAGGAAGCCAGCAGCCTCTTTGTTACATATCATGTACTGAAGTACGATGCTATATTAAAATTGACGAGGAAAGGTAACACCTGGCCACGGAAAGCTTCATTATATGAAGCCCAGGTGGTTGTGTGGTCTTGGCGGACGGCTACAGTGCAGGTGATTTGGTGTCACGATATCTCAGTTGCACGGGTTCGAATCCCGGAGAGGGAAGAACAAAAAAATTGCAAAAGCAAATTTACAGATCTAACATTGATGGGTTGATGTTTAGACGAGTTGTATATACGTAATGTACTCAGCCATGTATCACCATCACTGCTGGTGATCGGATGGATAAATCTGTTGTAGAGTTATTACTGGCTCAGAAGTACTTATAAAAATAATTATTTTCTGTGACTGTATCTTACATTAATTTGTAGGATTCTTTACTATAGATAGTTAAGCTGATCTGTAAAAATAACATCTCCATGCCTTATATATCATGTACTGTAGTACAACGCTAGATTAAAACTGACGAGGAAAGGTAACACCCGGCCACTGAAAGCTTCATTTTATGAAGCCCAGGTGGTTGTGTGGTCTAGGGGAATGGCTACAGTGCAGCCGATTTGGTGTCGCGATATCTCAGTAGCATGGGTTTGAATCCCGGCGAGGGAAGAACAAAAAATTTGCGAAAGCATCTAACATTATTGGGTTGATGTTTAGACGAGTCGTATATATATATATATATATAATATATATATATAATATATATATTGATTTAAAGAAGGACAAGGATTATAGTTCAAAGTGTCTGCATTGTTTATTTTCATTGTTTAATATATGTATATCATGTATATTGTTTTAAGCCATATTGGCCCATATGGGTCTAAAGTGCTTTTCAATAAAGTATATATAATATATTAAAAAAAAAATTAAAAAAAAAATAATCCAATCAAACCAGAGGATTCTGAAAGGGTTTTAAAAAAGTAGTAATTGGGGTCCAGCATGTCTAATTATGTGAGATGGTTTATTTTCAGAGTTCTACACCTGCCTATAGATCTGCTCCTGGGTACAACAATCCCCATCAAAGGGTATATGGTCGCCCAAAGCCACAAGGAGGATTTAATCCACCTCCACAGAAACCAACACCTGGTTATTACCAAGGTTATCCACAGTCAGTACAATCCTATGGAGCCTCTGCCCCACCCCCTTCCGGAGGATCATACTGTGCCCCACCTCCACATCAGCAGGGAGGGTATGGTTCACCCTCACCACAACCTGGTAGCTATGGTCTGCCAACATCACAACCTGGTAGCTATGGTCCGCCAACATCACAACCTGGTAGCTATGGTCAGCCAACATCACAACCAAGTGGCTATGGTCAACCAACTGGTCAGCCACAGAGTTATGGACAACAACAGCATCCTCCCTCACATCAGTATGGAACAGCAATTGCATTTGATCAGAAGGTAAGGGCAATAATCCTCATCTCAGCTAGACATTTATTCATGAGGTAAGGGGAGTAAATCACTTTCGCTCTGAGTAATCCAATTTCTTATTCTGTAGTAAATCCTAGTCGTTCTGTTTCTAACTTGTCCTGTCTGGGCCAAATATATTATTACTTAAAATTTCCAATAACTATGTACCCATGAAAATGTTCAATAATTCTATGTAATGGTTGAAAAAATTATTTTTGTGAAAGTACCAAATGATATGATAAAATTGAAGGTCTATTGTATTTATTTAGAAATGTTTTGCAAAATTTCAACAGCAAAAGAAGTCTACCTTCTATTTTTCTTTCAAATCATGATTGACCCCCTCTTAAGAGAAGGATAACTCTAGACCCTCCTTATTTGCTGTACTAATCACTAACACTAGTAACCCGAAATTAACTTGATCGGACAAAAACGCATTAACGCTGTTTAAATGAGATTAATCGTCATTTGATAAAGATTGACAAAAATTAAAAATCATTTTTAATTTATTTCAATGCATATCAAATCATTTTAATGCCAGTCAAATAGATTCGCTTGCAGTCGTTCAATTTAATTCAAGTTGGTGGTAAGTTACGTCAAACAAAAAGGCCACGCCCCCGTTAAACTATTTCAAACTGATATTATTTCGTTTTCGAGACCCAAACTTTAAACAGATAAATCACTCAAGCAAAACAACATCGATGTATCTTTCGTTTATTTGTTTCAAACTTAATCGACTTAGATATATCAGAGACATATAATACAAGAGATTGGCAACTCGGCGAAATCGCGTAATTTCACACGGCCAGATCTAAACCTCGCGAGATCTTTTTTGGTAATCGAGTCATTATCAAAGTATTAAAAGTACTCGAAGTTATGGTGAATGTTTAAGCATAAATTAACTGTTGCAGTGTTAAATTTAACACAATTAATTAAATAATTAGAGTTCATACATAATTATTTATTTTAATGTCATTTTAATTTTGATTTGTATTATGTGTATTATTGAAAAAGAGACAGACATAATTTGATATTGAATTAAAAATAAAAACGATATTAAATAATTAGCACTTAATAAATTGTATCAGAGTTTATTTTATTTAATAGTTTCATAATGGGTTTCTCTTAAATATACACCTGTCTCGGGGACATGATTTCACAGTGTGACATGTATATTAGGCTTGAATTATTCGATGGTCAGGTAAATCACAACCTGTTAAAAAGAGTTTTATTTGACACCTTGTACACAAGAATTTGTTACACCACAGGTGTCTACACTCTTTTTCAAAAATACTATTTACAAAATATAAAATTAATTAATGTGTTTGTTTGTTTGCTATATTATAATTTGACGTTAATAAAAACCAACAACAGTTACTTCTTATATTTTAAATATAGATTCTACCACTGCATCGAGTGTAATACGATATGTATCCACTCGAGACAGTTAAATTTTCAAATTTAAAACGCGAGGCTTGCCCGAGCGTTTTAAATATTTAAAATTTAACTGTCGAGAGTGGATAAATATCGTATTACACGAGATTTGGTAGTAGAATCTGTTTCTCTAATGATTTTCTAACATTATGCAGGCAAACTTATTCCTTCTTTTCGAATGATCTGCAAAAAGATGCGTTCTTTCTATGTGACTTCATCAGGCATGGTTGCCTTTTTTCATGCCGTCACAATAGGATATTCAGAGGAAAGCGAGAAAATTCGACGTCATAATCGGATTTTAACCAATGAAGTACTGAGATCAAACGAACCACACGTTGATAAAAAAAAAATTATATAATGGGTGCAGAAAGGGATAAATTGACGAAGAATTAGAGAAACGTAATTTACAGAACTCACACTATATATATGAATAAGAATGAAAGACGAAAATGCAGGTTTATATGTAGTATAATGAAATCAGAGATCTGCATTTTAATTAGATTTTTAATACAGCTCTTGTAGAAAGTCCCTGTACAGCTACAGTATTTTTTTCTCTTAAAAACATATTTGTTACTTTGTCCACTATTCACGGTCATATATCGAAAATATAAAAATCTAACAAGAAAACAAATAAGATTTTAAATTTGTGATTTCACAAATTCACCATAATTATGTCATGCCACATGCTATATGGATTCAGATTTTATTTTAGGAAATCTATTACTACACTATTGTATGTGCACCAATCTTTATGAACAAAATTTAACGTTATAATTCCATCTACAAAAATGAGTGACAGTGGTGGTCGGTACCGCCCGGAAAACAATGCGTACTAGTTCTGTGTACAGTCATTTTTTAAAAGGGGTTCACAACCAAGGATAAAGGAAGAAGATCCAATCGTATGTTCCTATTAAAAAAAGGGGGACAAAACTCCCATGCCCCCCTAATCATCAACTGTGTGTACCAACGACATGACATTTTACAAATACGCAAATCGATACTTGATCTGAACGGACCGTTTTCAATTTTGTATAATTGTCCGGCCGATCGGTGAAAAAATTGCTCAAATAATGAGGAAAGCACCATTTTTTGCATGATGGTACATTTTTGTGTACTAAGCAATATTAGCTATGGACCCACCGTCAAAATTCAATATGGCGGCTTATTTCAAGATGGTTGCCGTACGTTCTAAAATATTTTCCAGTAGTATAAAAGCCACAGTGGATTTGATGCTGAAATCCCAAAAATCAACATATTTTAATGATTTGGTGTACTTAGCAAGATTTTGTTTTGATCTATCTTTGAAATAAAAAATTGGCGGCATTTTCAAAATGGCCGCCTTGAAAAATATGCAATTATTCATAATTGAGAATTGACCTGAATATAAGCATTTTATATTTATCTTATAGTGTCATTTAGCATCTGTCCCAGTTATATCCTTTTTGATTTTGCTTGGCTTGTCATTTCAAACACAAAGTAGTAGCTTTCATAAAAAGCTGCAGTAGTAGCTTTCATTAAAAGCTGCACTATTGGTTGTATTGGGTCACACATAAAAGCTGTGATTTGGAATTTATCTGCCTTAAGATATTATTCAGTGCCTATCTGATTTCTTGGGTCGCAATATTTTGCAGTTTGAGATATTATACTGTGAATTGAGAATCATTTAAACACATATCAGTGAAATGGCAGGAATGGAGGACAACAAGGACAAGACCTTTGAAATGGTAGAAACTGAATCACTTGGGGAAATGGAGAATCCCACAGCTAAAGACGCTTTAATAGAGGACAGCTCAGAAATGACTAGTAAACAATTGTACCTAGAATTTCAAGCATATAGAAAATCTAATGCTCAAAGATCAGCTAAGATTTACCGCAATATAAAACAGAGCGAAGCCCGAATTGATAACATATGTGTTGGTCTCATACGATTCAAGCTGAACAGAAAGAGGCAATGAATATTAACAACGCCTTCCCTTAACTGGCATCTGTTGTAAATGAATTATTTGACAATCGAAATAAAGAAGTTTAGATTCCTGCAATTGACAAATCATCTAAACCTTAGCCAGTACAACGCAAGTTTGCCAAAAGTACACAACAAAATCCATGCCTTGGGTCTTTCTCTCATTGTATTTCGCATGAACCATCAACCGGGCCAACTCTGTTAAAGGTATCTTCACCTAAAGTCAAATTCCTATGTCAGGGCCATTTTCCCTGCACGAGACAATTCAAACTATTCAACGACAATCTCCATTTAAGAACATATTGTAAACCTCTAGTTCTAATCAAGGATACCAGCAAAAGGCTTATGTGTCTTCTTACTCACATTTACCATCTACTATGAGCCAATAATATTTGGTTCAGAGCAGCATACCCTTACAGAAACAATTGACTGCAATTGGATCATATCAAATTTCTCAAATGCTGAATGCAGTGCCTACTTACAGTATCATCTCCGTCGAGTCAAGTGCAATCCCACATTTATCACTCCAACTATGACAACCTCGTCAGCTCCTTGGGTTCTAACAGGCTTCCTATAACAACAAGCTGACTCCACTGCTCGATCCAGGAATTTTTTTGTTTATATTTTAAAATTAATTGATAACAAAGTCCATTTTTAAAGAATCATTACTATAATTTCCGAAATTATATAGAAAACCTTAGGGACAATCTTAAAAAAGAGTGTGGCAACAGCTGTTCTTCAGACTCCTCATTGGAGACAGAATATACCAGATGGCATGAAAATCTTGGTGCAAAGGAACGGAGTCGAAGCCCACAGCTCCCAAAAACGCAAAAACTCAATTGAAGAGGATCCTTGAATGGGGAGGCGTTCATTTAACAATTTAAACGAAATGCTGGTAGATGACAATGCGAAACAGGAAAAATGTGTGGAGGCCCAAGATTGCCAGGCCGATGTTTGCTTTGAGTACGCTCGCAAAGTAAACACAGATGATGATTCCAAAGCCATAAAAAAACATTTGAGCATCGCTTGAGCAAAAAAGACGATCAAGCCAGATTGGTACCGACGCATTTCACCGAGGATGTAAAGATTCTTGATGGCATGTGAAAAGAAAGATAACAAAAATACTGAACTCGAAGAAAAATCAAATCGGAAAGTCCCTAATCTTGGTAAAATCAAATGATAAAACACATTAAAAAGAAATGGACAACAACTGTCATATACCTGACTTGGTAAAGGCATTTTCAAATGTAGAAAATGGTGGATTAATCCTGGTTTCTTATCGCTATACCTTTCACTTTGTACGACAGTCTAATCAAATTCCGTTATATTTACAATGATGCGTGAACTAAACAGACATAAAAAATATAAATGTCAACATATGGGTACAGCAGTACTCATAATAGAGAGGAACCCAGTAACATTCAACAAGGCGTTAAAACAATTGGAAACCTCAATAGCAAACCAGATGGCGATAAATGAATCAAAAAGTGCCAATTATGACCATCGACAAGTCTACTTTGGTGATGGCGCAGTATAAACAATTGATAAAGGAAATATGAACAGTTCTGTGGATAATGACATGCATCCCTTTACACAAATTGTCAAACAAATAGCTGATATTATGCTTTCAACTAATCAGCACGACCGTGGATTGACCGATCAAGATAACATCAGTTCTTCTGATCTGATAATCATGGAAGATCACCAGTTCAACGGAAGATCACCTGACCAATATGCACGTGGAAGATTTCCTGAGCAATACAATCGTAGTAGATCGCCAGATAGAAATACACCAAGCTTAAAGCCTATCGGTCAGCAACACAACACCTCACTAAGCTAGAGATCATATAGTCCATAAAGACAACGGTTAGCATCACTATCGACAAACTCCAGAAATCAGCTTGTTATAGGGAAGATTATAAAGAACGACTTTCGACATTAATAGAGTAAACATACAATGGGATGTGTGCAAAGAACCATTAACAGGCGATGTTATACTTAGGCTAGATATTTTGGACACACTTATCGCAGTGATAAACATGAGAACTCCCACACTTACCATCAATAATAAAGTGATAAATGCGGCATTTGTTAACAGCGGAAACTAGATTTCAACTCAGCAAGTTTGCATAAAACAAACTATCACAGTTCCGCCAAACTCAGAAATAACTGTTACCATTAAAACTAATAAAAATGCTGACCAGGAGTGCATTTTAGGACCATGCTCTCTGAATAGTTGCGAATTGGTTTCGCACGTAGTTGGAAAAGGAAATAGTTGCTCCTTAACCATTTTAAATGATGGCAATCGTCTTATCCACCTGAAGAAAGGTACACCTATTGATAACAGAGAATATTTGGACGATGTAGTGGGTACGGCAGATGAAAACGCGATAAGTGACGTAAGAAATGGCATTGAAGAGACCCGAGACAAGGTGCCCTCTGCACTGCCTCAAAGTTCAGATGAGTTACCTACTATTTCACCACATTTAACCGACCTATATTAACGTTCAATCGACTCGTTTCAACCTATTTCATTGCAATCATTAAAACTGAAAGCTTTTAAAGAACAATTACAATAACATGTAACGTATTGATTAACATTTTGAATTTCAATATTATTATTTTTTGGATATATATGCAGCCAGATTTGCAAATGTATTTGTTATAGAAATAACATAATTATTTTGTTTATATTTTAAAATTAATTGATAACAAAGTCCATTTTTAAAGAATCATTACTATAATTTCCGAAATTATATAGAAAACCTTAGGGACAATCTTGATATTTATATCGTTTTTTCCGCCATCTTGAAAATGGCAGCCATATGGGATTTTTCAGAGTGGGTCCATAGCTGAAATCAAAGGGTATATAACCAAGAACTACTATGCAAAGTGTCATGCTTTCCTCATCAAGTGAGCAATTCTGCTCTATATCTGCACCAATCGGCCGGACTATAATAGAAGTAGGTGAACTATACAGCAGACATATATATATGAAGAAGAAGAAAAAGAGGAGGTACACGTACATGACGTATGAGTGCCAAATACGATATATTTCCACCCAAGACACAATCTGTTAAAGTAAGCAGTCATAATTTCAACGCTGAAAAGTAAGCTATATAGGGACCACAATTTACTAGTGTAAACAATTCAAAACAAATCAATCAAAATGAAAAGAAAACAATTATCTGATAAATAAAAGAAATATAATAGATTTAGATCCAACGCTGCAATTTTCGCTAAACATATTAGAGTTCACGTCCTTGTCGCGCATACACATGGCTAACATCTTTATGATTGTATAGGGGTTGACAATTGTCCGAGTCCTTTAAATTTTATAAAAAATCCAATATCTCCATCAGAACGAAAAACAAAACGAAATATACAAAGAAGAAAACAAAATGAAACTACAACTGCTTGCTTCATAACCTTCAGAACAAAGTGAACAGTTTAAAAAAGTCCTATATACTGAAATATGTGTAAATCAATACTTATAGATTTTGTTAACATTGTCAGAAAAGAATTAAAAATGTCTTGAACAGTTTTGATTGAATATGATGGATGATATAGCTTCATGCATGTTCTGTACCGGTCAAATAGTGAACATGAAAATATAACTTAGTATTCTACTGTAAATATCTTTTTAATTAATGGAATAACGATCTTTCAAAAAGATGTTTGTATACAAAATAAAAACTCAAGTTCAAATGAAGTGCATGGATGTAAGTAATGATAGGCAACCGTAATGCCTTCAACAATGAGAAGAATACATAACGTATAATCGGCTATAAATTGTCCCGCTTGATGATTATACGTTGTTGTTTCCTATAGCGAAATAAATTATCGATTTAAATTAATTTTTACCTCATAAAATAGGTACAATATCAAAAAATCAATTTTGTGAAAAACGATGAAATTTTATTGCCAAATATAAGTTTGAACCCCTCTAAATATTGCCCGTTTTTACGAGCACAATATTCAAGGGTCCCTATTTTTTTAACTGTCTTTATGAAAGTTAGCACCGACGGTTAGCTTTACACTGGTAAGTTTCACTACAAACCATTAAAGTCTGAAATGGCCTATATCTGTACTCGACTGTACTGATTTTTACTCGACCAGTCTGAATTGGTCTGACTTTTACTTGACATTACTCGACCCCGGTCTGAACCATACTTGACTGTACTGAATCGTACTTGACCCTTATTTTTGCCGTTGAAAATAGTCTGAACTATTACTCGACCAGTCTGAAACAATCTTAACCCATTTTCGACATGTACTCAACCTATTTTCCCAGTCTAAACCATACTTAACCAAAGGTCTGAACAATACTCGACCAGTCTGAACCATATTAGACCAAAAAACCTCTACGTTTTTAACTGTTAAAATAAATTTCTTTTTAACTGACATATATTACAACAGCAAACAAAATTTATAAAATACTTTAACCTTATAAAAGAAATATATCTCTGATTATATTTAGGATAACAAAATTAATTATATATAACTTATATCAACTAGAGGCTCTAAAGAGCCTGTGTCGCTCACCTTGGTCTTGTGCATATTAAATAATGGACACGGATAAATTCATGACATAATTGTGTTTTGGTGATAGTGATGTGTTTGTAGATCTTTCTTTACTGAACATTCTTGTTGCTACAATTATCTCTGTCTATAATGAACTTGGCCCAGTAATTACAGTGGAAAATATTTTCTACAAATTTACAAAAATTTATGAAAAATGTTAAAAATTAACTATAAAGGGCAATAACTCCTTAAGGGGTCAATTGACCATTTTGGTCATGTAAACTTATTTGTAGATCTTATTTTGCTGAACGTTATTGCTGCATACAGTTTATCTCTATCTATAATAATATTCAAGATAATAACAAAAAACGGCAAAATTTCCTTAGAATTACCAATTCAGGACAGTAACCTAACAACGGGTTGTCCGATCCATGTGAAAACATCAGGGCAGATAGATCTTGACCTGATAAACAATTAAACCCTGTCAGATTTTCTCTTAATGCTTCGGTTTTTGAGTTATAAGCCAAAAACTGCATATTACCCCTAAGTTCTATTATTAGCCGTGGCAGCCATTTTGGTTGATTGGCCAGGTCACGCCACACATTTTTTAAACAAATTACCCCAATGATGATTGTGGCAAAGTTTAGTTTAATTTGGCCCAGTAGTTTCAGAGAAGAAGATTTTTGTAAAAGATTACTAAGATTTGCGAAAAAATGGTTAAAAATTGACTATATAGGGCAATTACTCCTTCAGGGGTCAACTGACCATATTGGTCATGGTGACTTATTTGTAAATCTTACTTTGCTGAACATTATTGCTGTTTACAGTTTATCTCTAAAATTACCAGTTCAGGGGCAGCAACCCAATAACGGGTTGTCGGATTCATCTGAAAATTCGAGGGCAGATAGATCTTGACCTGAAAAACAATTTTACCCCATGTCAGATTTGCTCTAAATGCTTTGGTTTTTGAGTTATAAGCCAAAAACTTCATTTTATCCCTATGTTCTATTTTTAGCCATGGCGGCCATCTTGGTTGGTTGGCCGGGTCACGCCACACATTGTTAAAACTAGATACCCCAATGAAGATTGTGGCCAAGTTTGGTTTAATTTGGCCCAGCAGTTTCAGAGGAGAAGATTTTTGTAAAAGTTAACGACGACGGACGCCGGACGCCAAGTGATGGGAAAAGCTCACTTGGCCCTTCGGGTCAGGTGAGCTAAAAAGGGATAAAATTAAATAAATAAATAAAATTGTTTTTCTGATTAGTGGTGAAATATAAACTATAACCTCTGCTTGGGGGGCAAACTCATAAATAAGATCACACCTGGTCAGAGGTATTAAATTCTAAATAACATTGATTCAAAATTGCAACATCCTGTTTAAATTAAATAACAAGGCCTTTCGAATATACATGTATGTACTAGATAAGTAATACACGAATTTAAGAAAACAGGGCTTTCTTTTTACCTGTAAAATACACATGTACTGAGGTAACTAGAACATATTAAAGTGCTTTATGTATGCCATGTTAATTTGACAAAAAAATACTTAAATTAATTGAAATTTTCTTTTACTGTTACTTTGGAATACATTTCCTTTTTTAAAAAGGTTATCAAGGATTGCTATGAAAATTCTATTTTAATGATTATATTAAATTCTTGGTTTAATAAAGCAAAACAGTTAAGCTCTCATTTTTAGCTCACCTGGCCCGAAGGGCCAAGTGAGCTTTTCCCATCACTTTGCGTCCGGCGTCCGTCGTGGTCGTCGTCGTCCGTCGTCGTCCGTCGTCGTTAACTTTTACAAAAATCTTCTCCTCTGAAACTGCTGGGCCAAATTAAACCAAACTTGGCCACAATAATCATTGGGTTATCTAGTTTAAAAAATGTGTGGCGTGACCCCGCCTATCAACCAAGATGGCCGCCATGGCTAAAAATAGAACATAGGGGTAAAATGCAGTTTTTTGCTTATAACTCAAAAACCAAAGCATTTAGAGCAAATCTGACAGGTGTAAAATTGTTTATCAGGTCAACATCTATCTGCCCTGAAATTTTCAGATGAATCAGACAACGTGTTGTTGGGTTGCTGCCCCTGAATATGTAATTTTAAGGAAATTTTGCTGTTTTTGGTTATTATCTTGAATATTATTATAGATAACGATTAACTGTAAACAGCAATAATGTTCAGCAAAGTAAGATTTACAAATAAGTCAACATGACCGAAATGGTCAGTTGACCCCTTTAGGAGTTATTGCCCTTTATAGTCAATTTTTAGCTCACCTGGCCGAAAGGCCAAGTGAGCTTTTCTCATCACTTGGCGTCCGTCGTCGTCCGTCGTCGTCGTCCTGCGTTAACTTTTACAATAATCTTTTCCTCTGAAACTATTGGGCTAAATTTAACCAAACTTGGCCACAATCATCATTGGGGTATCTAGTTTCAAAAATGTGTCCGGTAACTCGGCCAACAAACCATTAAGCTCTCATTTTTAGCTCACCTGGCCCGAAAGGGCCAAAGGAGCTTTTCCCATTACTTTGCGTCCGTCGTCCGTCGTCGTCGTCGTCGTCGTCGTCCGTCGTCGTCCGTCGTCGTTAACTTTTACAAAAATCTTCTCCTCTGAAACTACTGGGCCAAATTTAACCAAACTTGGCCACAATCATCATTGGGGTATCTAGTTTCAAAAATGTGTCCGGTAACTCGGCCAACAAACCATTAAGCTCTCATTTTTAGCTCACCTGGCCCGAAGGGCCAAAGGAGCTTTTCACATTACTTTGCGGCCGTCGTCCGTCGTCGTCCGTCGTCGTTAACTTTTACAAAAATCTTCTCCTCTGAAACTGCTGGACCAAATTAAACTAAACTTGGCCACAATCATCATTGGGTTATCTAGTTTAAAAAATGTGTGGCGTGACCCGGCCAACCAACCAAGATGGCCGCCATGGCTAAAAATAGAACATAGGGGTAAAATGCAGTTTTTGGCTTATAACTCAAAAACCAAAGCATTTAGAGCAAATCTGACATGGGGTATTATTGTTCATCAGGTCAAGATCTATCTGCCCTGAAATTTTCAAATGAATCGGACATTTTGTTGTTGGGTTGATGCCCCTGAAATGGTAATTTTAAGGAAATTTTGCTGTTTTTGGTTATTATCTTGAATATTGTTATAGATAGAGATAAACTGTAAACAGCAATAATGTTCAGCAAAGTAAGATCTACAAATAAGTCAAATGACCAAAATGGTCAGTTGACCACTTTAGGAGTTATTGCCCTTTATAGTCAATTTTTAACCATTTTTCGTAAATCTTAGTAATCTTTTAGAAAAATCTTCTCCTCTGAAACTACTGGGCCAAATTAATCCAAACTTAGCCATAATCATCATTGGGATATCTTGTTAAAAAAATGTGTCCGGTAACTCGGTCAACAAACCAAGATGGCCGCCATGGCTAAAAATAGAACACGGGGGTAAAAATGCAGTTTTTGGCTTATAACTCAAAAACCAAAGCCTGAAGAGCAAATCTGACAGGAAGTAAAATTGTTGATCAGGTCACGATTTATCTGACCTGGAATTTTCAGATGAATCGGATAATTGGTTGTTAGGTTGCTGCCCCTGAATTGGTAATTTTGAGGAAATTTTGCTGTTTTTTGTTATTATCTTGAATATTATTATAGATAGAGATAAACTGTAAACAGCAATAATGTACAGCAAAGTAAGAACTAAAAATAAGTCAGTATGACCAAAATAGTCAATTGACCCCCTAAGTAGTTATTGCCCTTCATAGTCAATTTTTAACAATTTTCTTAAAATTTGAAGATTTTCAATAACATTTTCCACAGAAAGAACTGTTATAGATAGAGATAATTGTAAGCAGCAAGAATGTTTAGTAAAGTAAGATCTACAAACACATCACCATCACCAAAACACAATTTTGTCATGAATCCATCTGCTTCCTTTGTTTAATATTCACATAGACCAAGGTG
Source organism: Mytilus edulis (assembly GCA_019925275.1). Taxonomy (NCBI): domain Eukaryota; kingdom Metazoa; phylum Mollusca; class Bivalvia; order Mytilida; family Mytilidae; genus Mytilus; species Mytilus edulis. The sequence continues at coordinate 60,142,428 of CM034358.1, read as the reverse complement.
AGCGACACAGGTTCTTTAGAGCCTCTAGTTTTAAAATTTATTAAGTTGTTTTATATACTATTTTATATATAGCTTAATAAAAAAAACATTCACTGCATTATTACCTGAACTCAACTGACACCATAAATCTATACTAGGCTTAAGTTAATGGTGAAAATAGTCCAGTTACCATAAAATACTTTCGAAATATTCATAAAATTTTGAATAATATTGAAAATTATAGTCACAATTCATTTTTTTAGATTATTTGATCAGCTTGTTTTATTGATATTTTAAAAGTGGATATATATAATTATGTAAGTGTTGATTAATATTGAGTTGAAGTTATATTATGATTGATTATTGTGAAATTTTAATTTCAATACTGTATTGAATACATTTTTAATTTCAAGTTGTTCAAATTTCATTTTCATTAAAAAAATTCCTAAATTGATAAAATTCAGTTAATAAATACAAAGAATAGGTCTAGTTTGGTTAAGATTTGGTCGAGTATGGTTCAGACTAGGTCGAGTACAGTTCAGACTAGGTCGAGTACGGTTCAGACTCGTATAAAATGGTTAAGTACTGGTCAAGTACACATTCAGACTGTTAAGTATGGTTCAGACTACAGTCGAGTATTATCAAGTAAATCTCAGACGAACTCAGACTGGTCGAGTAAAAATCAGTACAGTTGAGTACAGATATAGGCCATTTCAGACTTCTAATGGTTTGTAGTGTTTGTCTTAAAGGTAATTGACTTTGTGTTAAAACTGTCGTTACGTTGCTGTCTTGCGGACGAATACCCGAAATCTCTGTTCCATCATCAATCATATAGTAATGACTTTATATCGGGTTATTCAATACTCTGTTCTTTGCATAGAAATAATTCTTCGTTAATCTGAGCATTGAAAGAATACTTCATATCACAAGCTATAAATATGGATACAAAAAAAAAATCTAAGCGATATTGATAATACCGCAAAGCATGAAAAAATGTGTTGTATTTCAGTAAATAATACGTGTTTTCGTTTGATTGTAAACATGTTGTAGCCCATCATGCATTGTTTCTTGTTTAGTGGATTGGTAAAAAAAGAGGTCAAAATAAATTACGTCACACGTAAATACATTATAACAAATGCTCGGACATACGTATGGTAATTCATGTATATCCCTAAAAAATAGTGTTCTCGATCTGTTCAACTATTTTATTATTCAAATAACAAACTTGTGCATGAATATGAGCAAAAGACAAAATTCATATCATACCGATGCTAAACTACAGACTCTCCTTGGCGACGTGGAAAAGTGTAAAACTGTAAACTTGTCATATGTTGCAACCAATTACATTATACAAATTATCTGTCAGAAATATTAAAGAATTGAATAACTTAAGGATTTGTATAGTAAATCCTTGATGTACCCTATAATCTGTATTGCTTTTGGAATAACGTTTTATATTATTGAAGTTTTTTTTATTTTCTGGCGCAAATAAAAGATTGGATTTTATTTTCAAAATTAGCGCATATGCAATGCACCCCCTTTTTAATTTGAAGTCCTCCAGGAAGGTAAAATTCACCAGTATTGGTATGTCTGGTGTATGTATATCACACTTTCCATCTACAATAAACGGAAATGACACGGCCGTGTATTGTAAAGGTTTGAGGGACTTTAAATGTCAAATTCATATCCCTGGGCGACGAAATTATCGGTTTGTAAAAAACCACCGTTATAAAAGTGTTTTAGTCTTTCATGCTGTCTAGTCTGAGCAATTTTTGTAGGTTATAAATAAAAAAGGAAAACTGTCAAAAAAATTATGTAAACGGAAAATGGGCTTTGCATACGTGTCTCTAACGATTTAGAAAATCTAGAATATGTGTAAATAATGAATATTTATATTATTTAGACTTTAATATTGTTGTTTTTTGAATATTGTATCTACAAATTCGTGACGATTTAGACCTTGGCATTTCGTGTAGACACATGTTTCTTGTTGAAGACTAAACATGCGGTCTTGATTTACCTATGGTGTTTTTGTCGTTTGGTTGCCGTCAAATTAAATTATATCCCATATTTCCTATAGTATGTGCTTTAAAATCAGCTTATAAGAATTCATAACTGAAAGGTTTATTTGCACGAGTATAAATCAATTCATCTATGAATATGCTAATATATTAATCGGTGTGAGCTGTACCACATACTTATATATGTACTTTATTAATTTCGATCTAAAACAGATCCTAGAAATATTTTAAAAAGTCTTAATAAATTCCAATGATCACAAATCTAATCTAAATCCAATTATTTCGTGATTCTAAAATACGTAGTTCCTTTTTTTTTCTTTTTTTTTTATATCTGATATGACTTTAAAACACTGATTTAAGATAAATTATGTTCACAAAGTATCATAATATTCCTAGTTTAAGGAAAATAAAAGACGTTTTTTTTTGGTTTTTTTTTTCAAAGTTGTTAATTGTTTAATTTTGTCGTAATTTGCTAGTCAGTCAGTGTCGGATTCCGGGCGACATTGCGTACGCTTTGCCCTTTGATTTTAAAATATATAATTTTAGCATTATTATTTTTTTTTATCTTTGCTACGCTCGATGTTATTGCTTCCGCTGTATCAAAGCTAGTGAATTAATCAAAATGTCCGTACAATGTATAGTAATATTTCTTTTAATGACTTGTTTATTCTTAAATATAAGCGTTGACTATTTTTATCTGACAAGTTCACACATGGACTTTTAATTAGTCTAGAAAGTTCGCTATAGTGTTCCATCAATGTCTTAGTTTAGGTTCGAGAGCTTAGTGCACCAAAGCGGCCTGGTTGGTTTTTAGACGTACCGGCAAGTCCCTGGCCCACAATAGCACAACCGTCCTTTTGATGATCAATTTGTTAAATTGCTGGGACTATCATACTAATAGCATAATAGTCCCCGTTAAATCAGAGCTCTACCGTTAAATAGTAATTGTTATTAATGTTATTATTTTATTTTTACGCTGTCTTAATTTGTAAATAATTATTAAGTATAATATGTATAATATAGCGTCGTGTAAGTCATTTTTGGGCTAGACATTGTTTGCTTTATAGTGTATTGGATAATTTTTATTGCAATCAATTTATAATTTATTATAAGAAAAACTAAACAAATAGGTGGACCGTATGTCATCGCATACAAGACAGCTGATTGGATAAATATGATTGGCTGTTACGCCTACATTGATACTGATGTCCAATCGAATACCAGCAGACACCTGTCAGTAAAAACAAATTGCAAGCGTGGATAAATTAGAGATTTATTTGTGTATTCGATATTTGAAAAATAAGTTAAACTATTCGTTTAATCTTTTTCAGGTAAATTTCACTAACTGTTTTTTTCACTTTCTTATTTAATAAACAGGAAGGTATTTAAATATGAGCGTACCACATGTAACGGAATTTTACAAGCATTTTATATAGTGGCTTGTGTTTTCCGGAACGTACTATTTTCAATATTTCACAGACCTCTGAAAATTTAGATCATACAGGTTTCATCTACCATGTGCATAAAAAAACACTATCAAATTATATTTGTAAATTGTAAAAGATTAAGAATATTTTTGTATATGTACTAAATAATCTGAAATAAAATAAAACATATTTCTCTTGGCCTGAATTCAATCGTAATCAAATTTTCATACTTTTATTTTTATCTATTTGCAAATGACGAAGAATTGTCCTTAAACTGTGAATCATTAAACAGACAGAAGGACAAAATACAAGCGTGTACTAGCAGCCAAGCAAATGAGTTTCTATAAAGTAACTAATCTAAGTGGTCATCGATGTGTAATATTTGACACTGGACATTATTTGTGGACCAATGCAATACAAATAATGTATACTATCAATCAAAATTAAATACTTTTGAATGTAACAATATGCTACAAATTCATTTGATTCACTGAATTTTTATATTTTTTTTTATCTAAATGAAAATGTTATAAACTGCTCCCGGTTAATATAAATAAGAAGATGTGGTATGTGTGCCAATGAAACACCTATCCGTCAAGTCACATGGTATAATTTAATTAGAAGTCAAAAGTACGGCCTCAACACGGAGCTTTGGTCCTCATTGAACAGCAAGCTATAACGGTCCCTAAAATGACAAAACAATTAAAATGGAAAACAAAAGTCTAATCTATAAGTACGGTCATTTCGGTACGTTATTTTTATAGCTTTTTGGTCAATTCTGAAATAGCAAGTAAGCGTCTCACTGTTTTTTTCAAAATGAGTAGTAACACTGGTGCCTAAAAAAATCTGATACGAAACTGAAATATAAACCAATGATTTTATCAATCGTGTCTTAACTAACGTTGTTTGATATTTTTTCTATGATATGATTTACTCCTGTATTTAGTTCGTGCTAAAAAAAAAGTAACGATAAAAAAAATCAAGGGAGTTATCGATTCGACATCGGTCTTTATATGTATATAATGGTCAATATAAACTGTCAGTTAAATTTTTAAAATATACTTATATTGTTGTTGTATTTATCTAAAAGATAAAATAATGTTTTATTTGTAAACGTAATAATTCAACCCGGTTTAACCTTATACATTTTATATAAAAGATAAAACATGGAACTTCATTCATCATACGTCCACGAATGGGTAACTGATATTAGAGTATAAGGCAGCATATCATTCTTTAATAATCTTAAGTAATAAAAAAACGCAATTTGTAATCTGTGGTTTGAATTTTCGTCAGATGTGCCTTAGCTTTGACATTGGATTTACTGATATAATGGCTGTATTATGCGTGAAATATTTGCCACTAGACGTTTAGTAGAAAACATTCAAATCCAAATCAAACCGCTCTATTTGATGCAAAAGAAACGTGACAGGCAGTGCTATCAGATGTATATGATCAGATTTTTTTTTAGCTATCAGTGCACATGATAAATAAGTGATGCACAAAAAAGGAGATGTAAGGTATACGCCAATGAGACAGCAACCGAACTACAGAAATAACCGAAAGACATCTAGAGGGAGACGTGTCGACTCCAACAAAAGACAAATATTCCAACATTAGGTCTTATATGTGCTATCAATTATTTTTTTCGGCCAGAACTCGGACATCGTAGAGTCTATACATTTGTACCATATTGGACTTTCATATTACGTATCGAATTGAAACATGAACGCGGACCTCGATGAGAACACTTGGATTGAAAGTTTGCAAACTTTCCGACCAATGAAATTCATTGTAATATTAGTTTTCATTAAGAAATTACCGCTAAAATATAGCTAATAAAATAATATGAGAGCAACATTGCAGAAGTTTCTTTTCCATTCTTGTTTTTTTACAATGTGTATGGTTATTTTAATTTGTAAGGTAGAATTAGATGCCCCAAACGTCAATATCATTTTTTTGAAATGTATTAAAAGGCGTAAGAGAATGCCGACTAATAGCCAGTCAAGATCGTTTAACTTAAACCTACCCGTTGTTATCAAACTAAAATTTATCTCATATATACAGGATACATGTTCATTTATTACAAGAATTTTTGTATGTCACGGTGCATGATAGCACGATAATATACCTTTCCAGAATCGTAACAACGCTTCAATATGCTCGTCCACAATATGCTCTTCCACAATTTACGCCTGTTTTGCTCCAGCGACCGATACTACAATTTAACACAGTTTTAAAAGTTCATTGATCTGTTACTTTATTTACAATTTTGAGCAAGACTTAACTGTTTATTATTGAAATTCAACAAATGTCACATTATATTCATCAATTTTATTATTAAACAAAACATTCGTTTTTCATTACAAGCAATTTCATATATTAATATACAGCTAGTTAATATTTGTTGTTTACCGAAAATATAAGATTTAAATTATATACGCAATGAATAATTTCTGCGAAGTTACTTTTATTTCCGTGACATATTTAATTTACGAGTACAATATAGTAAAACATAAAAACAGAAACTGTAAATATACAGGAATACCTAAAGTTTCGTAAGCAATTGCAAGGGACCACACGTTACTTACATTCCACGAGTTTTCATGGCACTTAGCAATTTTTGAAACGAATATGTGAGATAAAGATCTACTGCATTTTGGCAAATTCAAATTATGTTATACATCTTACTATTTTATTTTCAACAGATTCACATTTCTTAAACCGTGCATCAATATTTTAATTTCTTATTTAAATTTCTTAAATGTCACGTGTATTGTTCATTCATTTGTTAAAAATTGTGAAGCATGATACTTTACTAAGAATACACGCATTTAACTAAATTCGATAAAATTTGAAAAAAAAAACGATACATAAATCAAGGTTGTTTTGCTTGAGTGATTTACCTGTACAAAGCTCGGGTTTCAACGATGTTTAAAACGAATTGATGCCAGTTTGAAATAGTTTAACGGGGGCCTGGCCTATTAGTTTGATGTACATTACCACCAACTTGATTTCAATTGTTTGACCGCAAAGGAATCTATTTGACTGGCGTTAAAAATAATTGAAATGAATTGAAATGAATTAAAAATAATTTTTAATTTTTGTCAATCTTTATCAAATGACAATTAATCTCATTTAAATAGCGTTAACACGTTTTTGTCCGTTCAAGTTAAATTCGGGTTACTAGTGTCTGTAACTAATTAATATGCCAAGTTCATTATAGATATAGATAATTGTAAGTAGCAAGAATGTTCAGTAAAGTAAGATCTACAAACACATCACCATCACCAAAACACAATTTTGTCATTAATCCATTGTTCTTTTGTTTAATATGCACATATACCAAAGTGAGCGACACAGGCTCTTTAGAGCCTCTAGTTTTACCTTCATTATTACAGATACGGTTAAACAGGGTATATTGCCAAAAGGTTAATTTGAGCATTTCATTTTAAATAAAAATGATGGAAATATTTCCATGGAATTCCATGGAAAAAGCAACTCTATGGCAGGGCTCACACTACTCCAGAATTTCAGGGAGAAATGACTTCTCTTTTTGAGAATGGCAGGGAGAAGTGGGGAGAAGTGGTTCACTTTGCTATATTATCGTGTCACGATCTATTTTTATGTTCCTTGTGTATAATATGCATAAATTTAATGTAATCTGTATATTGCATGTGCTATTCTAAGTAATTGTGCATTTTTATGCAGTTAAGCTGCATTATGCGAGCACCCTAGATTTGTGTTTCTACCCAATAAATGCTGAAATACTTGCCATTGTTATTATCTAGCTCGCTACTATGTTATATATAACTAATTGAACACTTTTTTAATATTTTTATTCAGGATTACAATAAATATGACCATAAAAACCTTAAATGATCGTCGATTTATCCAAAAGTTTTAAAGTTACACATAGGAAGTAGTGCTTATTAAGAATCCTTGTGTAGTTCATTATGACTTGTGCTTTTAGTTAAGATGTCAAAGAACAATTGTATGAAATATTTAATCGCCGAAAATCTCTTAAGACAAGTAGTTCAGATTTCTCAAATGACAAAAGTCGTAGGAATATTGTTTGTCATCAATACGTAGTACAACTACGTCAGTAGTCCATTATATAATAAGTTCAACTGTTCATGCTGTTGGCGGCAATTTCAAATTAGAAAAAAGAAATTTTCGTAGCTTTTCAATTTGGCGGCAGATGTGCAAATTAGCGGAGGTCCGAGGTCCGCGAACTTCCACTTTTGCAAGCGGAATTTCGAATAGGATATTTGGTTTCTATAGCTACGTATGGCAAGCCTCAGCTGTCATATATAAGAGATTTACATAACGTTATGCTGAAGCTTCCATTGTAAAGTTAATACAGCGTGATGATGAATTAAATAATCAAAATGAAAACTCTAAATAATAAAATGCTAAGTTGAATCTGCGTTGTGGTGACTTGCAACTTCAAGTGTTGATGTTGTGTAATCATCGTGGTAAGCCACGGCGTTATGATGATATGCTTATAACACGTAACGTTGAGTCGAAACTACATATTGTTAAGTTGATATTGCACGATGTAAACTTGATACTCGATAAAGCTTAGACGTACTCTTAGATTGCTAGGATAACAAATAAAACGAAAAGTTGAACTTTATGATGTTGACTTATTATTGATGAATGTAAAGTTTAGATATCACAACGTTATATCATTATAATGTCACGATAGGCTTATCATAATGTATGTAGACTTTAAACTACACGATGTAAAGCTAAACTAGCATACTGTTATATTACTTTAATGTCACGATAAGCTAACCATACAATATATTCACTAGAAATAACACGACGTAAAGTTGAAAGTACGTGTTGTTGAGGTAGGATTGCACAATGTTAAATCAGTATTATGTCATGATAAGCTACCAATGCAATATGCTCACTAGAAATTACACGACGTACAGTTGAAAGTACGTGTTGTTGAGCTAGGATTGCACAATGGTAAATCAGTATTATGTCACGATAAGCTAACCATACAATATTCTCACTAGATATTACACGACGTACAGTTGAAAGTACGTTTTGTTGAGCTAGGAATGCACAATGTTAAATCAATATTATGTCACGATAAGCTAACCATACAATATGCTCACTAGAAATTACACGACGTACAGTTGAAAGTACGTGTTGTTGAGCTAGGATTGCACAATGTTATATCATTATTATGTCACGATAGGCTAATCAAACATTATTTTGACTTGAAACGACACGAAGGTGGAAAAACGGTCCACTGATGTTGGATCTGAGGTTTCTTGCAAATAGTGCCGCATATGCGTAGTAGTTATATGATATAAAAAGAGAATATATTCAAAATACATTATTCTACTTTCTTTTGACACTGTAACAGTACGGTCCATGTAATATTATCCTTTCAAAATTTGAAAAAGTTTTGAAATTTTGAAATTTTCACCAAATTATTAAAATTCTAAATATCGTTTTTAGATTTGATAGTTTAGATATTTGATCCACTTTTAAAGTACTCTTAACGTGCAGTTTTTGATTATTACGCTTTTGGAAAGTTTGATTTTTGAAAGTTTTTGATAAAGTTTTTGATGAAGATATCAAAATTAGAAAATGGGCGAAAAGAGGGGTACCTGTAAACTGCAAAACGGAATAAAAGCGGAACGAAACGAAACAAAATGAAATGAAGAGCTACGGTTACTTCAAAGTTAATGTATAAAATAAGTCAAAAGGAAGGCAATTGTAAGCGGTGAAAAATTTGGTAACAAAATAGATGTTTCTTAAAAGCGGATAATTCGTGTTAAAACAAAAGGCACAGCTTTGATTATGATCATTCTTAATAAGGAATAAAACGCACAAAATAATTTTAATTGCAAAATAAACAATTTAAAGAAGTGTTTTTTTTTAAAACAAATTGAACATTAACATGAGATAACAGTATCCTGAAATGTGTTAAGGTTTTGCAAATATGGATTTTATTTATTTAAACCGATTCTCTTTAAAAAAAAATCTCTTATATAAGCTGAGCGTTTAAAATAATAAAACTATTATGTTTCCACAGCGCCCAACATTTCAATCTCATTTCAATCTCATTAAAATCCGATGTTCTGATACGCTACCCTCCACTAATGAAATTGCCAACATTTAGGAGTAACAGTGAAAACTCGCTGTAGGTTAAACAGATTTATACAAGGTTGATTATGTTTATATTTTCTTCTGCACTTTTGACATTTCAATAAAATTCCCTCAAATTTGATTTTTTTTGGCTCTATGACTTCTTCAACAGTGGTCGCTTTACAGATCGGATAGCACGAACAGGTGACTAACGGATGGAAAAAGTTTTACGTTAACAAAACTGTTATCCTTTGGGAGTCCGTTATGATGTACAGTACTGACAAAATAAAACGGACGCGTAACGAAGGCACAACGGACACACAGAATATGCAACGTACGAGAAACGGAAACGTACAAGACAGAACGGATGTCAAACACTACCAACGGACTAGTACCGCATACAACGTACACCAAACGGAAGCATATCGGATAAAACGGAAGAACACATGATGTATGCGAAAAAAAATGAAAGGCGGCAATAATAATACTTGTAAATCGCATAAATATTCAAAAAGTTTCCGTTTAGCTGGTCTTGGTTTGTTTTTCAAAATGCCGCCAAAGGGTAGTGTCTTGCCTGAATAAGAGATGTTTGATAGTGAAGACGTGCTCCTACTCTAAGATCATTTATGATTAATAAGCATTCATGACACACAAGAAATCTGACGCGAAATATGCAATTTATCCGTTCATCATCCGTTTTCTCATGCGTTTATCGTAAAAATGGGGAGGGGTGTAATTTGTTTCATACCTTTTTTTCTTAAAATTTTCTATTTTTCTATTGATTCATATTTCGTATATGTATATTAAAGCAAACCAGATGCTCTGCAGGGCGCAGCTTTATACAACCGCAGAGGTCGAACCCTGAACAGTTGGGCAAGTATGGAGTCCGACACAACATTTAAGCTTGATCGATACAGCTCTGAATTTGGATTGTGATTAAATAGTTGACACAACATAGGTTTCTGACACAGAAACTTAAAAACTTAAACATTTTAAATTAGACATTTACCTATTATGTTCCAATGTCCAAAATCTAAATACATGGTTAGATTCAGCATTTATCATAGAAACCCAAGAATTCAATTTTTGATGAAATCAAAAAATGTTCAATTTTAGACCCTTTAGACCTCAATGTGGACCAATTTGATAACTGGGCCCAAATATTAAAAATCTAAATACATGGATTCAGCATATGGAAGAACCCCATATATTCATTTTTGTTGAAATCAAACAAAGTTTAATTTTTGACCCTTTGGACCTTAATGTAGACCAATTTGAAAACGGGACAATACTGTGCAATTGAATATTTCTTGCTATTGCACAAAACTGTGCAATTGAAAATTTCTTGCTATTGCGCAATTAGATATTTCTTGCTATTGCGCAATTGAAGATTTCTTGCTATTGCACAATACTGTACAATTGAAGATTTCTTGCTATTGCGCAATACTGTGCAATTGAAAATTTCTTGCTATTGCACAATACTGTGCAATTGAAGATTTCTTGCTATTGCGGAATACTGTGCAATTGAAAATTTCTTGCTATTGCGCAATACTTAATATAATAATTTTGGACCCCGATTTGGACCAACTTGAAAACTTGGCCCATAATAAAAAATCTATGTACATGTTTAGATTCAGCATATCAAAGAACCACAAGAATTCAATTTTTGTTAAAATCAAGCTAAGTTTAATTTTGGACCCTTTGGACCTTAATGTAGACCAATTTGAAAACAGGACCAAAAATTAAGAATCTGAATACACGGTTAGATTTGGCATATCAATATCTGTATTATACCACAATTGTATTTATGTTCATGTATATCCATACTCTCCTTAAGGAGGATAATAAATATATATAAATATATACATGTATATATAATTAATTTTTTGATGAAATCAAACAAAGTTTAATTTTGGACATTTTTGGCCCCTAATTCGTTGGTTTCAAAACTCCCAAAATCAATCCAAACCTTCCTTTTGTGGTCATAAACCTTGTGCTAAAATTTCATAGATTTCGATTAACTTATACTGAAGTTATTGTGCAAAAACCAAGATAAATGCTTATTTGGGACCTGTTTTTGGCCTCTAATTCCTAAACTGTTGGGACTAAAACTTCCAAAATAAATCCCAAGCCTTCTTTTGTGGTCATAGACCTTATGTCAAAATTTCATAGATTTCTGTTTACGTATACTAACGTTATTGTGGGAAAACAAAAAAAAATGCTTATTTTGGCCCTTTTTGGCCTCTAATTCCTAAACTGTTTGGACCAAAACACACAAAATCAATCCTAACTTTTCTTTTATTTCCATAAACCTTGTGTTTTAAATTTCATAGATTTCTTTTTATTTTTACTAAAGTTAGAGTGCGAAAACCAAATGTCGTCGTCGTCACGACCAAAATATTTTCAATTTTTGCGGTCGTATGAAAATACTGATATATCAGGAGATACACACCGGATATTATGTGTAAATTATTAAATAAAGTATTGTGCAATGGCAGGAAATATTCAATTGCATATTATTGCGCTATAGCATAGTATTGCGCTATAGCATAGAATTGCGCTATAGCATAGAATTGCGCTATAGCATAGTATTGCGCTACATCATAGTATTGCGCATTAGCAAGAAATCTTCAATTGCACCGAATTGCGCATTAGCATTTACAGGGGCGGATCCAGCCGGTTCCAAACCCATGACAAAAGGGGGGGTCCAACTATATGTTCACATTTAAATGCATTGATCGTCCAAAAAAAGGTGGGTTCCAACCCCCGGAACCCTCCCCCTGGATCTGCCACATCCAAGACATCTTCATTTTCAATCTATTGTGCAATAGCTTAACATTGGACCAGGAAGAAATCTTGGATTGCACATTATTGCGCAATAGCAAAACAAAAAATCGATTGGAATTGAATACAAATATTTAAACCCATTTCAAATTTTAAAGATCTTTCACCACATTTATTATGTGTCAGAAACCTATATTATGTCAAAAGTTTGATCACAATCCAATTTCAGACTGTATCAAGCTTAAATAATGTGTCGAAACTTGCACCAACTGTTCAGGGTTCGACCACTGCGGTCGAATCAGGCTGAGCTCAGCGAAGCATGTTATTTAGTTATTGTAGCACACTCAACATTGAGCATAGTACAAATACGCATCTATGTCCAGTCAGAATGGGGCGTGTAAAGAGAGTCAGTGCCACGATCTCTGCACAATGAATTTTGCCATTTTGGCCACACACCAATTGTGCTCTTAAAAAACCAGGACAATGTAAAACGCTGAATTTTTAAGTAAAGCATTTACCTACGGAACGCTCAAAATATTCGAATATTTGAAAGCCAAGTAAATGTAAGAACCAAAACAATTTAAGAGGTGTTTGACCAAATGGAAAGTTGAAATATCAAATTCCAACTAAGTAGATATAAGAAGATGTGGTATGAGTGTCAATGTGAAAACTCTCCATCATAATCAGAATTTCTAAATGTAAACCATTATAGGTCAAAGTACGGTCGACAAAGTTAACGCGGAGCCTTTTCTCAGATAGAATAGGACCACTTTGCCCAAGGGAGTTGAAACCCATTTTTTTTTAGTAAAACGACCTATTCTAAATTATTGATTGATGGTTGCCAGTGGCAAATATTACATGTATGTTCAAGATTATAACAAATTAACAAGATATACAACAGGTAGAATAGGTAAGAGTCGTATATGCCACTGGAAAAATGATGATATATTGAATAGGGACAGAAATCTTTCCTTGCAACGAGTCACTGCAGGGGTTCTTAACGTGAGGAGTACTTGGTCTGAAATTTGATTGTTGTGCGATAACTTAAAAATCGACAAATTACAAACACGGAACTAGCAAAAAACATCTGGTTTCCTTTATTGGCTTAACAGTGACAGTCCGTCGGAAGGGGACAATAAATTGCTGACCAGTGTTAAGAGAGAGCCAAATCGCTTGCACGAAAAAGACACGCTTGTAGATCTCGGAAAAGAGCATGGCAATGCCGCTACAAGGCAGCCGACTCGCATCCGCAAAGTGGAAAGGGGTTAAATATAAACTTGTTTAAAATTTCAATTTTCAAAATGCCGACACCTACAAATAAATAGATGGGAGCTTAATTATAGCGGCAACTATTACATAGATTTGCAAGCTGGAAAATATTTATGTTAAACGTTTATATGATATGAATGTATTGAGCTTTAAAATAAAACCAGAACGATTAGTTGAATGGTAACGTTTACTTTATTTGGCCTTTTTGATTATATTTGATTTGGTCTTTTTAATTTTATCTGTTTCGAGCGTGACTGGTTAGTTTTTTTTGTAGACGAAACGCGAGGCTGCTGCAAATTCAAAATTTCCAACCTGGCGTCTATCTATGATAAGTTTATTTACATATATTAAAACAGTTTCCTGGCACCAAGCTACTGATATTTGATCTTTTAATTACTCTAAGCGGCTAATACTGTAAAACAGATATCAACAACCTCCAACATTCACGGCTAGAACTACGTTCATAGCGACACCATAGATTAAAAATTTCTTCCGTATCAATACTTTGAACTGAAATCAATGATACAAGGCAATATATTATCAATATGCAATCGATAAAAAAATTGATATCAAAATGTTATAAATTGCATGAGACCGAAGCGCTTTTTCTTGATCTACCCTTTCAGGAACGTCCAAAGCCGAATATTTGAAAGCGAAGGTAATCGTTCAAAATCATGTACTTGAATTCCGATAATTTCATTTGCCGACATGATTGCATATATAGTAAAAAGTCATAAAGCAAAAAAAAAAAAATGAAATCAAGTATAGAGCCATTTTATTGGTTACAGTTCAATTGAAAATGTATATACATGCTCAACCCTACCATACTACTCGGCCTATTGAGAGTTGTCCAGTTTTTACTGTTTTTCCTAAATGAGGAGAGAATAGTTCTGAGTTATATATCTGAAACCCTAAGCTTATAGAGACTTTTTTAAACGCAAATTAACTTTTTCGATGCAGGTTTAATAAGCTTACAACTGCTTGCCTCTGGTCTCATTCTATACATAAACTTTTAAGTAACTGTTCATTTCATTTTGTTTCGTTTTGTTCCGTAGCTAACAGGTGCATCGCTTTTGCGGCCCCTTTTTAATTTTGAAACTTTAAAAAATCAAACTTTAAAAAAGTCGAAATAATCAAAACTTTACCTTAAGTTTAGTACTTTTAAAGATTAATCAAAAATCTAAACTATAAAATCTAAAAACGATATTAATAATTTTAAAATTTCAAGTATTAGTTGAAAATTTAACTTGAAAAATTCAAAACTTTTTAAATTCCAAAATTCTACAATTGGAAAACTTTTCACTATTTTAAAATGATAAACGGACCGTACTGTAACATTGTAAATAGAAAGTAGAATACTGTATTTTTAATTCTCTTTTTATATCATATAACTACTACGCATATGCGGCACTATTTGCAAGATACCTCAGGTCCTACATCAGTGGTCCTTTTTTCAACCTTCGTGTCGTTTCGTGTCAAAATAATGTTTAATAAGCCTATCGTGACATAATTATGATATAACATTGTGCAATCCTAGCTAAACAACACGTACTTTCAACTGTACGTCGTGTAATTTCTAGTGAGCATATTGTATGGTTAGCTTATCGTGACATAATATTGATTAAACATTGTGCAATCCTAGCTCAACAACACGTACTTTCAACTGTACGTCGTGTAATATCTAGTGAGAATATTGTATGGTTAGCTTATCGTGACATAATACTGATTTAACATTGTGCAATCCTAGCTCAAAAACACGTACTTTCAACTGTATGTCGTGTAATTTCTAATGAGCATATTGTATGGTAAGCTTATCGTGACATATTATAGATTAAACATTGTGCAATCCTAGCTCAACAACACGTACTTTCAACTGTACGTCGTGTAATATCTAGTGAGAATATTGTATGGTTAGCTTATCGTGACATAATACTGATTCAACATTGTGCAATCCTAGCTCATTAACACGTACTTTCAACTGTACGTCGTGTAATTTCTAGTGAGCATATTGTATGGTTAGCTTATCGTGACATAATATTGATTTGACATTGTGCAATCCCAGCTCAACAACACGTACTTTCAACTGTACGTCGTGTAATATCTAGTGAGAATATTGTATGGTTAGCTTATTATGATATAATACTGATTAAACATTGTGCAATCCTAACTCAACAACACGTACTTTCAACTGTACGTCGTGTAATATCTAGTGAAAATATTGTATGGTTAGCTTATCGTGACATTAAAGTAATATAACAGTATGCTAGTTTAGCTTTACATAGTGTAGTTTAAAGTCTACATACATTATGATAAACCTATCGTGACATTATAATGATATAACGTAGTGATATCTAAGCTTTACATTTATTAATAATAAGTCAACATCATGAAGTTCAACTTTTCGTTTCATTGTTATCCTAGCAACCGAAGAGTACGTCTAAACATTATCCAGTATCAAGTTAACATCGTGTAATGTCAACTTAACAACATGTAGTTTCGACTCAACGTTACGTGTTATAAGCATATCATCACAACGCCGTGGCTCACCACGATGCTTTCACAACATCAACACTTGAAGTTGCAAGTCAACACAACGCAAATTCAACTTTTCATTTTATTATTTAAAGTTTTCATTTTGATGATTTAATTCATCATCAGGCTGTATTAACCTTACATTGTAAGCTTCAGCATAACGTTATGCAAATCTCTAATATATGACAGCTGAGGCTTTCCATAGCTACGCCCGACGTAGTCACTTTCCACTTGAAAGAAAATAAAAAATTACTTTGCAAACCTTTTCACCATGTTCACCAAAGTCTCCAATTAAACGAGCTAAAAACTTATTTTTATCATTATTAGTCTTGACAGCGATGTTCATTTTGTTCTACCGCTAGCTTTATACAGAAAATCGCCGACAAATATTGTATAAATTCGAGTAAAATCGTATCTGATTGACAAAAACAACATTGTAAACACATAACAATGGCGGCCGTAAAGACAAAATTTACAATATCGGATCCGATTCCGGAAGCGGATAAGGGTAAGTCCGGGTTTGGCGATCATTTACAAAATAAATCCAAGCAGGTGAAAAAATACATCTTTGCACGGTAAATGAATATAAACAGTAGAATTGTTAACCAAAAGATATATGTAAAAGAAAGAAAAAGCAGAAAAATATTTTATTCAGAAACTCAAAATTACTTTTTCATGTTTTTGACAAATTTTAATTTAAAAATCCAATACAAAAGGACAGCTTGGAACAGTATATCTAACACTATACATTTTCATAGTCACAGTCTAAATTTTCTTTATAAATGCTAAATGATGATAATGCATGCGAGATGCTTTTAAAGAGTAAACATATTACTGCAATTTCGAAGGGATATTTGTTTTTCTCAATTTTGAAGGGTCAATTAAAGTAGCTGAAAGTTTCTTTCTTTATTTTCACAAATAATGCAACTATATTATATATACCTTAATGTAAGTAAATCATATGATATATAGGTAGCATTCTTTGGGCCACTCTACCCCCTCCTGTTTGATAACTTGGAAACGGTCGAGCTCCCCACCCCTAAACCATATGAGGGGCAGATCCAGGATTTTAGGTTAGGAGGGGCGCCAACTTAAATTTTCGCTGAGCAGAGCGAGGCTAAAAAAAAATTGAGGTAAAATTATCGAAATATTCTTTATTAAGCTGAGAACAACCCATGCTTTGCAAGGGGTGTACAAACCCGCAACCCTCCCCCCGTCTGAATCAGCCCCTGCATGATATATTCAAGTATAGGACAATATAATAAATAAAAAAATGAAA
Source organism: Mytilus edulis (assembly GCA_019925275.1). Lineage (NCBI taxonomy): Eukaryota > Metazoa > Mollusca > Bivalvia > Mytilida > Mytilidae > Mytilus > Mytilus edulis. The sequence goes on along the minus strand of CM034358.1, from coordinate 60,125,023 downwards.
TATAGGGGGAATCCCTGGAGTTAACCCACCCCCACCTGTTTGAGAACTTGGAAACGGTCGATATCCACACCCCTTAACCATATATATTCATGTTTGTGACAATATGAAAAATCAAATGAAATATTAGAAGAGTCGCTGTGGGTCACCCCACCCCTCCTGTTTTAGAATTTAAAAATGGTCGAGATCCCCACTCCTAAATCATATATATTCATGTATGGGACAATATAACAAATCAGATGAAATATAGGGGGAGTCCCTTGGGTCACCCCACCCTCTCCTGTTTGAGAATTTGAAACCCGTTGAGATCGCCACCCCTTAACCATATATTTTCATGTACGGGACAATATAACAATTCAAATGAAAGATAGGGGAGTCCCTGAGGTCACTGTTCACCCTCCTGTTCGATAACTTGGAAATGGTCAAGATCTTTACCCCTAAACCATATATACTCATGTATGGGACAATATAACAAATCAAATGAAATATAGGGGAAGTCCCTGCGGTCACCCCAACCCTCCTGTTTGAGAACTTGGAAACGGTCGAGATCCCCACACCAAAACAATATATGTTCATGTATGGGCCAATATAACTAATTAAATGAAATATAGGGAGAGTCCCTGGGGTCACCCTAACTCTTCTGTTTGAGAACTTGGAAACCAATGAGATCCCCATCCCTAAACCGTATATATTCATGTATGGGACAATATAACAAATAAAATGAAATGTAGGGGAAGTCCCTAGGGTCACCCTACCCCCAGTGGCAGATCCAGAAATTTTCATAAGTGGGCCCACTGATCGACCTAAGATATATTATACGGTTTAAGGGTGGGGATCTCATTGGTTTCCAAGTTCTCAAACAGGAGAGGTAGGGTGACCCCAGGGACTCCCCCTATATTTCATTTAATTAGTTATATTGGCCCATACATGAATATAACAATTCAAATGATATATTTTTTTCCCTATATAAGCAACCAATTTTTTTTACCAAAAAGGGGGACGGGATCCCCACAATGCCATCTACATACTCTGACAATACTCTCTTAACCATGCCCTTCTGCTGTGTGTAAAACCTCAACTCTACCTCGCTTACCTGCTCCTCACTATCAGTCTCACTCTCAGAGTCACTCTCAAATCCTTCAAACCCCTCAACATTCAACTTTACATTCTGGTCTACAACTTTCTTACTACTTTCACTCACCTTCCTTTTATACAAAACCCTGTTATCTACACACTCAACAAACTCATCTAATGCCTCAACGTACATACCTGCACTCTCTTTCATATTTTTCAAAGCATCTATTGTACACTGAACAATGGGTTGCACCTTGCTGAAATCAGCACTTTCAGTCTGAAAAACTTTAGACATTCTAGTTAAAAATGGTAAGATATCTAACAGTAAATGTGTGAACATAATAAATCTGTTTTGAGTTACTTCATTATGAAGTCCCTTAGCAGTAGGGTTAGATGCTGCCTCATGACTCGAAGCAATTACGAGTGCTGGGAAAGTCCTAAAGATTACTTGCACAGCACGATCTAAACTTAACCAACGCACGGAGTGTACCTCTGCATATTTCAGTTCTGGTAAGTTGAGAAGACTTTGTATTTGACGTAATTTGTTCGATCTTAAAGCACTATTGCTGAAGTAGTGAAAGATGTTTGATACAGTTCTAGAATATGACTGGAGTTCTGTTATGGATCTAGCTGCTTGTGATGTGGCTAATGAACACTTGTGTGCTGCACAGTGAACCCCTATAAGTGTTGGCACATGTTCCCTTAACCTTACTACAACACCTGTTTTTTTACCGGTCATTACTGATGCCCCATCAGTACTGATACCATAGAGTTTGTTTATGTCTAAGCCATTTGATTTGAGATCGGTCAAAACTAAGTTGGTACTCATCTCAGCATTGGCGGTGCCTGAGGATATCTGTATGTTTGACAGGAAGCATGTCTCTTTGACGTAGTTATGAATATATTCTTCAAAAGTTATCAAGCGTTTTTTGTTGGCTAGATCTGTAGATTCATCTATAGATATGGAAAATCCGGCAGAATTGTTGATGTCGAAAATCTTGTTTTTCTTAACAATACTTGACAATACAGACTGAAATTCAGTGATATTTTGATGACGCGTGTATGCTACAGTGTCTGATTTGTGAAGAATTACTTCTTGTGTTGTATTTAACAATTCTAAGAGTGGCTTAAATTGAGCTTTTGATTGTTCTTGCTAGGCAAGGTAATATGCAGCTTTTAAATACAATTTAACAACTTGATTAGCTTTACCACTATATCCTTAATACCTGTGTCTGTATTGATACTAGTGTTCATCTGTCTGGTGATAGCCATCTGGTGGTCACCAGCTGAAAATTAAAAGATCGTTTTTATTTTCGGTTGAATGTAAAGATAATTTTATATTCATGTAATACAACTTATTTAATTTTTATTCATCTTTATTCTCTATTTGTTCATTCACTACCGTATGTTACGTAAACCCCATCAAGACCCTCGAATAATACAACTTCATGTAAAATCCAAAATAACTATCGATTTTTACCTTTAACCGATAGCTATCTATATAAGATAGGTAAATATTGTAGACCGCCTGTCGTGTGTGTATAATAAAAGTGTCAAATCGACACGAGTCGGTAATTAATAGGTAGACCTGATCGGACTTCAAACGGCCCCCTTTAAACGAGACAACAGAAAATAATATTAGATCAAATTTAGATAAATTTTTCATGAGCCCTTTCCGAAAGATACATCGATCAATCTTATCTCTACCTCGATTGATTATGCAAATGAACCTATATTGTGGCAAATTCATTAGATTACATTAAAATATTAAAAAAAATATCGTGTTTCCTAACATCTTTCAGCACGTATTTACATTTACCCTTAATACTTAAACACATATTTCCTATAAAAAAAAAAATATTTATCCACGACTACAAATGTGAATCGTTACAATTTTTTACTTCTATTCATTGACGATCAACGAAAAATATTTTCTATTATCTTAAGGAAATAAATTAAGTAGTAGCGAATCGTTACATTTTTTTACTTCTATTCATTGACAATCAACGAAAAATATTTTCTATTATCTTCAGGAAATAAATTAATTGTCAATTAATGATACAATTATAAAGCAGCATTTCATAATATAAGTCTTAAAAGCGTACTTTTATGTACTGGTTAAATAAATCAAGAGCATAAGATGTCTGCAAGTAACTATAAAATATAAATATAAACGACTTACATTTTGCATGTCTAGAATGGTTTGTAGTTTTCTGAGGCTCTGAATATTTATTACTAAATTTAGCATCCCGACACAAAACACAATGCCACACATTGAAAGTATCCTTGACGTACCAGTCATAAGAGTTCTGAGACATAGTTTTACAAAACTTTTTCTGTGGAGGAGTATTTTCCAAATCACTAGTATCAGCTTTCCGTTTTAACGGAGCTGTCGATTTTAGTCACGATTGGAGAGACATTTTTAAGAATGATTAACCATTTTTCAGTGTTGCTGAATTTATCAACTTCGAAGCTTGGGTATAAACAAAAAGAAACAAGTATCCCGACATTATTAGACGAACTCGATTTCCATTGTCCCAAGCGCGATACAAGCTGTGAAATTCCTGATACATTAAATACCTTTAATCAAGAAAAATCAACTTTTGTCACAACAAGTTATCTAATTAATTTTAACTTGTTTCTGGTCATTAGTCCTGATCACTTCGTAATTAAAATAGATCGAAGCCATTGTAAGTAATCATTAGCAAATTAAATTACTATGTCGGCATTTTCTTCATTCTATCTTTTTCTTAATCAATAAGATACAAGAAATAATTAGAAAATATGTTGTTTGCAACGATTAGAATATTAAAAATGAAAAAAGATCGCATCTCGGGATACGGATACACATTCACTTTCCGACACGTTTTTTAGTTTAGTATCAAACACACATTTGTTATTCCCCTTTGATAAACAATGTCGACATGTTTTGGTGCTAACGAGTATGTTTTCTGTTTAGTTGATACAGAAGCACAAACAGTTCAGGGAATTTAACAAATAAATTTTAATAATTCACGGATTTCAATGAAATTTTTTTCCCGATTTACTGCAAAGAAACGGCGGGCGATTGAAAGCGACTTGTTTTCGCTTTTGAGGGTCGGGCAAGGCGAAGTGACGGACGGGAAGGCGACTTCTTCGCCCGAGTCGCCAGGTAGCGTCATACTTCATGGAAAATATTTCAGATGGAAATATTATTATTTCCTTTTTTTCTCTTTTTATTTTCCATGGATTTCCAATGAAAACAGGTTCAAATATTCCATGGGATTCCAAAACTCTTCAACTTGAATAGGTTGAAGTTGCGCCTTACTGTAAACAGTTATTTGGCAAACACGTCATATCATTTACTGTAACAGTTTCTTTTGAATAACGATAACAAGCAAAATTCAAAATTTATAACATGACCTTGACCTTTGACCTCGACCTCAATTTCCTTCAAATGGACCAAGGACTTCATATCAAAAGACTAGGCCTCTACGACTTATAACGTATGAATTTATCCAACTTATTGCCTATCTTAAATTTTCAAAGGGAAATAACTCCCATAAGATGTCTTCCGATCACTCCAGTCAAAATTAACCAAATCATTCTTAAGAGTAGACAAACAATTTGATGAAAATAGTTTGTTAAAATCTTTTACGGTTTTAGAGATATAGCGATAACAAGAAAAAGGGGGCGCGGGGGGATAACTCCTATAAGAATAAGTGTTTGGTCACACAGGGTGAGTTTTGAAACCCCCATTACTGTACATCACCATTGGCTCAAAATCCATTCGATATGTTGGTAGACAAAAAAGCAGCTCAGACGGCAGAAAAGAAAAAATAATCAGAAGAAAAACAAAAGGTCTTTCCACGAAAAGTGGAAAAACTTATAAGTTCAGAAAATGGGTATGAGAAACCATTGTGTGGAAAAAAACACAACAAGAAGAAAAACATTATGCACAATTTTCTATGTCAGTTACTACATCTTTTGCAAAGATCGCAACAACAAAAGCGCAAAAATTTTAATTTAAATGGAATATGGATAAATATTGTTATGGATATTTGGAATGAAATATTTCAATAATATAATAATTTGCATTAAAATAATAATTCCATTACAATATATAAATATAAGAAAAGACACATTTTAGCTTCTTAAATGTTGCACTTTATATTGAATATGTTGAATATATGCCATCTGACAAATTTTAATTTTTTTGTAGGTGCTTGCAACTATTGGTTTCCAGCCCACTAGTGTCGAGTTGAACACGCAACCAAGGACTCCATTTGGAAGTATGAATAGAAATAAGTATGTTGTTAGCTTAAGACTGAAGTAAATTCCGTGATATTCATTTGGCCAGTTTTTATAAATCGTTTTTAAACTTCTACTGTAAATTCAGAAATTTGCGAAGTCATTGATTATTAGTCCCCTACCGACGAAGTCAAAGAAGACTTTAGGTTTGCACTCTGTCGGTCTATCTGTCTGTCCATCCATCCGTCAGTCCGGCAAATCATTTTTCTCATTTTTGTTTATCATGCTTGAAGATATTGATTTGATATTTACTATATTGTTTTATCATGAAAAGTTACAGATCATGTTCGAATTTTGTACCAGTTTGATGATTTTGAGCAGAGTTAAGGTCATTTGACTTATAATTTTCACTGAGATAATCAATTTTCCGCACTTTTTTTGTCATTCTTGAAGATATTGATTTGATAATTGATATATAGTTTTATCATGACAAGTTACAGATCAAGTTCGAATTTTGTTCCAGTTTGATGATTTTATTCAGAGTTATGATCCTTGGACTTAGAAATATCACTTAAATAATCAGTTTTCAACACTTTTTGTCGTCATGGTTGAAGACATTGATTTGATATTTGTTATATAGTTTAAACAATGACCAGTTATAGAACAAGTTTAATTATAATTTTGTTCCAATACAACAAATTTAAACTGGTAGGGGACTATGTATTGGGGCCTTAAGTTTGCACTCTGTCTGTCTGTTTGTTTGTCTGTTTATCTGTTTGTTTGTCTGTTGGTCGGTTGGTCGGTTCGTCCATCCATCATATCAGTTTTCCACACTTTTTCTTCGTTCTTGAGGATATTGGTATGATATTTGTTATATAGTTTACACCATAACAAGTTAAAGATCAGGTTAGCATTTTGTTCCAATGCGATTATTTTTTAACAGGAAGTGGACTATGTATTGCCATGCAATACTTTCAAAATGCTTGTTATGATTGTTGAACATTGATTAAAAATGTGAGATTAAATATGAACTGTGTCAGATAGAAATCGATCTGATGAAAATGGATATCAATAGATCTGTTAACTGATATCAGGTTAAACAAATCTTTATGCAAACTCAGAAACAGGTTTAAAAATGAGTTGTTAAATTTAAGAATTCTACAAAACTAAATGTAAATGTGAGTTTGTAATTTTGCCAAACATGTTTTGTTGCTGTTTTCACATGTCCCAATTCCAAAATTGATTGTAAGGGTTGGTTCGATGTTTTTCTCTTCTGCTTAAAAATATAACAATTACTGCTTTAATTTTGCAGTCGGAATCGAAAACAGAATAATCGCCTTGGTATCCAGGACACAGGTCATTTGGACAACCGCCCTAGTCATGACAGACAACCACAAAGTCATCGCAAAAGTCCACCGAAGAGGGATAACACAAAAGGAAGGTTGGGATTGATTTTGGGAGTTGAGGGTTCAACAGTTTAGGAATTAGGGGCCAAAAAGGGGCCCAAATAAGCATTTTTCTTGGTTTTCACACCATAACTTAAGTATAAGTAAATAGAAATCTATGAAATGTAAACACAAGGTTTATGACCATAAAAGGAAGGTGAGGATTGATTTTGGAAGTTTTGGTCCCAACAGTTTAGAAATAAGAGGCCCAAAGGGTCCAAAATTAAACTTTGTTTGAATTCATCAAAAATTGAATAATTAGGGTTCTTTGATATGCCAAATCTAACTGTGTATGTAGATTCTTAATTTTTGGTCCCATTTTCAAATTGTTCTACATTAAGGTCCAAAGTGTCCAAAATTAAACTAAGTTTGATTTTAACAAAAATTTTATTCTTGGGGTTCTTTGATATGCTGAATCTAAATATGTACTTAGATTTTTGATTATTGGCCCAGTTTTCAAGTTGGTCCAAATCGTGGCCCAAAATTAAAATTTATTTGATTTCAACAAAAATTGAATCCTTTGGGTTCTTTGATATGCTGAATCTAAACCTGAATTTAGATTTTTGATTATAGGCCCAGTTTTCAAGTTAGTCCTAATTGGGGTCCAAAATTAAACTTTGTTTGATTTCAACAAAAATTGTATATATGGGGTTCTTTGATATATGCTTAATCTAACCATGTATTTAGATTTTTTATGTTTGGGCCCGGTTATCAGATTGGTGCACATTGAGGTCTAAAGGGTCCAAAATTGAGTTTTATTTAATTTCATCAATAATTGAATTCTTGGGGTTCTTTGATTTGCTGAATCTAACCATGTATTTAGATTTTGGATATTGGACCACAATAGGAAAATGTCCAATTTAAAATTTTTAAGTTTTTAAGTTGAAGTTCTTAGACCACATTCATTCTGTGTTAGAAAGTTCAAACCTATGGTGTGTCAACTATTTAATCACAATCCAAATTCAGAGCTGTATCAAGCTTAAATGTTATGTAAATACTTGCCCCAACTGTTCAGGGTTCGACCTCTGCAGTCGTATAAAGCTGCGCCCTTTTTAAATCAAAATTTGTAGAAATTTTTGAAATGGAGAGTAAACGTCAGGATAAACTTAATATTCTTAGCAATGTAGTAAAAATGTGCTTTGTAACACGATTTAAAGTATATTCATTTTTATTTTATTTTTTTATGTTACAGATTTATGTAATATCATTTTGACATTTATAGAATAGAACCATATAGTTATATGGTATAAGTGTATAAGCCAACATTTGAGTGAAGATATATACATGATATGTAAAATTAAGCATGTGAGAGTGTGGAATGGTCATGATGGTAGATGTACAAATCATAAAGCATTTAACATGTAATGTATAAAAAATAGTTTTCTCCCTTTACGCAATAACAATCACTATTTTCGTGCATACTGATGGGTGTGCACAATGTTTGTAATATTGTCCAAATGAAATTAGCAAGGGAAACAAATCTTTTTTTTCTAAACTAGCAATACATTTTTTTGTTTCAAATTTGGAAGAAGTCAAACATGTTGAAATATCTTCTTTCATATCATTGAACATCAAAGATTGAAGATATTTCAAATAGATACATATACAATTGAAGAAAATTATAAATTAATTCATCTTCATTATAGTGACACACTAATTATATTTGAAACCTACCTTGATAGAATATGATAGACAAAATTTTAAATCAATCGGAAAATCACATGTGTTGTAATTATAAATAAATCACTGTAAATAACAAACTGTAAATGAAGAAAACAGATATCCGCAAAAAAAATGTAATATGCAAATGTAAATTATACTTTTAAATTAATGAAGAATATACAATTTCGTCAAGTCAATCCCCTGGTTCATTTGACTATTAACACACAGGGATAAACCTATATATAATAGCTGTACTATATAGGGCAGTTGTTAACAACTAGATACTAGTGCAATAAAGAATGTGTTAATGTTAATGTTAAAAAAAAAAGATGCCCTGCATTTATAATTAATTTTTTTTTTCAGATACAAAAGTAGAAGAAAGCCCCCATTAAATGATGGCCCAGTAAGTATTATTTAAAATCTAGGTTTTATAATCGAGCATTTTTTTCGTGCCTTCGACTTTTGTCGCAAAAGCAACACATAGCGATCCTAAATTCTGTCGTAGTCGTTGGCGTCCACAAATATTGACTCTGTAGTTAATTTTTTTTTTTAATTTTAATAACTTTCTTAAACTTTCCTTGATTTCTACCAAACTTGAACAGAAGCTTGTTTATGATCATAAGATAGTTTCCAGAAGTAAATTTTGTTAAAAAAAAAATCCTGTTTCTCTGTATTTTACTTATAAATGGACTTAGTTTTTCTGCCAGTTAATGATATATATATTATGTGGTTAAAGATTTTAAAATTTTGATGACTTTCTTAAACTATCCTGGATTTCTACCAAACTTGGACAGAAGCTTGTTCATGATCAAAAGCTTTTATCTAGAAGGAAATTTTGTAAAACTATTTCATGTTTTTCCGTATATTACTTACATATGGAGAGAGTTTTATTCAAGTTAACATTACATACAGTATGCAGTTAAAGTTCTTAAAACATTTATCAGATTCATAAAGTTAGGGGAGACACTGGGTTCCCCGAAACCATTACAAATTTTTATGCTCCCGCCTTAGAGGAGGGGGCATTAAGTTTTACCCTTGTCCGTCTGTACGTCCATACGTGCATACGTCCCAAAGTGCTCTTACTTTAGTTTGCCTCAATCAAATGTTATGAATCTTATATACAATGCTATATTACCTCAAAATACAGATCAAGTACAATTTTGGGTAATTTAGTCACCTATAACATTCTTCAGTTATGTCTGTTTATAACAATATATGATAAGCAAGTGATCATCTGTGTCCCATGGACACATTCCCCATTTATTTTCTCAATGTATTGTTTTATCATGACAAGTTACACATGTTACAGATCAAGTTCGAATTTTGTTCCGGTCTGATGATTTTGTGCATAGTTTTGGTCCTTTTACCTAGAAAATTCACTAAAATAATCCGTTTTCAGCACTTTTTTGGGTCATTCTGAATTGGTATATAGTTTTATCATGAGCAGTTACAGTTCAAGTTTAAATTTTGTTCCGGGTTGATGATTTTGTGCAGAGTTTTGGTCCTTTTACCTAGAAAATTGATTAAAATAATCCGTTTTCCCTATTTTTTAGACGCCCGTTTACAGGACATATTATAGTAAGCTATGTATGTCTGTCGTCAACATGTCGGACATTAACTCAAAAATGCTTTAACCAATTTGCATCAAACTTTGGTGAATTGTTTTATATCCATTGTATTTGGCAAAACTTTCAGGAATTTTGGTCCTCAATGCTCTTCAACTTCATATTTTATTTGGCCTTTTTAACTTTTTTGGATTCAAGCGTCGCTGATTAGTCTTTAGTAGACGAAACGCGCGTAAATACAAAATTTAATCCTGGTATCTATGATGAGTTTATTGACGTGAGCTTCCTTTCGTTTCTTATAAATTTTAGATTTTACGTGTCCGAGTTATGGGGATTTATTCATTCAAAAAGGGGGATTTTCAAGTTTTTGGACAATAACTCAAGAATGCTTTCACCAACTTGCAAGAAATTGTGGTAAATTGTTTATATCTATTGACATCAGCTCCATTTCGGTTTTTTTATATTTTAGATTTTACGTTTCCGAGTTACAGGGTTGTATTCATAAAAAAGGGTAATTTTCCAGTTTTCGGACAAAAATCAAAAACGCTTTCAGCAGTTCTTCTGAAACTTTGGTGAATTGTTTATTTCTATTGAAGAAAGCTCCGTTTAGAATTTTATAAATTTTCCATTTTATATTTCTGAGTTATGGGGTTTAATTCATTAAAAAAGGGGGATTTTCCAGTTTTCGGACAGTACTTCAAAAATGCTGTCAGCAATTCTCATGAAACTTTGGTGAATTGTTTATATCTATTGATGTAAGCTTCCTTTACATTTTCATCAATTTCTAATATGACATTGAAAATTAATTGATCTTTATTTGTTTATAGTCTGACAACAGATTTACTAAGTATTGCGCAACAGCACAGTGTATTTCACAACAGCAAAAGAAATTTTTAATTGAATATAAATTCAATTCTTCTTTTATTTTAAATTTCATCCTAAATGGTTGCTCACTATTACACCAAACATTTGTATTTGTATAGCAAAAAGGTGTATTGCAGCATATTTAACTTTGATAATATGTTTTAAAAACTATAATGAACTACTTTGGTTTCACTTAAATTCATTGTTACCAATTTTTAGGGATTGATGAATAGTAGAATTTTTGAAGATACATGAAATCACTGAGTGTTGACAAATTTGTATACAAGCCTATTTTATTTGAAAACTGTGCATCACTGAACACTTGGTTAACGTATCCCCACTGAGAACATAAAAGATAAGTACCGGTACCCCACAATTTATAATGAATCCTCATGATCAGTATTGACAGTACTACAGTTAACACTCATTGTCTTGAACTCAGTTGACTCAAAATTTCAGATGAATTGAAGTTTTCCAGTGGCCTCAAACTTTGTTTCATAATATTATACACGGTATATGTATTTCGACTCCTGCACTTTATCTAAGATTATATAATTAACAGAACTTATTTCTTTTATTTTATAGACAGTTGTATCAAAACAGACTCTTGAAGATTTCAACCAGAAAACGCCTGGACAGATGCAATCAACATCTTTATTAGAAGGTTGTTCTTTTTTGTTTTTTAATGTTGTTTTTTTTCCATTTGTATACGACCGTGCGGTCGTATATTGGTATCACGTTGTCGTTGTCGTCGTCGTTGTCGTCGTCCGAAGACAGTTGGTTTCTGGACAATAACTTAAGTATAAGTAGATAGAAATTTATGAAATTTAAACACAAATAAAGGTTGCTATTGATTAATTGGGTTATGGTACAAACAGTTAAGGAATTAAGGGCCAAAAAGGGGCCCAAATAAGCATTTTTGTAGTTTCCTGACAATAACTTGTTTTTTTAAAGTGTATGAATCTCTCTGAAATTATTCCACAAGTTTCCATACCAAAAGGGATGGTTAGAATGGATTTTGGGGGGTTATGGCTCAAACCATTTAGGAATTATATTTGCACAAAATTGGGAAAAACAAGGGTTCCTGGTAAATGGACAATTATGACAATTTAAAAGCAGTGTAAGGGAGGTCATCCAAACACATTTAAAGTAGAATGTTGTGTATGTTTGGATTTACCTCCCTTACACTACTTGTAAATTATGTATAAAGAAATGTACTGTCTTGTGATAGTTAGCTGCCAATTTATTTAAGGTATTATTAATTAATATTAATTTTAACCATGATTATGTATGTAATTTTCTATTTTAAGATTTTTATGATGTATTTAAATGGGTAATGGTTGCAGACTCCATTAGAAATTTGAATTGAGATTATGACTATATCTTGAGGGAAATAATTTTTTTTGGAAAAAAGGAAGGGGGGAGAAGGTGAAAAAAATTTGGGGGGGGGGTCTAAATAAGAAATTGTGGGTTGGGACATTTTTTTCTCATTTAAGATTTCGGAAATCAAAATGAAAATTTCTTCGTCAGCATAATGTATTGCACAAAAGAAAAAAAAAAGGAAAAGAAGCATTTTTATTCAAGGGGGGTGGTCAATTCCCAACAGCATAGTGTATTACACAAAAGCAAAAAATTATAAAAAAAAATATAGATTTAAATTCATATAACCAATTCTGAGTTCTTTGACTGCAGTAAATCTGTGTCAGAAATGTATAATGTGTCAAATATTTAATTACAATCCAAATTCAGACCTGTATCAAGCGCCAATATTGTGTCCATTTTTGCCCCAACTGTTCAGGGTTGGACCTCTGTGGTCGTATCCAGCAGCGCTCAGCGAATCAATTTATTTTACTTGCTAAAACTACATATTTTTATATAGTTTTTATAAACCGTATTGTCGAAAGAAAAATCCGTTATTGATTTTGGAATATACTACGGGCGATCGGGGATGGGAATGGGGTAAGGGCGTTGGGTAGGCGGTCTTTTGGCTGCCAAAGAGTGTCCGTTCATTTACATGAAAATGCTTTGAAGAAATCTTTTCAAAGTTAGGTATGTTGTTTTGTGTGACTAAATGAAGGTCAAGTTCAATTTTCACGATTCAAGCTTTTCTCGTTGTTGAGTTGTTGACCATTCAGATATTTTTATTTTTATCAATTTTAAATATTATGTTATTTCCCTTTTGAAAATTGTAAAATAACCTAAAGTTATTAATTTCTATGTCATTTTGTGATGCCTCCGCCATAGTGGAGGGAGCATAAAGTTTTATTCTTGTCTGTCTGAACGTATGTACGTCCGTCAGTACTTCCCAAAATTGGTTTCCATTCTCTAACTTGACTTTGCCTTAACCAAAATGTTATTAAACTGATACACAATATTTATTACCGCATAATACAAATCAAGTTTTATTTTGGTAGCTTCATTCTAACTGTTCTAGAGTTATGCTCCTTTATAAATGAAAAAAAATAAAAAAATGTTTAGTTTACGTTCTCTGAACTAAGTTTGCTTCTACCAAATGTTATGAAACTTATACATAATGCTTATTACAACAAAACACAGATCAAGTTTGAATTTTGGTGGCGTCATCTATCTATTCTAGAGTTATGCTCCTTTATCGATTGAAAAATTGCAAAATTTTTAGTTTCCGTTCTCTTAAGTTTGCCTCTACCAAATGTTATTAAACTTATACACAATGCTTATAACCACAAAATACAGAAAAATTCAAAAATTTACTCAAATAGCCAGTTGACCTTAAATCAATGAAATTAACTTTAACCCCTCCATTACTTGACTTTAAAGTTTTGCAAAGAAACAAGTCGTGTTAGGACCTCGTGTTTATGAAAGAAAAAAATATTACCAGAGTTCAAGGCCATCCTTGAATGGAAACTATGAAGTTATAAATGAACAAAACTTCTTATCTAAGAAAAACGTCAATTTTAACGTTAAAAAATAACGTATTTAAAAAAAAAACGGTTTTCCCTACAGGCTATATATATATATATTCTACTTTCTTACAATATTTTTCATTTTGTGAATTTAACCCAAAATTAACAGTTAGGACAATATTTGGAAAGACATAATTGTTGACCTTTGACCTAAATTATGCAAAATTCCGACCTCTTCTCAGGATTACGGCATCATTAATCTGAAAGTTTACAATTTTCTCTTTTCAGTGATATATTATGAAGCTGTGTGTTTGATGGGTGCTTTAGATTATTTCTTTTCTGATTCTACTGCTAGTCTATAAACTTAGTTTCATGTTATTAAGAATTGAATTCTTGGGGGTCTTTGATATGCTGAATCTAAACATGTTATTAGATTTCTAAACGGATTTTTGTGACAAAAATGTCGGTTATTGATTTGGAGATGTACGGCGGGCGGCAAGGCGGTCGATCGGGCGGGCAGCAACCAAATGTTGTCCATGCATTTACTCATGAACCATTCAACCAAAGCTTTAAAAATTTTAATATGTTGTTACTGACAACAAAATGAAGGTCAAGTTCAATAATGACGATTTCGACTTTTACCGATCAGGAGTTGTGGTTCTTGAAAGATTGAAAATTGGCATTTCCAGTCGTGTCCGTGCATTTACGCATGAACGGTTCACCCAAAGCTTCCCAAATTTTAATATGTTGTTACTGATGACAAAATGGAGGTCAAGTTCAATAATGACAATTTTGACTTTTACCGTTCAGGAGTTATGGTTCTTGAAAGATTGAAAAATGGCTTTTCCAGTCTAGTCTTTGCATTTACGCATGAACTGTTCAACCAAAGCTTTTCAAATTTTAATTTGTTGATACTGATGACAAAATGGAGGTCAAATTTGATATTGACGATTTTCACTTTCACCGTTCATCAGTTATGGTTCTTTTGATATTGGCAGGAAACAAATAAATGTTAATAAATCCGGTTTGCTGTAATTGTGACAGCCTCTTGTTTGATTATGGGCCAGTTTTCAAGTTGGTCCAAATCGGGGTCCAAAATTAAACTTTGTTTGATTTCACCAAATATTGAATTTGTGGGGTTCTTTGATATGCTGAATCTAACAATGTAATGAGATTTTTTATTTTTCAGCCCTGTTATCAAATTGGTCCACATTGAGGTCAAAAAGGTCCAAAATTAAACTTTATTTGATTTCATCAAATTTTGAATTCTTGGGGTTCTTTGATATGCGGAATCTAACCATGTATTTAGATTTTGGATATTGGACCTTAATAGGTATATGTCCAATTTAAAAATTTTAAGTTCTTAGACCACATTCTTTCTGTGTCAGAAACCTATTATGCTGTGTCAAATATTTAATCACAATCCAAATTCAAAGCTGTATCAAGCTTGAATGTTGTGTCCATACTTGCCCCAACTATTAAGGGTTCGACCTCTGCGGTCGTATCAACCTGCGCCCTGTGGAGCATTTTATTTATTAATCATTTCTGTTTAATTGTCAAGAATTCAAAATTATTTTAGATTCAAATAATTCCTTGTTTTATTTACATGGTGGCTTTTAGCTGTTATCTGCTTTTGGGTTGTCTTTTAGACAAATTCTCTGTTTTCATTTTCTTTCTTATATATAACTATAACAGTTGCTGTACTTACTTAATTTTCTTCACTTTGGAAATATTTCTTTATCACATGCTTTTTTGTAGATGACAAAGTTCCAATTGAAATCAAACTAATGGCTGACAAGAAATATGTTCCCTTGTACCTGAAATTGCTTGAGTCAGGCTCTGAGAAAAAAAGGGAAATTCGATTAGTCATTTTGGGGAAAAAAGGTTCTGGGAAAACATCATTTCTAAAGAGGTTGCTTAGAGAAGATATTGATACGATAAGAATGGTGACCAGTACAGATGGGATCGAAATTCATAGAACAAGATGTAATGTCAATTCTGGTGACGGCAAATGGAATAAATTTGACGGTATGATATTTACACTTTAAACCAGGGATGGGCATGATTACTGACAAATGTAATTGATTACTTGAGGGATTTTTGTGTATTCGAGTAATAATCGATTACTCTGATTATACGACCGCAAAAATTGAAAAATTTTTGGTCGTATCTTGGTATCACTTTGGCGTTGTCGTTGTTGTCGTTGTTGTCGTCAACTTCCGAAGAAATTTGGTTTTCGCACTATAATTTTAGAATAAGTAAATAGAAATCTATGAAATTTATACACAAGGTTTATGACCACAAAGGGAAGGTAAGGATTGATTTTGGGAGTTTTGGTCCCAACAGTGTAGAAATTAGGGGCCAAAAAGGGGCCCAAATAAGCATTTTTCTTGGTTTTCGCACCATAACTTTAGTAAAAGTAAATAGAAATCTATGAAATTTAATCACAAGGTTTATGACCACTAAAGGAAGGTTGCGATTGATTTTGGAAGTTGAGGTCCCAACAGTTTAGAAATAAGGGGACAAAAAGGGGCCCAAATAAGCATTTTTCTTGGTTTTCGCACCATTACTTAAGTATAAGTAAATAGAAATCTATGAAATTTAAACACAAGGTTTATGACCATGTAAGGAAGGTTGGGATTGATTTTGGAAGTTTTTGTCCCCACAGTTTATGAATAAAGGGCCCAAAGGGTCCAAAATTAAACTTTGTTTGATTTCATCAAAAGTTGAATAATTAGGGTTCTTTGATATGCCGATTCTAACTGTGTATGTAGATTTTTAATTTTTGGTCCCGTTTTCAACATTAAGGTCCAAAGGGTCAAAAATAAAACTAAGTTTGATTTTAACAAAAATTGAATCCTTGGGGTTCTTTGATATGCTGAATCTAAACATGTACTTAGATTTTTGATTATTAGTCCAGTTTTCAAATTGGTCCAAATCGGGGTCCAAAATTAAACTTTGTTTGATTGCAACAAAAACTGAATTATTGGGGTTCTTTGATATGCTGAATATAAACATGTACTTAGATTTTTTATTATGGGCCCAATTTTCAAGTTGATCCAAATCGTGGTCCAAAATTAAACTTTGTTTGATATCAATAAAAATTGAGAGGATTAATATTCAACTGCATAGTGAATTGCTCAAAGGCAAAAAAAATATTTAAAGTTCATTAGACCACATTCATTCTGTGTCAGAAACCTATGCTGTGTCAACTATTTAATCACAATCCAAATGTAGAGCTGAATCCAGCTTGAATGTTGTGTCCATACTTGCCCCAAC
This sequence comes from Mytilus edulis, assembly GCA_019925275.1. Taxonomy (NCBI): domain Eukaryota; kingdom Metazoa; phylum Mollusca; class Bivalvia; order Mytilida; family Mytilidae; genus Mytilus; species Mytilus edulis. The sequence continues at coordinate 60,108,025 of CM034358.1, read as the reverse complement.
CGTTCAGGGTTCAACCTCTGCGGTCGTATAAAGCTGCGCCCTGCGGAGCATCTGGTTATATCATAATATTATGACGTATCAACTGCATTTCTATTCTTAGTTAAAATTCCCACTCTTATTGAAAATAACGCTTTAAGGAATTTTAATACAATTTAGCTTTTATACTACTTCAATGCAGTACAGAACTTAACATAAGACTCATTTCTTATTTTCAATCTTTTTTCAGACAGTAGCTGAGTTATTTCAAAATAAAAGATCATAAAATATTGACAAGCAAGTAAAGTCATTTGTTTGAAAAGCTGATATAAATTAAAAGTTGGTAGATCTGGTTGATAATAATGCAGCTTGAAACAATAGATAGAAATAAGACAGTTGATAAACTCTGAAGTCATATTAATACATTCTATTTTATCTGTACTATAAAGTGATGAATACATACATATTTTCATTTAAAATAGGTTATATTCATCTAACTATTTTACTAAAGTAATCAAAATGTAATCGAAAAGTAATCTTTGATAACATCATAATTTTTGCTGTAATCGATTAAATCAAATGTCTTCGATTACAGATTACTGTCGATTACTGCGGAAAATGTTATCAATTACAATCGATGACGATTACAGATTATGATTACCCCATCCCTGCTTTAAACACATCTGTTTCATTAACCTCTAGAACAGAAAAGTCTTAAATATCTAAATGTGGATGTATGCTGGGCGGGCGGGCGCCCAGCTGGCTGCCAAACAGTGTTTGCTCATGTACATTAAAACACTTTGAAGATTTTTTTTCAAATTTAGATATGTTGTTTCCTGTGACTAAATTAAGGTCAAGTTAAATGTTCACGATTCAAGCTTTTCTCATTGTACACTTATAGCCCAAAGGGTCAAAAATTAAACTTAGTTTGATTTTAACAAAAATTCAATTCTTGGGGTTCTTTGATATGCTAAATCTAAACATTTATTTAGATTTTTGATTATGGGGCCCAGTTTCGAAGTTGGTCCAAATCGGGGTCTAAAATTTAACTTCGTTTAATTTCAACAAAAATGAAATATATAGGGTTTTTTGATATGCTGAATCTAACTGTATACTAAGTTTTTGGATTTTGGGCCCGTTTTTAAATTGGTCGACATTGAGATCCAAAGGGTCAAAAATTAAACTTTATTTGATTTCATCAAATATTGAATTATTGGGGTTCTTTGATATGCCGAATCTAACTGTGTATTTAGATTTTTAATTGTTGGTTCTTGTCAAATTTGTCTACATTAAGATCCAAAGGGTCCAAAATTAAATTTAGTTTGATTTTAACAAAAATTGAATTCTTTTGGTTCTTTAACATGCTGAATCTAACCGTGTATTAAGTTTTTGGATTTTGCGCCCCGTTTTCAAATTTGTCCACATTGAGATCCAAAGGGTCCAAAAAATTAAACTTTGTTTGATTTCATCAAAAATTGAAATTTGGGGTTCTTTGGTAAGCTGAATCTAAACATGTATTTAGATTTTTGATAATGGGCCCAGTTTTCAAGTTGGTCCATATTGGGGTCCAAAATTAAACTGTATGATTTCAACAAAAATTCAATATATGTTTTTTTTATATGCTGAATCTAAAAATGTATTTAGATTTTTGATTTTTGAGCCCTGTTATCAAATTGGTCCACATTGAGGTCAGAAGGGTCCAAAATTAAACTTTTGTTATATTATCAAAAATTGAATTATTGGGGGCTCTTTGAAATGCTGCATCTAACCATATATTTAGATTTGGATATTGGACCATAATAGGTATATGTCCAATTTAAAAATTTTAAGTTCTAAGACCACATTCATTCTGTGTCAGAAACCTATGCTGTGTCAAATATTTTATCACAATCCAAATTTAGAGCTGTATCAAGCTTGAATGTTGTGTCCATACTTGCCCCAACTTTTCATGGTTCGACCTCTGTGGTCGTATCAAGCTGCGCCCTGCGCGGCATTTTATTTATACTGATATGACAGGATGTGTAAATTATAATATTAAGTAGTGTGCAGTAGCATATTATTAGACAATGGCATAGGATTGGGCATAAATATCCAATTGCACAATATTGCACAATATTAAGAATTATTCAATTGCACAGTAACTAGCACAGTATTGTGCAATAGCAAGAAATATCCAATTGCACAGTATTGTGCAATAGCAAGAAATCTATTGCACCGTTTTGCGCAGTAGCATAATATTGCACGATGTAAGTATTGTGCAGTATGGCACAATATCACATTATAGAACAATAGCAAAAAATCTTCAATTGAAAATTAATACAAATATTTTAACTCATTTCAAATTTTTAAGATCTTTCATCACATTTATTTTGTGTCAGAATCCTATATGGTGTCAAAAATTTAATCACAATCCAAATTCAGACAGTATCGAGCTTGAATATTTTGTCCTTAAACTAGCACCAACTGTTAGGGTTCTACCTATTCGGTTGTATCAGGCTGCACTCGGCAAGCATTTTATCTGTAATGAAATATATGTAAGTATACAAAATATTGTGTTTTTACTTTCTAATGATAGGCATCAATGAAGAGACCACACGACTGTTAAAACCATTTGAGGAAACAATTAAGATCAAGGTTACTGAAAGAACTGAATCTTCAGCTGCAGCAGCTGTTCCAAAGACACCTGAGAACAACAAATTACAAACAATTTTTGATGAATCAAAGGATTTAAAGACAGCATCTCAACAGCCCAAAATTGTAGATGCTTTTGTAGCAACACCAATTCAACTCACAGAAACTCAATTTAAATCTCCTGTGACAACTGAATCTCCAGATTCAGAACAAGCATCTAGAGATATTGACAAAATGCTTGAATCTGTTGTTGATTTAAGTGACAAAGATGAGTATGGCACATTATTGTTATGGGATTTTGCAGGAGATGAAGAATTTTACCATACACATCAAACCTTTTTGTCCCCAGATGCAATTTATATTGTTCTAACAAAGCTCAACGAGGCTGATGACATATATGCACAAGGTAATATTTTCTGCGGTACAGGTAAGTATTTGAATGACATTAGGTATTTTATTAAGTCTCCCAAACAAAGTTTGGAGACTTATTGTTTTTACTCAGTTCTTATTATTTTTATGCCCCACCTACGATAGTAGAGGGGCATTATATTTTCTGGTCTGTGCGTCCGTTCGTCCGTCCGTCTGTTCGTTCGTCCGTCCGTCTGTCCCGCTTCAGGTTAAAGTTTTTGGTCAAGGTAGTTTTGGATGAAGTTGAAGTCCAATCAACTTGAAACTTAGTATACATGTGCCCTATGATATGATCTTTCTAATTTTAATGCCAAATTAGAGTTTTGACCCCAATTTTACGGTTCACTGAACATAGAAAATGATAGTGCAAATTTCAGGTTAAAGTTCTTGGTCAAGGTAGTTTTTGATAAAGTAGAAGTCCAATCAACTTGAAACTTAGTATACATGTTCTCTTTGATAAGATCATTCTAATTTTAATGCCAAATTAGAGAATTTATTCCAATTTCACGGTCCACTAAACATAGAAAATGAAAGTGCGAGTGGGGCATCCGTGTACTGTGGACACATTCTTGTTATTATTATTCTTCTTTTCTTTTTCTTCTTTTTCTTTTTCTTTTTCCGCCAAATTAGAAAAATGAACTTGTCCGCAGCGTTTCTCTAAAACCACTTGTCAGATTGACTTAGGGTTTCATAGAATGTTAGACTTATATGTCTAGGTGAGCCATCAGTCGTTCATTTGTGCATTTGGGTCTATTAAGGGGTATTTTGGGGGGTTGAAAGAAGGGAGGGGTTTACTATAGAACCCTATAAGATTTTATTTTCGAAAATTTTCTAAATGAATATAACTTGAAAACTTTAAGTGATAATCACACACAGTCTTCGAAATGATCAAAGGACAATAAAATAAATCACATGAAATAAAGGGTGAATCCCTGGGGGTCATCCCCACCCCCTTAAATTTGTGAATATGCTATTATCTTGTAAACGGTCCAAATCCCCACCCCTAAACATGCTAAACCAAAAAAATTCTTGTACGGGACTATAAAACAAATCACATGAAATAAAGGGGGAATCCCTTGGGATCATCCCAACCCCCTTAAATTTGAGAATATGCTATTATCTTGTAGACGGTCCCAATCCCTACCCATAAACCATATATATATTCTTCAATGGGACAATAAAACAAATCAAATGAAATTAAAAGGAAGTCCTTAGGGGTCACCCCACCCCGTTCAATTTGAGAAAATGCTATTATCTTGTAAATGGTCCAGATCCCCACCCCTAAACCATATATATTCTTGTATGGGACAATAAAACAAATCAAATTAAATTGAAGGGAAATCCCTGGGGGTCACCCCACCCAATTCAATTTGAGAAAGTGCCATTATCTTCTTAACTGTCCAGATCCCCATCCCTTAACCATATATATTCTTGTATGGGACAATAAAACAAATCAAATTAAATTGAAGGGAAATCCCTGGGGGTCATCCCCACCCCGTTCAATTTGAGAATGCTTGTAAACGATCCAGATCCCCAACCATAAAGCATATATATTCTTCAATGGGATAACAAATCAAATCAAATGAAATTACAAGGAAGTCCCTGGGGGTCAACCCCTACCCGTTCAATTTGAGAATGTGCTAGTATCTTGTAAATGGCCTATATCCCCACCCCTAAACCATATATATTCTTGTATGGGACAATAAAACAAATCAAATGCAATTAAAGGGAAGTCCCTGGGATCACCCCACCCCGTTCAATTTGAGAATGTGCTAGTATCTTGTAAACGGTCCAGATCCCCATCCCTTAACCATATTTATTATTGTAGGGGACAATAAAACAAATTAAATTAAATAAAAAGGAAGTCCCTAGGGGGTCACCCCACCCCTTTTGTTTGAAAATTTGTAAACGGTCAAGATCCCTACCCCTTAACCATATATATTCTTGTATGGGACATAAAATTAAATCAAATCAATATGGGACCATAGAAATGGTGAGTTATGGGAGCTTTGTTTGGGAGACTTCGTAACAGCATCCTGTTACAATTACTTCTTGTTTTTTATACGACCGGCAAATTTTTGCAGTAATTTTGCGGTCGTATATTGGTATGACGTTGGCGTCATCATTGTCGTCGTCGTCCGAAGACACATTGGTTTTCGCACTATAACTTTAGTATAAATTTACAAAAATCTATGAAATTTAAACACAAGGTTTATGACAACAAAAAGAAGGTTGGATTGATTTTAGGAGTTTTGGTTCAAACAGTTTAGGAATTAGTGGCTAAAAAAGGGCCCAAAAAAGCATTTTTTTTGTTTTCGCACAATAACTGTAGTATAAGTAAATAGAAATCTAAAACTCATTTCATTATCTCACCTAAACTGCTTTTAGATTATGTATATTGGAAATTAGCCAAAAACTATTAATAAATTCCATTTGAAATTTGCCAATAACTTTAGTTTAATGAACTTCATTGAAAATTTGCTAATATAAAATGTTGCTGATGAAGCTTTTTTGTTTATCTCACCTAAACTGCTTTTAAATTATGTTCATTGGAAATTAGCCAATACAAAATGGTGCTGATGAAGCTTATTTGTTTATTTTTAGCCATGATTATTATTCTTTGAAAATTGGAGTTATCTTTCATTGTCCAGAATAGTAGCTGAATCAACTTTAATCAATGCCATATACAATATACAATGCAATATTCACTTTTAATACCAACTGATAAATCAAAACATTCTTTGCCATTCAGTGATTACAAGCACTTTGATTACCATTCTATGTTATGCCTCTTTACAAATGGAAAAATTGAAGATTTTTTTCGTTTCTGTTCTAGCATATTTACCTGACGATATCAGGATACTGGTATTTAGTCAAATCTTAACCGGAATTTGTGACAAAATTAAATTCTAAAATTTATAAAACGTAAACAACATGTCGAAATATTTAGGCTTGAAATAAATATATTTTTGGATAAGTTAATGCAAGCAAACGAGGTGTATAGTGTCTTATACGATTACAGGTTTGTAATGTTTAACAACCATATTATAGCAGTGTGTAAACACGTTAATTAAGTAGTTCGAGCATTTTTCTGAGTAAGTGTTAAAAAATTTCAAACAAATATTCTTTACTGTGGTTAGCATTCATTAGTCGTCAGTATTTATAGATTAACAACTTGTGGTTATATTGATAATTTAGAATCTTCCTTGAAGGTGGCGGACAAATTCGCATCTTAATAATTCGATCGATGTGTCATTTGTATACAAGAGTTATATTCTTTTGAACTATGAGTCTATGTTCAATTTCATAAAGTCAATATGTTGATTGTCTACCTTGAACAGGGTTATAATTTTATCTTATACATGTAGTTTTTTTCATTGAATTTAAAATTTACAAAATAGTTAATGTACTAGATACTCGCATTTTTCATTAGTTTATCAAAGATATTTATGTATATCTATAATTTCTTTTATTTGTTTTGAAATGTTTAAAATTAATATATACCAATATAAAGAATTATTTTGTTATCTAATTTATATGTTTTTGTTATCTAACTGCATTCATACCGTGGTTATACGTCAAAAATAAGCAAGGTCAAATCTGCCTTCATCTTCACTAACTTTCTTAGAGCGATGAGACAAACTGCTCTAAATCACAGATTACAGACACTCGTTTCAGGATAAAAATTTTCTTTATTATACCTTAATATACCATGAAGGGAAATAGGGGGAAATATTCTGAAACAAGTGACTATGTCACAGAAAAAGCATCTTCCAAGCATTCATGAAATTGCTCTCTATTAAAGCCATATCCTGGAAATTATTTTAAAAATCCCACTTTTTTCCTACTTTTAATTTGAGATACAATATGCCGGTGAAAAACATTAATTGTGCTGTCAAGAATACACTGTTTCAAGTTATGGTATGCATAAAAAATGCCCACCAGCATTCGTCCTTCTACTCGTAAAGGCATTTGTTTCTAAGATCGATATGGTGTATACCATTATGCCAGAACTCAAATGAAGCAGGAAGCTGATGTAACTTTTCTGCTTTACTCGATCCCTTAAAACAAATACATGAAAAAAGTGTAATAACGCCTAACACAAACACACATACGCACAAACACAAAACAGTACACCACTTTATTCCAGAAGCTTCTAACTGATGCCAAATGCTAGAGTGTAAAATTGTAATTGAGACCTACCCAAAACAATTAGAACTTTTCTGAAAAAGACTCAATGAAAACAGAACTATATCATCTTCCCATAATGATTGAATGTTAGGAAAATTGACCAGAGTTATCTTACTTTAATCACAGAGACGGGAAAGCAAACAATTTTTAATTTAAACCTAATTAACATTCAAACAATTTTCCACTAACAAATAAAATATAAGGACTTTGTTAGCTAAATCTATTAATTTTATTAATTATTATGAATTTTTATGACAATACAGATCTAGAAGCATGCTATCTGTTTTATTAACTAAATTAAATGAAATGTTTATATAATTCTTAGAACCTCTAAACTCAGTTCAAGTTCAATTTTTGGCAGCTGCACTTTTACAGTTCTTGAGTTATGTCCCTTTTTAACGTTATATGCTACTAGTAGTATTAATTAAAATTAATTTTAACCATGACATTTTATATTTTAATATTTTATGATGTATTTGAATGAGTAGTTATTGTTGCAAACTCTATTAGAAATTTGAATTGAGATCTTTTTGGAATAAGGGAAATGGGGAGATATAAAAAAAGTTAGGGGGTGTTCAATTTTTCAAATTTCAGAAATAAAACTTCTTCAAACATTTTGAGCTCACCTGGCCCGAAGGGCCAAGTGAGCTTTTCCCATCACTTTGCGTCCGGCGTCCGGCGTCGTCCTTACAAGAATCTTCGACTCTGAAACTATTGGGCCAAATTAAACTAAACTTGGCCACAATCATCATTAGGGTATCTAGTTTAGAAAATGTGTCCGGTGACCCCGCCAACCCACCAAGATGGCCGCCATGGCTAAAAATAAAACATAGGGGTAAAATGCAGTTTTTGGCTTATAACTCAAAAACCAAAGCATTTAGAGCAAATCTGACAAATTGTTATTCAGGTCAAGATCTATCTGCCCTGAAATTTTCAGATGAATTGGACAACCCGTTGTTTGGTTGCTGCCCCTGAATTGGTAATTTTAGGGAATTTTTGCTGTTTTTGGTTATTATCTTGAATATTATTATAGATAGAGATAAACTGTAAACAGCAATAATGTTCAGCAAAGTAAGATTTACAAATAAGTCAGCATGACCTAAATGGTCAATTGACCCCCTAAGGAGTTATTGCCCTTTATAGGCAATTTTTAACCATTTTTCGTAAATCTTAGTTATCTTTTACAAAAATCTTCTCCTCTGAAACTACTCAGCCAAATTAATCCAAACTTGGCCACAATCATTTTTGGGGTATGTAGTTTTAACAATGTGTCCGGTGACCCGGCCAACCAACCAAGATGGCCGCCATGGCCAAAAATAGAACATAGGGGTAAAATGCAGTTTTGGGCTTATAACTCAAAAACCAAAGCATTTAGAGCAAATCTGACATGATTAAAATTGTTTATCAGGTCAACATCTATCTGCCCTGACATTTTCAGATGAATCAGACAACCCGTTGTTGGGTTGCTGCCACTGAATTGGTAATTTTAAGGAAATTTTGCTGTTTTTGGTTATTATCTTGAATATTATTATAGATAGAGATAAACTGTAAACAGCAATAATGTTCAGCAAAGTAAGATTTACAAATAAGTCAACCTGACCGAAATGGTCAGTTGACCCCTTTAGTAGTTATTGCCCTTTATAGTCAATTTTTAACCATTTTTCGTAAATTTTAGTTATCTTTTACAAAAATCTTCTCCTGCTGAAACTACTGGGCCAAATTAATCCAAACTAATGGCCACAATCATCTTTGGTGTATCTAGTTTTAAAAATGTGTCCGGTGACCCGGCCAACCAACAAAGATGGCCGCCATGGCTAAAAATAGAACATAGGGGTAAAATGCAGTTTTTGGCTTATAACTCAAAAACCAAAGCATTTAGAGCAAATCTGACATGGGGTTAAATTGTTTATCTGGTCAAGATCTATCTGCCATGAAATTTTCAGATGAATCGGACAGTCCGTTGTTAGGTTGCTGCCCCTGAATTGGTAATTTTAAGGAAATTTTGCTGTTTTTGATTATTATCTTGAATATTATTATAGATAGAGATAAACTGTAAACAGCAATTATGTTCAGAAAAGTAAGATTTACAACATGATCTAAATGGTCAATTGACCCCCTAAGGAGTTATTGTCCTTTATAGTCAATTTTTAACAATTTTCATAAAATTTGTAAATTTTTATCAACATTTTCCACTGAAACTACTGGGCCAAGTTCATCATAGATAGAGATAATTGTAAGCAGCAAGACTGTTTATTAAAGTAAGATGTACAAACACATCACCATCACCAAAACACAATTTTGTCATGAATCCATCTGCTTCCTTTGTTTAATATTCACATAGACCAAGGTGAGCGACACAGGCTCTTTAGAGCCTCTAGTTCGTAAATCTAAGTAATCTTTTACAAAAATCTTCTCCTTTGAAACTACTGGGCCAAATTAATCCAAACTTGGCCACAATCATCTTTAGGGTATCTAGTTTAAAATATGTGTCCGGTGACGCGGCCTTACAACCAAGATGGTCGCCATGGCTAAAAATAGAACATAGGGGTAAACTGCAGTTTTTGGTTTATAACTCAAAAACCAAAGCATTAAGAGCAAATCTGACAAAGGGTAAAATTGTTTATCAAGTCAAGATCTATCTGCCCTGAAATTTTCAGATGAATCGGACAACCCGTCGTTGGGTTGCTGCCCCTAAATTGGTAATTTTGAGGAAATTTTACTGTTTTTGGTTATTATCTTGAATATTATTATTATGGTCAGTTGACCCCTTTAGGAGTTATTGCCCTTTATAGTCAAGTTTTTAAAACCATTTTTCGTAAATCTTAGTAATCTTTTACAAAATTCTTCTCCTCTGAAACTACTCGGCCAAATCAATCCAAACTTGGCCGCAATCATCTTTGGGGTATCTAGTTTAAAAAATGTGTCCGGTGACCCGGCCATCCAACCAAAATGGCCGCCATGGCTAAAAATAGAACATAGGGGTTAAATGCAGTTTTTGGCTTATAACTCAAAAACCAAAGCATTTAGAGCAAATCTGACAAAGGGTAAAATTGTTTATCAGGTCAAGATCTATCTGCCCTAAAATTTTCAGATGAATCGGACAACCCGTTGTTGGGTTGCTGCCCCTAAATTGGTAATTTTAAGGAAATTTTACTGTTTTTGGTTATTATCTTGAATATTATTATTATGGTCAGTTGACCCCTTTAGGAGTTATTGCCCTTTATAGTCAAGTTTTAACCATTTTTCGTAAATCTTAGTAATCTTTTACAAAAATCTTCTCCTCTGAAACTACTCGGCCAAATTAATCCAAACTTGGCCGCAATCATCTTTGGGGTATCTAGTTTAAAAAATGTGTCCGGTGACCCGGCCATCCAACCAAAATGGCCGCCATGGCTAAAAATAGAACATAGGGGTTAAATGCAGTTTTTGGCTTATAACTCAAAGACCAAAGCATTTAGAGCAAATCTGACGAGGTAAAATTGTTTATCAGGTCAAGATCTATCTGCCCTAAAATTTTCAGATGAATCGGACAACCCGTTGTTGGTTTGCTGCCCCTAAATTGGTAATTTTAAGGAAATTTTACTGTTTTTGCTTATTATCTTGAATATTATTATAGATAGAGATAAACTGTAAACAGCAATAATGTTCAGCAAAGTAAGATTTACAAATAAGTCAAACTGACCAAAATGGTCAGTTGACCCTTTTAGGAGTTATTTCCCTTGATAGTCAAGTTTTAACCATTTTTCGTAAATCTTAGTAATCTTTTACAAGAATCTTCTCCTCTGAAACTACTGGGTCAAATTAATTTAAAATTGGCCACAATCATCTTTGGGGTGTCTAGTATAAAAAATGTGTCCGTTGACCCGGCCATCCAACCAAGATGGCCGCCATGGCTAAAAATAGAACATAGGGGTTAAATGCAGTTTTTGGTTTATAACTCAAAAACCAAAGTATTAAGAGCAAATCTGACAAAGGGTAAAATTGTTTATCAGGTCAAGAACTATCTGCCCGGAAATTTTAAGATGAATCGGACAACCCGTTGTTGGGTTGCTGCCCCTAAATTGGTAATTTTAAGGAAATTTTACTGTTCTGGGTTATAATGTTGAATATTATTATAGATAGAGATAAACTGTAAACAGCAATAATGTACAGCAAAGTAAGATTTACAAATAAGTCAACATGACTGAAATGGTCAATTGACCCCCTAAGGAGTTATTGTCCTTTATAGTCAATTTTTAACAATTTTCATAAAATTTGTAAATTTTTACTAACATTTTCCACTGAAACTACTGGGCCAAGTTCATTATAGATAGAGATAATTGTAAGCATCAAGAATGTTCAGTAAAGTAAGATGTACAAACACATCACCATCACCAAAAAACAATTTTGTCATGAATCCATCTGCTTCCTTTGTTTAATATTCACATAGACCAAGATGAGCGACACAGGCTCTTTAGAGCCTCTAGTTTTTTAGAGGATTAATTTTCAACAGCAAAGTGAATTGCTCAAAAGCAAAAAAAAAATGTTTAAGTTCATTTGACCACATTTATTCTGTGTCAGAAACCTATGCTGTGTCAACTATTTAATCACAATCCAAATTCAGAGCTGAATCGAGCTTGAACGTTGTGTCTATACTTGCCACAAGCGTTCAGGATTCGACCTCTGCTGTCGTATAAAGCTGCGCCCTGCGGAGCACCTAGTTGTTGTTGATTATTTAAGCATGTTAGTACTACATAGAACATGTGGTACTCTATTGACAAAACCTTCATCTTGTTACCTTCATGACTTTCATCTGGCGAGGGGGGATTTTGTCATAATATTGGCAAATTATTATTAACGTTTTGTATTATTTTCCTTATTAGTAAAATAAGCATGAACACTCACTGTCATGTTATCAGATATGAAGAGAACTATAACAAAATAAACATTAGATGACATATAATAGACTACAATTAAATGTGAAGACTACAAACTTAAGGAAAGCCAAAGGGGTCAACATTCTTACTCGTTAAATGTCAATAAAAACAAGGATATGTGGTATAACTGCCAATGAGACAACTATCCACCACAGTTCACTTTTACCGTTCTTCAGTTATGTCCCTTTATAACTGTATATGTTATGCAATCGGGGGCATCATCTGTGTCCCATGGACACATTCTCCGTTTATTTGATTTATTTTAATAACTGTTATAAGCTTACCCAAGGTATATGATTATTGCTGTTTGTTAAAAAAGTATGATCAGCTTTTCATTTGTAATAAAAGAAAAGATCACTGATATGTTCAAGAAATAAAAGATGCCGCTTCAATTTGTAAAGTATGTTATTACATATATGTTCAGGGAATCTGGGAAGCACTTTGCTTTCAATACCCACCATCTTGATTCATAGAATTGACCACCAACCCAAGCTACCTGTTTCATTCTAGTTAAATCTTAATTGATATTAATGCTGGTCAATATATACCATACTTATGTAAAATCTTTTTAGAGATGTTTCAGTTGTGGATGAGTTCAATACATTGCTACTGTAGACTTGAAGAGCAGACAAATAAAGCTGAAAGTAATTCTGCTACAATGCATGAAAGAATTAGAGATACAGTTGATCTCCGTGATCCACCAGTGGTTCTAGTTGGTTCACATAAAGACAAAGTGAAGCCCTCTGAAGAAAAAGAAGAGGTAATATAGTTTTCACCAGATAAACTTCTATGGTCTCTGAATCAATATGTTCAGTATGTGAATATGGACATTGCAATTTCCCATAGGAACTCCTTCCAAATTAAATTAAGATATATATATATTGCTTAGAGGGGCAATTTTCGATCATAGTAAATTAATGTCAAATCTTAGTCTATCTGATAATGCGGGGCCAGACTTGTTTAGATTTCACTGAAATGATGATTTTGATTCCCATATAACAAACCTTCATGTAGTATGCATGGTGTGGCATACCTGCCATAATGCCATTGAATCTGCATAAAATCAATTTTTCTTCAAAAATTCTTGGCAATTCTAAACCTTTCTTCCCAGGATAAAAGAGAGGCGAAATATATCAAATAGACATTTAAACTCATTAGTCGAAAATGAACTGACAATGTCATATGCATGGCTAAAAAAAAAAATATTAAAAAAAAACCAATGCTACACCGCATTCAGCATTCCCTCTTTCAAAAGGAGTACAAAATAAGACTGAAACAGATCATATGTTAATGCCAAATAACACAAGTACAATTATCGACAATATTGACTCACTTTAAAAGTTTATAAGAACATATATGAATATTGATTGCAACTTGATAACCTAAAGAAATTTCATATCGTAATTCTGATTTCATTTCCTAGTTTACAGTCCAATTAATACATCCGGTTAACTTTCAGAATTGAAAGATGTTTGATGCATATTTTATTATCACATTGTATCATGAATTTTACAATTCAATGCCATTAGTTTAGGTAAAACCAAATCTTTCTTCAACGTTTTACCTAACATGTAAGAAACGTCTTGTTGTTAATGCTTCAAATTCTATATCGATATCATGACTTCTGAATGTGACCATGAAAAAAAATCACTCGATTTTTAAGTCCTAATAAACAATTACCAAAAAGCAATAATACAACTTGGGATTCTTAAGAAAAGCTTGTGGCTGTTCTTTACTATAGTGGAGGCATGCACACTTTACATTCAATTTGGAATTGTTACAAATGACAATTAATGAAAATATTGTTTATCTTTTAATGAAATAATATAATAAAATATATCAGTCTATTCACCTTTCCTAACACTGAAATCGAGACATGAAATACTTTCGATCATGACATGACTTAAAGGTAGAGTTTTTCATGTTGAAATCCTTCATTGTTAAATTTCCTTCCATGGCAATCCCTGGTATACACAAAACAAAATATAGAAAACTGAAGACTGAGCCACATGGTCCCAAACAAAAACTGAGGTGATCTCGCGTGTCGAAGTGTAAGCAGATCCTGCTCCGCATGTAGCACCCGTCGTGTTCATGAAAAGTTTAATTCAGTAGGTCATATGTGGGGAAAAGGGGACAGGATTATAGTAACAGCAATTTGAACATATTCAATATCATCAGTGAAACAGATATTCCATAACTTTCATCAAACCTGTGATGGCGTCCGTAAAGTTTACGAAGGGACGATTTCGACTTCACCACTTGGAACTCTTTTGTTCAAGAGCTTCTGAGTGAGCTGCTACCCTCTATCAAACAAATTATAAATGGAATAATGTATTAAAGGTCAAGTGTTAATGAGTCTTCATTTTGAGTTATGAATTTGCTAAAATAGTGCTGCTGCCACCATGATACATTTGTATGCTTCACTTATGATAGCATGTATTCTGGTCCTTCTGTTCTTATTCATTCTGTTCGTCTAATATCAGGATAAGGTTTTTGGTCAAGTTATATGACTATGAAGTTGTGGTCACAACAATTTGAAGAAACATGTTCAATACATTCATTATGAAGTTAACTATTTTATTAATATGCCAAATTACCATTTTGATCCTTATAATTAATTAATCAGTGCATATAAATATATATATATATATGGTAATGTGAGCAGGGAAAAGTGACATTTATGGACACATTTTTAGCTCACCTGGCCCAAAGGGCCAAGTGAGCTTTTCTCATCACTTGGCGTCCGTCGTCCGTCGTCGTCGTCGTCGTCGTCCGTCGTTAGCTTTTACAAAAATCTTCTTCTCTGAAACTACTGGGCCAATTTTTACCAAACTATCTAGTTTAAAAAATGTGTCCGGTGACCCGGTCAACCAACCATGATGGCCACCAGGGCTAAAAATATAACATAGGGGTAAAATGCGGTTTTTGGCTTTTAACTCAAAAACCAAAGCATTTAGAGCAAATCTGACATGGGGGGTTAAATCGTTTACAGGTCAAGATCTATCTGCCCTGAAATTTTCAGATGAATCGGACAACCCGTTGTTGGGTTGCTGCCCCTGAATTGGTAATTTTATGGAAATTTTACTGTTTTTGGTTATTATCTTGAATATTATTATAGATAAAGATAAACTGTAAACAGCAATTATGTTCAGCTAAGTAAGATTTACAAATAAGTCAACATGACCGAAATGGTCAGTTGACCCCTTTAGGAGTTATTGCCCTTTATAGTCAGTTTTGAACCATTTTTCATAAATCTTAGTAATCTTTGACAAAAATCTTCTCCTCTGAAACTACTGGGCCAAATTGATCCAAACTTGTCCATAATCATCATTGGGGTATCTCGTTTAAAAAATGTGTCCGATGACCTGGCCAACCAACCAAGATGGCCGCCATGGCTAAAAATAGAACATAGGGGTAAAATGCAGTTTTTGGCTTATAACTCAAAAACCAACGCATTTAGAGCAAATCTGACAAAGGGTAAAATAATTTTCAGATGAATCGGACAACCCGTTGTTGGGTTGCTGCCCCTGAATTGGTAATTTTATGGAAATTTTACTGTTTTGGGTTATTATCTTGAATATTATTATAGATAGAGATAAACTGTAAACAGCAGAAATGTTCAGCAAAGTAAGATTTACAAATAGGTCAACATGACTGAAATGGTCAGTTGACCCCTTTAGGAGTTATTGCCCTTTATAGTCAATTTTAACGATTTTTCTTAAATCTTTGTAATCTTTTACAAAAATCTTCTCTGAAACTACTAGGCCAAATTAATCCAAACTTGTCCACAATCATCATTGGGGTATCTGGTTTGAAAAATGTGTCCGATGACCCGGCCATGTAACCAAGATGGCCGCCACAGCTAAAAATAGAACATAGGGGTAAAATGCAGTTTTTGGCTTATAACTCAAAAACCAAAGCATTTAAAGTAAATCTGACAAAGGGTAAAATTGTTTATAAGGTCAAGATCTATCTGGCCGTAAATTTTCAGATGAATCAGACAACCTGTTATTGCGTTGCTGTCCCTAAATTGGTAATTTTAAGGAAATTTTGCTGTTTTTGGTTATTATCTTGAATACTATTATAGAAAGAGATAACCTGTAAAAAGCAATAATGTTCAGCAAAGTAAGATTTACAAATAAGTCAACAGGACTGAAATGGTCAATTGACCCCCTAAGGAGTTAATGTCCTTTATAGTCAATTTTTAAACAATTTTCATTGGGCCAAGTTCATTATAGATAGAGATAATTGTAAGCAGCAAGAATGTTCAGTAAAGTAAGATGTATAAACACATCACCATCACTAAAAACACAATTTTGTCATGAATCCATCTGTTTCTTTTGTTTAATATTCACATATACCAGGGTGAGCGACACAGGCTCTTTAGAGCCTCTAGTTTTCTGATGTAAAACTAATTTATTTTCTTTGATTTTTGTATAATGGCCAATATTATAGCGTACTGAGCAAAATTAGAAACAGAAAATTTTACCAGCAGTTCAGGATAAAAAAAAAGAGATCTTAGTTATGAATAATATTCAATATTAAAATGTATTAGATTTCAGATAATCTACACACAAATTTATGAAATTCAAATTTGAATCAGTATGAGTGCAAATAATTGTTAATAGAAAAGCAAAAATCACAAAGCAATTATTTGCAAAATATAGAATTAATCTTGAAATTAATTTTTTTTGTATATTTACATACTGACCAAATGGTAAAGGTAAGTCTGGTGCTTTGTTCAAAAATTTTAAAATATATGTGTTCTAAATTGCATAAAACTATTTTAGATGTAATCTCTCCTCTTTTAAGCTTATTTGTGAGCTCTCAACCCTCCCCTTACCTATACAAGAGGTGTAATATCACCACATAGGAAAAAGTCAGTTGGAAAAGGTTTGACACCTTAAATCAAGACAAAAGACACAAATAATAATAATAATAATATTAATAATAAATTCTTTATTTAAAGAGGGTAAACACAGTTAGTTACAATTACTAATCTTCCCTGAGGCCCTCATATACATGTATACAATACAAGTTAAAAAATTGAAATAATAATAAGAGAAAAAAGCAGACATACATACAACATATAAATACAATTGTATAGACATAATAGTTCAATGTACATGTACCATGATTAAAAGATATAAAACAGTTACAGATTGCATGTAGTAAATAGATATAACATACAAATCAATAAAATCATACATTCTAAGAGTTATAGTTGCAATAATATCAGACTGAATATTGGGACTGTCTCAAGTATTGTTTTATAATTTGTTTAAAAGAATAAGTGTTTTGCACTTTACGCATTTCATATGGTAGTTCGTTCCATAACACGGATCCAGAAAAAGCAAAATATTTTTAAACAGTTCAGTTTTTGGCTTTGGAACTATCAAATTACCTTGAGTAACACCCCTTAAAGCGTAAGGATTATTAACCGATATAAGTTGAAACAAATTACCAATATAAGAGTACTTGAAGTTACAGAAAGCTAGTTTAAAGCCAATTACAACTAACAAAAAGGAAAATAAAAAAAATATCGAATTCCGGTTCAAAATTAAAATGGAAAGCTATAACACATCAAACGAATGGATAACAACTGTCATATTCCTGACTTGGTACAGACTTTTTCTAATGTAGAAAATCGTGGTTTTATAGCTAGCTACATCTCACTTGTATGATAGTTGCATCAAATTCCATTATTTTGACGACGATGTGCGAACAAAACAAAATAAATCCTGTTCACCCAGACTTATCTTGCATAAATCAGTACACAGCCAACCAATTTAGTATAGATATTTAAGAAAGTTTGATAAAACATGTTCTTGTGCAATGTCAAAATATAAGCATAAGCATATTATATAGACATATGCATGATGCAGGATTATAAGTTTTCACAATTGTATAATGATTAAGTTATGTTTTAAGTACTCATATTTTTTTTTAGATTTTTCAAACACTTACTTCATGTCTTCATGTTCTTTGAATACAAGTAAAGGTATGCTTAGCACAACAATATGTGTATTCTTGTTGAAACTCTTGTTACTAGACTAATATAAAAATCATTTATATTGTAGACTGAAGATGCATGTAGGCATCGTCTTGATGGATATGCCACCAATGTTTCAGAGGATGCATGTAGACATATAAGGAATGAATACTTCATTTCAAATACAGAAGATGATGACAGTAAATTCGACCAAATAAGACTAGATATATTAAACTTGGCCAAATCAAGAAGATCATGGAACTCAGATTATCCTTTAAAATTTATTCAGCTTGAAAAACGTCTAAAAGAGACGAAGACAGTGTTAGAAATACCAATTTTGTCTTTTCGTGATATTAGGAAAATCTGTACTGAAACAGCGAAACCATTAAACAATGAAGAACTTATGTTGTACTTGAAATATCATCATGAAATCAGAGCTTTAGTTTATTTTGAAGATCTACCTGATTACATTATTTTAGACACTCAATGGTTGTCTGATGTATTTAAAAGTGTAGTTACAGCCAAAAAATTCCAATCAAATATAAGGAGATATAAGAACAAGAGTAAATGGAATGATTTTCATGAAAGAGGAATATTACATAGTGAGGTTTTAGATGATATATTTAAAAACAATCAAAACATTTTTGAATATAAAATTCATATCCTGAATGTGATGGAGAAATTTGATATTATTATATGTCCAAAGATATCAGAGGTAGACTTTGCTAATTATGAAAAGCCTTGCTACTATGTACCTTGCATGATTAAAAAAGAACCTGAGTGTGATATTTACGAAATGTTTACTGTGACAGAAAGTACATGTAGAAAATCCAATTGGTTATGTTTTGAGTTTATGTTTCTTCCACCACATCTACCAAATCATCTGATTGCATCTCTGTGTCGGAAGTATGAAGTTGCTGAAGTTGGTATCAGTAACCAGACAAAAAGGCAGTTTGCTCTTTTCAGAGGCACAACTGTATTCGAGTTAGAAAAGACAACAAAGTTAAGAAAATTACTATTGATGACATATTCAAATTATATCTTGGTTCAGATTTTAGAATTTGGGAAGAATGCAGTATTACAGAGAGATTTGTACAAACACATTAAAGACTTAGTAGAAGATGAAATAAACAATATTATAAATAGAAGATTCAAGATGACAAATGTGAACTATGAGAAAAAGTGGGAATGTGGCCTTACAAAACCAGGATTTGTGACCGGAGTAAATGACTTTAGTGAAGAGCAGATTACAGAATATCACTGTAAGATGTGTAGAAATGTCCACAAGTGCAACAATGAATGGTCAGATATACAGAATGAAATGCTTTCTGTAAGTGAAACATTTTTAAATATTGAAAATAATATGAGTGCAATAGTCTCATCTGCTGAGAAATTCATTGGATGTGAGACATATATGTTAATTTTGAAAAGGTGGTAGTAGTGTATAGGGTTGGTTGGTTAAAAGTGCTGTGAGCTAGAGTAAAATTAATTTATAGGGTTGGTTAAGGTTGAGCATAAATAAAGGATAAAAAAAGTAAGTTCTAATTGAGGATCAAAATCATCAGTTAAAAAGGCAAGACAATACCATTGACTAAAGAAAAAAGGGATAACAACACTGTGCAAAAAAGAGCAAAAGAATTGAATATATATAGGCAATACAAACTTGTCAATTATTTTTAGTTTTCTTAAGTTTAGACATTTCCTGTTCAGCCGCTGTTCTGTAGTTTATGATTTTGTATCCCCCCCCCCTGTAGTGGAGGGGGATTAAGTTTGATCATTGTCCATCTATACATCCGTCCATGCGTACGTTAGTATGTCCCGAAATTGGTTTGCATTCTCTGACTTTAGTTTTGCAAAGTTTAACTTTCTTATCATTTTTAATCAAACAAGTTTTTAATATGAAGATGATCTAATACTTAACGGTCTTAACCTTTATATTTAGTAAACTGAGTCTGCATTTTGTATGCAATAAGACTTTTTACATTTTTAAACCATTTTGAAAAAAATGTTATTATTATTAAATGCTGCATAGTATTATACAAGTTATATGTTCTTGTATTTTTAAAACAATATTAAATTGATTCCTCAGTCATTTTGTAACAACCAGAAGATATTTTGTCGTTTCACCTGATATTTTGTGCAAGGCTGGCTGGATATCAACATGCAAATTGCAGTATGTTTTTAATTATTAAATGATTTTGAAGGAGCTATGTCTCTTACAAATGTACATATAGTGTTGGACATAAAACTACCTAATAGTGTTAACTATTTTTATATCATTTCAGTCGTCCCCGAATTCTGAAGATACTCCAGAAACCAATTCTAAAACAGAAAACACCAGAAAACCCTTCACATTGACCACAAAGGTAATGTTACAGACTTTAATACATAAGTTTTATACCCCAACATTAGGAGTTGAGCCATATTGCATTCACCTTGTCACTCCTACTGTTCTTCCATCCCAACCACTACACTTTTCTCATGTACTATTGAACAGAATGACATCTACTTTGGTCAGCAGTTTGCATAATGTCATTATGTGAGCACTTTGTTTATCAAATCAATGTCTGATTCGTTTGATCTAAAGTTTTTATTGGTCAAAATTTAATTATAATGTCTTGCTGTCCTCTGAAAATCCTAATGTAAAGTCATAAATAAAGACAACCATGCCTGATTATGTCACATATAAACAGAGGAATAAATGAAAAAAATGTGATTTATAGAATAATTTATTTAAAAGTACCAATTTTTTAAATAATGTCACAAATTGTAATGTCGTAGTTTTACCAAAATTTTAAACATCTAGGTTTAGATTATATCTTATTTTTAGTAGAATTGATATTCCTGGATCATTAGCATTTTTATACGACCGCAAAAATTGAAAGTTTTTTGGTCGTATATTGGTATCACGTTGGCGTCGTCATCGTCCGTCGTCGGCGTCCGAAGACTTTTGGTTTTCGCACTATAACTTTAGTATAAGTGAATAGAAATCTATGAAATTCAAACACAAGGTTTATGACCATAAAAGGAAGGTTGGGATTGGTTTTGGAAGTTTTGGTCCCAACAGTTTGGGAATTAGGGGCCAAAAAGGGCCAAAATAAGCATTTTCTTTGTTTTCGCACTATAACTTTAGTTTAAGTAAATAGAAATCAATGAAATTTAAACACAAGGTTTATGAACACAAAAGGAAGGTTGGGATTAATTTTGGGAGTTGAGGTTCAAACAGTTTAGGAATAAGAGCCAAAAAGGTACCCAAATAAGCATTTTTCTTGGTTTTCGCACCATAACTTAAGTATAAGTAAATAGAAATCTATGAAATTTAAACACAAGGTTTATGACCATAAAAGAAAGGTTGGGATTGATTTTCGGGAGTTTTGGTCCCAACAGTTTAGGAATAAGGGTCCCAAAGGGTCCAAAATTGAACTTTGTTTGAATTCATCAAAAATTGAATAATTAGGGTTCTTTGATATGCCGAAACTAACTGTGTATGAAGATTCTTAATTTTTTGGTCCCATTTTCAAATTGGTCTACATTAAGGTCCAAAGGGTCCAAAATTAAACTAAGTTTGATTTTAACAAAAATTGAATTCTTGAGGTTCTTTGATATGCTGAATCTAAACATGTACTTAGATTTTTTATTATTGGCCCAGTTTTCAAGTTGGTCCAAATTGGGGTCCAAAATTAAACTTGGTTTGATTTCAACAAAAATTGAATCCTTTGGGTTTTTCGATATGCTGATTCTAAACATGTACTTAGATTTTTTTATTATGGGCCCAGTTTTCAAGTTGGTCTAAATCGTGGTCCAAAATTAAACTTTGTTTGATTTCAACAAAAATTGAATCCTTGGGGTTCTTTGATAGGCTGAATCTAAACATGTACTTAGATTTTTGATTATTGGCCCAGTTTTTAAGTTGGTCTAAATTGGGGTCCAAAATTGAACTTTGTTTGATTTCAACAAAAATTGAAGTCTTCAGGTTTTTTGATATGCTGATTCTTAACATGTACTTAGATTTTTTATTATGGGCCCAGTTTTCAAGTTGGTCCAAATCGTGTTTCAAAATTAAACTTTGTTTGATATTAACAAAAATTGAATCCTTGAGGTTCTTTAATATACTGAATCTAAACCTGTATTTAGATTTTTGATTATAGGCCCAGTTTTCAAGTTGGTCCAAATTGCGGTCCAAAATTTAACTTTATTTGATTTCAACAAAAATTGTACATATGGGGTTCTTTGATATATGCTTAATCTAACCATCTATTTAGATTTTTGATGTTTGGGCCCGGTTATCAGATTGGTCCACATTGAGGTCTAAAGGGTCCAAAATTGAACTTTATTTGATTTCATCAAAAATTGTATTCTTGGGGTTCTTTGATATGCTGAATCTAACCATGTATTTAGATTTTGGATATTGGACCATAATAGGTAATGTCCAATTTAAAATTTAAAGTTTTTAAGTTTAAGTTCTTAAATGTTGTGTCCATACTTGCCCCAATGTTCAGGGTTCGAACTCTGCGGTCGTATAAAGCTGCGCCCTGTGGAGCATCTGGTTTATTTTGTAGGTGCGCTGCCATGCCCTTTGTGATATGAGAACAGTTTCTAATGTATCTGAGGAGTCAAGTAGAGCAAGCAGTTTGTCACAGGTATAAAGCTTTAGTTAAGAGATATTGTTAGATGATGAGTATTTTGACATATATATGCACCAGTTTGTGCATTCATTTTTAGTATTTCTGCTGGAAACGTGATCTTAAGCTGAATGATCCTAAGGGTATCTAGAATAAAGTTTGTATTTTAATTTTTGTTTAGTTAAAAAAAAACTGGCCACCATGGCTAAAGACATAACATATGGGTAAATGCATTTTTGGCTTATAACTCAAAAACTAAAGCATTTAGAGCACATTTAACATGGGGTGTGGGAGGGCTTTGGTAGGTGGGGGCATATGTCAAAAAGTGTCAGTTCAATCAAATGACAATTTTGACAATTTTTTTTCAAATTTATATCTGTTATTTCCTCGGACTTTATGAAGGTCAAGTTCAATTTTCACCATTTTAGCTTATATGTTGTTTGTGAGTTTTTGCTCTTTTCAATATCTGTAAGTGGTAATTCTGTTTAATTGAGTTGTATAGGCAAATGTCCAATTTCAAATATTTCATTTTTTTACCATACTCATTTTGTGTCGCAAACCAATGATGTGTCAAATATGCAATCACAATTGAAATGTTTAGAGCTGTTTTAAGCTTAAATGTAGTGTCCATACTTGCTAACCTGTACATGGTTTCAACCTGTACATAGGTATAAAGCTTTAGTTAAGAGATATTGTTAGATGATGAGTATTTCGACATATATATGCACTAGTTTGTGCATTCATTTTTAGTATTTCTGCTGGAAACGTGATCTTAAGCTGAATGATCCTAAGGGTATCTAGAATAAAGTTTGTATTTTAATTTTTGTTTAGTTAAAAAAAACCTGGCCACCATGGCTAAAAGAACTATTATGGACAAGCAGATGACAAAAAAAAGTTCACGCTTTGCACCAAAAACAAATTCTGACTCTGACAAAAAACCATAACTCCAAGAGTAAAATGGTTGCTGCCTTAGCAAATTCTTTCTTTAGGTCATTCTAGGACCTCCATTATGTAGTTAAAGTAGAAAAACATAATATCTGAACTCCAAGGAAATTCTAAAAACCGTTGCTGTATCAGGCTATAAAAGGCGCTAGCTGGCTTGACAAAATAGGAAACAATTCAAACTTGAAATCAAACAGCCTGATTTACCCTAAAATAAAACAACTCCAACAGCAATCCACTTTATCACAAGCTGTTGACCTGTGACAGATACATGCAGAATATGATGGGGTTAAACATAAATTTTTTTTCATCTTTAAGCAACCACCTCTCCCCTACCTAAGAGTACTCACAGTATCTTTAAGCTAGTTCAAAGCCAACTACAACTAATAGGCATGATTTCACTGACTAACACCTTTTTCTGTTCACCAAGGAGATAATTTTTTATTCAATTATGGTAATCACCATTGGTTTGTATATCTAGCCAAACTTAATGAAGTACCTTTTATTTTCTTATGCGTAAATTGCATGGCCTATTTTTTACTTTTAATTTCTTTCCAGTTCACCAATGAGGAGTACAACTTTGCAAAGATGGGGATGATTGTAATGAATATTCTTGCTGATGTTTCATATGATCTATTGAAACAAGATAAACCAAACCTACGCCCAAGGAGTAATTGTGATTTAACATTTTTGTACAGTGAGCACAGGAAACTTAATAAACACATTCCCAGTAATTCTTGGGGAGGTCAATGGCAAAGAATTCAGAATACAGACATACTGATTGGAGATGATATTGAACGCATGAGACTTACAAGAAATGATATGCAACATGCAAGTTCATTTAAGCTGGATGACAAACGTTTTAAAGAGTTATGTGATATTTTAGTTGATGTTTTAGACAGATTTAATCAACATAACAAACCAACAAGGCTGTATACAGATCACCTTGATGAAATTTTGGTCAAAAACATATCTGACAAGGAAATGAAATCTATTCGGCATTGCATACAAAATGAAATGAAATCAGGTAAATTTATTTTTAGACAATGGATTTCTATGATACTGAAATTTTGTATATACTACTAAAAAGTAGCCTGCACAGGTATAAACATGTGATGATATTTGTAAACCAGTGTGCAGTTGGTTCTTGTCATGGCTCCCTTAATATTATGGGGTCATGTTGTTATTTGTAAAATCATTAGAAAACAATCAAACTATGAAGGTCCACCAAAGACAGGAACCAGTTCTTGCAGTTTATGTCAATACAATATGACTCCTACTGTAATTGGTTTATGTTTGTACTCTCCAATTTTTATAATGGATTTACATAGTTTACAACAATTATGTATACTAAATATTAGAAATAACAATACTCATTTGATATGATAATATTCTAAGCTCTTCTTTTGCAAGTTAATTATAAGATAACTGATGAATAAATAAAATAAAATGGATAAATAACACAATTATAGACAGGTTTCTTGTTAAAAACAATGCTTAAAAAGTATGGTTTGTTTTTGCTTTGCTGAATCATTGCTTCAATTTTATTATTATATTGCTACATGTATAATATACGTTAGATATATGAAATGGTTTAAATGTTCAAAATCTTCCTATCTTTATGTCCAGTATTTTAGATACTTTATGTTTGCCATCATCAACCCATGATCATTTGGGTATTGGCAGGTAGATACTATTTCGAAAAACAAAATTTCAAACAAAAACTTTAATAGTTGAAAAAAAATCATGTCACTGCAAGGCCTGTAATGACATAACATAGAACACCAATTTAAATACGTTTTTGCTTTGAAAATCTTTAAATGAGATTATTTTAAAAAGTACTGTAGACTGTAGTCTGTATTTATATTCAGAGGTTGCTTGTTTGATAATTTAGAATGTTCACCAAATCTGTTTGCATGCTATTATATAGTAACGGTAACATTATAATGACAGCAATTGCCAATGCAAATTATTTCGATTTTTTTTACAACTAAGTTCCAGCTTTGTATTTATTTGGCTTTTTAACTATTTTGATCTGAGCGTCACTGATGAGTCTTATGTAGACGAAACGCGCGTCTGGCGTATAAAATTATAATCCTGGTACTTTTGATAACTATTCCAGGTGTGTCAATGTTGCTAAGGGTAATGATTATTTGCACCTGGCAGGAAACCTGAAATTCTTTGCCAACTTATTTTATCAGTGCTTTTGTTATTGATTTATCTTCTTTTGTTTCAGAAATGGTCTTTGATGTTGAGATAGAACAACAATTGCATGTTTAAACAAAAAAGAACAAATTTGGGAAGGCACAGTCTCATCTCCATAGAGGACTATCTACTTTTGTACAGACACTTTATAATGTTAATTGACACATGATATGTTACCATTTTTTTCTTACAGTATATATATATAAGTGAATAGATCTCTAAGAAATTGTACCACAATATTCCATACCACAAAAGGAAGGTTGTGATTGATTTTGGGGGGTATTTGTCCATACTACTAAGGAATAAGGCACCAAAAACAAACATTGTTCTTGTTTCAGGACTATAATTTGTGTATGAATAGATATGGGAAGATAATGTATGAGTGCCTATGAGGCAGCTCTCCATCCAAGTCACAGTTTATAAAAGTAAACCATTATAGGTCAAGGTACTGTCTACAACACGGAGCATAGGCTCACACCAAACAGCAAGCTATAAAGGGTCCCAAAAATACTTGTGTAAAAAGGACTTAATTCTCCTAAATTCCTATAAATAAAAACTACATAGGTTTCATGGTTACATAAAATGGTTATATAACTATCTTTTTAATGGTGCAACAACCAACAAAATCACTGAAATTGTTTAACCTTATATAAGAAATATATCTATTATTATTAAAATTTGATATATACTTTATGTATTATATGTATCAAAAAGTGATAAAAGATTCAAGATATTGATAAAAAAAAATCCACAAAACAATCTTCTGTTTAGTGATAAAATATAAAGTATTATTTCTTATGCAGCAAAAATACTGCAATCTGATTGGTTGACTACCCCGGTGTAAATAACACCTCATCCTTGTTCACCTGGGGATAAATAAAATTTTGCCAAAATTAGAAAAAAAATAATAAGAAGAAAAAAATTAAAAAAAAAAAAAAAAAAAAAATTTAAAATATTTTGTTTTTTTTTTGTTTTTTTTTGTAAACTCAAAACACACAAAAATTTTCTGACTTTTGCCAAAAATAAAGTAAAAAAGTATTTGACAATGTGCAGCAACATGGACATTGAAAAAATATTCCGCTGGAAATTTTTCATTACCATTTTTACAATTTTACATCCTGGTTTCAAAATGAGTAAAGGAATTGTTCATAAGAAATAAATTCGTTATCTTGGTGTAATCAGGGGTGTACGGAATTTTACACCGTTGTTGAACATTCTGTACACCCCTGATTACACCAAGATAACTAATAACACCTCCTGCTTGGGACAAACTCATTAAAAAGATCGCACCAGGTCATTATATTCTAAATATTATTCATTCACAAAATTGCAACATCCTGTAAAGCTTAAATCGCCAGGCCTTTTAAATTCACAAGATAAGTAATATATGACTTTAAGAAAAAGAGGAATATTACCTGTAAAATGCACATTTACTATGGAAATTAAACCTTATTAGAGTGCTTCGAGTATGCATGTCTTTAATGTTTGACAAAAGTTATTTATATATTAATTTAAAAAATTTTTATCGCTTTGGAACACATTTTCTCATTTAAAACGTTATCAATGATTGCGCTAAGGAATGTCTATCTTCATCATCACATTTAATTCTTGATTTTCCAACTGGGGGGTTACTGACTATCCTTTCAGGTATAACTGTGCCGACAGCACTTGCCAAATCATATCCTGTTCTTACCAGAAAACGTTTAAAAATATACCCTGTTCTTAACAAAAATATTGAAAAATATACCCTGTTCTATACACGCTCAGAAAATGTATACCCTGTTCTAGACCGTATAAGATAAAACTAGTTCTAGACTGTATCTTAAAGCGTTAAATATGCGATCCTGTTCTAGACAAATAGTTTTATAAAGACCCTGTTCTTACCAGCAGGGCATAAAAAAGAATCCTGTTCCAACCAGCAGGACATGAAAAAGAGACCCTGATCTAACCGGCAGGGCATGAAAAGGTGTGTTTTTTTTAGCACACTCATACCACTAAAAATTTAAGAAGTAACCCCCTCATGGTTTTTCAAAACAAAGATGTGATTTTTGTTTTTATTGATTAAGTTGATTTATAAACTATTTATATATATTTAAAAAAAAAAAGGTTCACTGCATTATTAAAACTAAACATACTGATACCATAAATATATACAAGGCTTAAATTTTCTAGTAACCATAAAACATATCTGAAACATTCAAAACATTTTGAATAACGTTGTAAATACTACCCACAATTCAGTTTTAGATTATTTGATCAGCTTGTTTTAATTATTTTTAAAGGTGATATGTAAGTGTTGATGAATATTGTGTTGAAGTGATATTATGTTTATGGTTAAATTTTGGTTTCAATACCATATTGAATACATTTTTGATTTCATATTGTTGTTCAAATTTTTAGTAAGGGGAAATAGCTCTTTTTAAAAACAGTACCTACATTGATGAAATACAATAGATAGATTAAAAAATTGTCTAGGTTAGGTAAGACTGCAGTCGAGTATTATCAAGTAAATTTTAGACCAATTTAGACTTGTCGAGTAAAAATCAGGAAAGTCGAGTACATACTTTTACAGGTTTGTAGTGTTAGGGAAGAATGATATATTAGAAACATTTTTTTCAAGTTTATATTTTTCATGATAGGTTTGGTTGTTATGCATACATTAATTTCCAGAATTCTATAATTATCATGTTTATATATATATTTGTTTACATAGCAATTTCCCCTAAAACTGCTAATATTTTACATTAATAAATAGATGGATTCAATTCTTAGTGTTATTGGAAATACTGAATCGAACCATGTATCTAGATTTTCAATATCGAACCATAATAGGTAAAAGTATAAATTTTAAATTTTTCATTTCTTTGACAACATTCATTATGTGACAAATCCTATGATGAGTCAAATATTTGATTAAAATCCAAATTCAGAGCTGTATCTAGCTAGAATGTAGTGGTCATGCTTACCCCAACTGTTCAAGAATCGACCTCTGTGGCCGGATAATGCTGTTTCAAGCAGAGCATTTCAAATATTGACAATAAAATCATTTTTTAAGACAGGTGTGAGTAATAATTGTAGTCGACTCCAAACAAGGAATTAATGAATCTGGAATTATTTTAAATTCTGGAATATTGATAAAAATAGTGTGACGATAACTAACCCAGCTACATATGATTAGTCATGCATGCCTGGCCCAGGTTAATTCAACAGCAACTTGTATTTTATTATGAACTAACGAACCCCTTAACCATTCACGCATGGATAACTTTTTTTAGTTGGGTTAGTTTCAATCATACATTTCATACCAATTTTCCAGAATTCAAGACGATTCCCCACTCAAAAAATGCCTTGTTGCTATATTAATACCAATCGTAATTGACAAAAGTTAATATCCTGTATTACCAGACACACCTATACACACTTGATCACACAGCTCAATACACAATTTCTGACCGCAATAGTAAATATAATATTACTTTTTATTTACACTACATCAAATCGTTCTGTAAATTATGTGACAAAGATTAATAAGATGCATTTGTTTCAAAGAAAATACCATGACTATAAAATTATTTACAAGAATATACTAACAAGCTATATTTTACTTAAATTAAGAGTCCTTATCATTGTATAGTAGTCAATAATTCATATGTTAGTAGTAGTTATCAGTTATTGACTTGAAGAAAAAAATGTAGTAAGTGCATATCTCTTACCAGAGCATTTTCTGCAACATAATGTATTATTATGCCTCGCCGTAGTGGAGGGGGACCACAAGTTTTACCCTTGTCTGTCTGTACGTCCATACGTACGTACTAAAATTGAACTTCTTTAGATTTCATGAACCAAATGTTATGAAACTTATACACGTTGCTTATTACCACAAATTAAACAACAGATCAGGAATGCGTCAACTTTTATCATTTTAGAGTTTTGTCCCTTAACTAATGGAATTTTTGTTTCCATTCTCTTACTTCAGTTTGCCTCAAACAACTGTTATGAAACTCATGTGCAATACTTATTACCTCAAAACACATCACAAGTTTTAATTTTGGTGGCATTACTATTACCTTTCTAGAGTCATGACACTTTACATATGTATAAACATTGTTAATTTTCGTTCCCGTTCTCTAATTTCAACCAAATATAATGACACGGTGACATCTATGTACAATGCTTATTACCACAAAACACAGATCAAATTTTTATTTGGGTTGCGTCACTTTTTACCATTTAAGAGTAATGTCCCTTTACAAATGGAAATATTGCTGAATTTTCACGTCGTCGCCAGCATCATGTGAAGACAAATTGTTTCCGGACAATAACTTAAGTATAAGTACATAGAAATCTTGGGGGGAAAAAAAGGTCGAGTTTAATTTTGGGGGTTATGGTCCCAACAGTTTAGGAAAAAAGGCCAAAATAGGCATTTTTTTAGTTTCCAGACAATAACTTGTGGATCAGTGTATGGATCTCTCTGAAATTGTACCACATGCTTAAGTTTCCATACCAAAAAGGGATGGTTAGGATTGGTTTTAGGGGGTTATTGCTCAAACCGTTTAAGAATAGTCGATTTGCAAATTACCGATTTTATTCTGTTATTACACACTTTTAAAACAAATTACTTCCCTTTGCAAATCGTAGACTGGTTCCATACCGGACAGAATTGGCTTTAGCCAATGCAAAGCATGATGAATTGAGGGTGATGTATCGGCGATTAACTAGTTTTTCACGAAAAATAATTTCTGATGTCAAAAGTATTTAGTTAAACAACAAATTAATCTTATTAAAAGATTTGAAAACCTTATAAATTACTCACATTATACACAAATAGATTTGCTCTTTCTGCTTAGTCTCCATTGTAAATAAAAAATAATGTCCCTCATAACGGAGACAACTTTTTAAGGGATCTCAAAATACAGGGTCAATTACGGGAATTGGCAAATAGCCTATTAGGGACAACATAGGGGTGGGGGAAACAAAGGTTTACTGGTTAATGGACAATTACTTAAGTATTGGTCTTTGGATCTCTATTGGACTTGTAAGCATTATATAAGGGATAATCTTCGATTTATTAATTATATTTTACAGTATGTAGTAGAGAACAAAATTATGGAATTTTGATTTTGAGAAAGCTTTGATTCTTTATATTTGGACTTTTTGCTATAAATATTACAATTTTGTATGCTATAAGTATAAAATTTCTTTTCATATTCTGAATCTAATTGTGTATTTGCTTGTTGGGGTCCTTTGCTAATTAGTCCAAATGTTGGTGCTTAGGCGATAAAGTGTGTTTTGTTTGTTTGAATAAACTTTAAATGAAATTATTACACTGTTATATTTGAATTACCTCCCTTACATTGCTTTTGAATTACGTTAAGTCAGCTTGTTCTAGTATTAATAAATTTTTAGCTGTTTCTAGAAATTGTAATAGATGTATATATAATATAATAATAGTGAATATCAAAATGTTCCGTGATAATAAATTTTCATATTCAGAATTCAATATCATTTGTTTGTTTCTTTTTTAGCATTATGAGTTATCTCCCTTACAATGTTGTATTGTCTTGAGATGATAAGCTATCAATTTATTTTTATACAACCGCCAAAAAATGTTGTGTTTGTATATTGGTATAACGTTGTCGTCGTCATCGTCGCCAACAGCGTCGTCCGAAGACACTTAGTTTCCGGACAATAACTTGAGTTTAAGTGAATGGATCTCTATGAAAGTTAAACACAAGGTTTGAAACCGCAAAAGGAAGGTTGTGATTGATTTTGGGGTTATGGCCCAAACTGTTTAGGAATTAGGAGCCAAAAAAGGGCAAAAACAATACTTTTCTAATACTTTATATAAATTGCTTATTTCTTGACCAATTTCAATGGGGTTTTATTCTTGAACTCTTGGGGTTCTTTTATATGCTGTATCTAACCATTTATTAGGTTTGTGGAACTTGATCGCCGCTTTTAAATTGGTCCACATGAGGTCCAAAGATTTCAAATTAAACTTTTTTTGATTTCATTTAAAATTTGAATTTTTGAGGTTCTTTGATATCAACCGTGTATTTAGATTTTAAATTTTTGGTCCGTTTTCAAATTTGTCCTCAGTAAGGTTGAAAGGGTACAAAATTTCATTTTGTTTGATTTTAACAAAAATTTAATTCTTGGGGTTCTTTGATATTCTAAATCATAAAATGTATTTACATTTTTGATTATGGGTCCAGTTTTTAATTTGGTCCTAATTGGGGTCCAAAATTTAACTTTGTTTGATTTCAACAAATATTGAATGTATAGGGTTCTTTGATATATGCTAAATCTAACCATATACATACAGAATTTTGATTTTGGTTCCTTTTATCAAATTGGTCTACATTGAGGTCAAAAAGGGTCCAAAATTAAACTTTGTTTGAATTTATCAAAACTGGAATTCTTGGGATTCTTTGATATGCTGAATCAATCCGTGTATTTAAATTTTGGATATTGGACCAAAATTTAAAGTAAATTAAAAATTTTAAGTTCATTAGACCATATTCATTCTTTGTCAGAAACCTATACTGTGTCAACTAATTAATCACAATCCAAATTTAGAGCTGAATCCAGCTTGAATGTTGTGTCCATACTTGCCCCAACCGTTCAGGGTTCAACCTCTGCGGTCGTATAAAGCTGCGCCATGCAGAGCATCTGGTTAGATACTTTATGCCAAAAAATTAAGTTTGATATTTTCAACCTCTTTTAATATAATTAAAGATAGTATTTAAACTTTTAAGTAACAGTAACTATTATTAATATGTTCAAACTTGGATTAGTAATAATCATTGCATAGTTAATATTTTCAATAGATAAAGGTAACTATATTATAATAATGTTTAAATGCTCAATGCGAGTGATATAAGTAATATAAATCATAGTTTTGAAAATGCATTATCATATTTTTTTTTATAAATGTATCCGTAATAATTATTACTGTATTGTTGTGGCACGTTTAAACGTGGACTAGAAGACAGCATAGTATACTTAACATTATGCTCAAACTAGATTAGTCAAGTGTGTGGTTCACATAGTTATTGCTCATATTATGCAATAAATATCATGTTTAATTTGGATTTTTAATAATCATTTTATTGACAGTTTGTTAAAGCATTGATAATTGTAACACGGAAATATAAACTACATGCATTATACTTTACAACAAAATAGATCAGTTCAGCATCCCAATTGTGAATTGAACTTTCCAGTTGTATGTTTGAACACGCCAGTGTCGCGATGATCTTTCAAAAGCATCAAATAAGTGTTGCCATTAACTTAAAGGATCGTTACATACAATACGCTTCAGACAGGCATGTTTAGTAATAATTTGAAATTTCTGTGAACAATATACATCAGTGACAATTTTTGCAGTACTTCAGCTGATGGTTATTGTCAACATTGAGGTGAGTTCGATCTCCGCATGTGACATGTTCTTTTCGAGATCTCCAGCTTGCTGCTAAAAATAAAACTGGCCATTATGATATAGCCAATCACAGGGATGACAGTAGCGTAAAACACAAAAAAAATCAACCACTCAATATTTCAGCTGGTTTCGGACGTACAGGGTTTTATTGTTGTACATTTAATCATTATCTTTAGTATTTAAATTGTTGAAAATATTACGTCTTTACAGAAATGTTTATGTGAACAACTTGCAAATGTAACTTGTTTTTGTCTCGCCCTGACGTATTGCTGAATATTAATTAAGTTCCTATTTAAAAAAAAAAGGAAATAATTCTCAAACATTTCCACCAGGTGCAAAACTTCAACATGTGTGAATTCCTGTGTAGTTTTTGGTTGAAACTATAATAGTTGATTGCACAAATCTGGTACAAAATGTTGCCAGTATAATTGAAAATACTTAATTTTCCGGAGTTTGGAAACGAATTCAGGTTCACATTTTTTTTTCAAACCATAAAATAACACATTTTACCAATAGTGGGAGATATTGTGGAGATAATTGTGCAAATCGTGATACATGCATGACATTTGGTATAGAGGTTGACTAAACGATAATTAAAAAAAATCAGCTGCTGGCCATCAAAAATTTCCATTTTTTCAAGATGGCCACCGCTCATTTTAAAAATGGCGTCATATCCAATTTGCTACATTTCGTAAATCCTTTGAAAGCTGTGCTATAGGTATAATCCAAAGTCAATTTTGATAAAACGTAAATAACAGTTTCTAAAGTACGATAAAACAATATACATAAATGACGAAAAAGTGACTTCCGGTTAAAAAATGGCGGCATTTACGTTGAAAATGGCTACATTTCGTATATCCTTTAAAAGCTGTGTTTTAGTTATAATCCAAAGAAGGTTTCATAAAACTTTTTCGTGTTTTATGTAATGTTTCGTCGTACTTTAGGAACTGTTAAGA
Source organism: Mytilus edulis (assembly GCA_019925275.1). Taxonomy (NCBI): domain Eukaryota; kingdom Metazoa; phylum Mollusca; class Bivalvia; order Mytilida; family Mytilidae; genus Mytilus; species Mytilus edulis. Next base: position 60,073,745 of record CM034358.1, on the reverse strand, counting down.
AAGGTTATGAAGCCTCACTTAACAGTTCCTAAAGTACGACGAAACATTACATAAAACACGAAAAAGTTACTTCTGGTTCCAAAATGGTGGCAAAAACGTTGAAAATGGCTAGATTCCGTTAGTCCCTTGAAAGCTGTGTTGTAGGTATAATCAAATGCAAGTTTTGATAAAACGTAGATTACTGTTCCTAAAGTACGATGACACAATACATACACGAAAAAGTAACTTCCGGTTCCAAAATGGCAACAAAAACGTTTAAAATTTCATTATTTTTTTCATTTTCTTCTAACTTAAAAGAAATATCACTTAATTTGTTAAGTTCAAATACCTAGTTTGGTTAGAAAAGGCAGTGTGCATTCCGTATAATTATCTGACAGTTGCCAAACACACAAACGCGTACAAGGTAGGCCAGAACGGAATCGTTTACAGTTATCAACAACGCTGGATTTTTTGCATCCGCTTTTCAAAAGTTTCTGATACGAGGGTGCAAATGCAGCCAAAGAAGTCCATTTTGGTTTCCAACTGTCAGTGTTTGTTTTTCTTTCATCCAAACCCAGTGTTCATGACTTGGTATGTGTACCTGTCGAATGCATATATCCGGTTGAGCCCACCTTGATATGCTTCTCTTTCGATGTGCTCCGGAAGAGAACCTCTTGTAAGGGGAATAACATCAAAAGGGCACTGCTTCCTGAAAAATGATTCAAATCGTGCCTTGTTAACAGCAAATGTTGATGTTGCCGTACATGATGTTATGATGTCCATGTCTCTATCTTCATACAAAACTTAAGCGAGCAACAACATCCTTTACATCTGGAAATAATTCCAATGTCTGCCCAAAGCTGACCTATTCACTTTCCCACCAAATGCTGACACAGTGTTACATTCACAGAATGCATGGAAGGAAATAATATCAGATGCACGAGGACCAAGCACATTTGATATGTCATATACATAAAGCCATCGGAAGTCTTTATTCCCTCAAAAAACTATCCACACTGTGTCCATACCTAATACTGCCAGAGCTGCAATCCTGTATCAGTACTACTTAAAATTACTTTTATCAACCATTTTCAGCAGGAAGCTTATCATGGACAAACATACGTGTATCTGCTTGTTCTTGGTTATAAACGGATAGCTGGGAAGTATACGTATTGAAATTGCAAAGAATATTTCACCTTGAGTAACATAAACATTTTTATAAGTCTCTAAAGAAGCGATTCTGTCGGCAACAAACTTGAATCATTCAGTTTTGTTGCCATCTTCACAAAGAAAATGACTCCAAATCATTGGCGTTCTATCAGAACCATCAACTTTCCGTCTAGCACCAGCACCAGCACCTTGCCTTTTTCTCGGTCCAGCCTTTAAATCATTCATTTAGTAAACATCTAATACAATGTCTACTCTTCAATACTCATCGGTGCAAGATTTTATGTGAGGCAGTATGACATAGAATGCATAATCATCAAATAGTTTTGCACGTGGTGGCTTTGAATTGACAATTGCTGGTCCCTCAAACGGTAAATGCGTCATAATTTGGATCAGTTGATGGCAAATCACACAATGATTCAAGTATACCCATTTGCTGTGATATAATAACACTGTTTAAAGTGACATCCTTAGGCAAAAACAGAGAAGTAATTTTGTGTTCATGGATAAGAAAATCTTCCAAGTCAAACTGTCTACTTTGACAGGAAATGAAAAGTCTAGAAAAGAGATCGCAATCACTTTTCATGTTCTTCAGCTTTGGTTTTTGACATAGCCATTTCCAGTTTTATTTTACGGCTACAATAGAAAATTGTTCTTTTTTATCTGGTTAAAAAAAGCAGATTTTCCTTCGAACTGTTCGGACCCAATATCTTGGAGTTTATCTACATATCTTACCTGCCTCCGAGTCAATAATTTCCTTAAAAAAGTTTTGTACAAATCTTACGACTGTTCTAGAAAAAAGTTAAATCACTTTAGAAAGCCTTTGGCTCTTTTCAAAAATCCTTTTGTGTTTTCATGATGTCGTCCATTTGTTTTAGAATGACTAACACCACTATTTCTTTCAATTTAATCTACCACTCTTTTGACATCCATCCATCCATCGTCTCAAGGGGATCTTCGGTGGCACCAACATCGCCCTACACAATTGCATTTTTCTATGTTTGTGCCTGATCAATTGTGATATAAGAAAACAACTTGCTGGTCTTACTTACAGTGAAATTACCATTGGCACCTTGTTGGTGATGCTCGTGAAGGGAAGCCATATCTCAGAGATGGATCTGTAACCGTCGAACATTATTTTCATGATCTGGACCAACAAAATACGGTATCATGCTTGATATGGACTGTTTGTGAGGTACGATATCTGACTCATAAAATGGGCGTACTGCCGAAAGAACAAAAGTTCTTAATTCATAATTGAACAACAGATATTAAACTCTCTTTCTATGCACCAGTCTATCAAATAATCGAACGACACAGAGTCTTCAGATATATTTTCTGCGTTTAGACATTAATGGTTCAAGCAAAACACACGCAGTTATCTGATTCGCATTCTAGACCTATGTTCATTTGAATATAATTATATAAAAATAATATGACGTTCTAGGTGTTGCAATGTCGGCTTCAGTGAAGTCCATCCACTTTCAGGTAATATATCCCAATGAATTTTAAAACAAGCCATGTTAATGTACTTTCCACCAAACATAACGATACAACTATCTTCTCCGGACAAATCAGGCCATTCATACTGAACTTACTTACCCAATACCAAAAGTGGTTGATCTGCAGCTATAATTGATGTTTGGATTTTGAAAGTTTAACTACTTGTTTCACCTATCCATCGTATGATTGATCAATTCAACTGAATGGGCGTGTTTTCAAACAGTGGCATCATAGAAGTTACAGTTACTTGAATAGAAGAGTATAATTGTTAAAGGAATGAATGACGATATGTTTACGAAATTCAAATCCTCCTCTGCTACATTAACTGTGATTTACACCAGTGTGCCCTGGTAGTGGGTACAAATCGCCCTGTATGGCTATAAATAGTTTGCGCATGCGCAAAATTGATAAACGCATTTGTTTCATAACCTTAAATTATTTTATCAAACCAATGCATAATATCATTAAATATCGAAAAGCACCAAGTCAATAGTAAATAGTTTAAATGTTTATGTGTGAGTTTTGTTACATTTTCGCGCATGAGCAAACCATGAAGAGTCAAATATTTATCTATATTAGATACGTCAAATTTAGGGAATGTCGCCCCCAAACCATATAATATTTTTCACTAAAAGAAGGTCAAGGAACAAGTGTTGTAGAAAAATAAGTATTTTTGAACTCGAAAAAAACAGCCATTTTTTAAAAGGCCGTGGTATTTTTTTTCAAGGCCAGCAGTTTTTTCTTAAAAAGTATATAATAATGATGCTTCGTGCTAATTTTCATGCTTGTATCATCATTTGCACAATTCCCTCGATTTTGCTTGCTAATATCTTCCACTACAATATAGTAGGAATAAGAAGGTATGATATGATTGCCAACAAGACATCTATCCACCAGAGACCAAATGATGTAGATGTAAGCAGCTATATGTAACCCATAGACTTTAAGTTTATTATTTGCATAAACAATATTTTATTATCATCTGAATTCATATTTGGTATATGGAATGATTGTAAGGTGTACATGTCTGCCTGCCAGGGTTTAATATCTGACCTTGGGCAATTTTTCATGGCTCATAGATCAATGCATTTTAATTTGCATGGTAATGTTTGTTTCTATATTTCGTCAATGAAGCAAGTATATTTGTGTTGAATGGGTGCCAATGAGACAACTCTCCATCCAAGTCATAATTCCTAAAAAAAAACAAACTATCTCAAGTCAAAGTACGGCCATCAGCACGATTACTTGTCTTAAAGCAAACAGAAAGCTATAAAGGATCCAAAACTTGTGTAAAACTATTCAAAAAGGAAAAAAAAACACTAACCTGAATATAAACGAGTAACACTTATGAACCACATCAGCAAACAACAACCATTGAACAACAATATTGTTTTATGAAGAGTGAAGGTTGGTGCCTATTTAAACGTATGAATCCGCTGCATTTGTTTGCACTTGTCCTAAGTCAGTAGCCTGATGTTCAGTGGTTGTCATTTGTATCTTACCCCTTATACATTTCTAGGAATATGATTGGTTAAAAGCAACCGTGTGGAGATCGTGTATATTCCATATTAGGTTAATAGGCGATGCTTATTTCAATACACGGTTAGAAGAAGTGTTACGTCCATCCATCCACACATTCTTCCACACAATAGTACTGAGATAAGTTATAAGTGCATGATAACGGTTTTGAAGACTTGTTGATAGGTCACTATTCTAAATACGACATGTTCAGATCATCTGTAAGATAGTGTGCTAGTGACGTAATACGGTATATATATGGGTCAGTAAATTTCTAATGAAATTCTAGCTTCGCTCTCACTCCGTATGAAATTTACTGACTTAAATACCGTATCAGGTCACTAGCACACTATGTAACTAATAGTACACCTTACGATAATATCATTCCATTCCATAGTCAACCTTGTGCTTATAGATTTGAAGAAGTAGAAAAAAATGAAAACTTGATATTGACCAATAAACCTTGAAATTGAGGCCAATGTCAGATGATTCCTCCCAGACAGACATGAATATTTTCCATATAGTTGACCTATTGCTCATCATTTAAAAAAAAATTAGACGAAAACTTTACATTGAGCGATGAACTGTGTTAGCGAGGTCAAGGTCAAATAGAACCTGCCAGACTGACATGCACATCGTAAAGTTTCCAAACACCAAAAATAGTTGACATATTGCATACAGTATAAGAAAACAGCATAAACACAAGTCCTAACCTTAAAGCACTGAACCATGAAAATGAGGTCAAGGTCAGATGACACCTTACCGGTACAATCTTTCCATACACGAAATATAGTAAACCCATTGTATATCTTATCTGAGATATGGACTTGACCTCGACAACTTAACATTGCTTCTACTGATCCATGAAATGAGGTGGAGGTCAAGTGTTAACTGTCTGACAGGCCTAGACATGAAAACCTTGCAAGGTACGAATATAAATAATATAGTTATCATAGTATTACTCATAATTAGAGAGAAATTAACATTACAAGTCTGAACTTTTTTCATCGTCGTAACAGAATCATGAAGACAATGGACATATGACAGACGGAAACTTCTTAACATAATACATCTATATATGAAGTGTGAAGCAGCCAGGTCTTATACCTTCAGAAATATTAACTTGTTGAGTAGTTAGTTAACGCAGCAATGTCGAAGGTTCACTATTTCTGTCTCTCTTTCTTAGACAGAAGGGGTATGCTTATCAAAAATGATTAATTTTATAACCATTGCGCATTTTTTTTATGTGTCGCATTCTTCAGGATAAATTTGTATCATGTTGTAACAGTTTGTAATTTAAAACTAGATGCTCGTTAGGGCCTGTGTCGCTCGCCTTGGTCGTATGTGCATATTAAACAAAGGACACAGATGGATTCATGACAAAATTGTGTTTTGGTGATGGTGATGTGTTTGTAGATCTGACTTTACTGAACATTCTTGCTACTTACATTTTTCTCTATCTATAATAAACTTGGCCCATTAGTTAAAGAGGAAGATATTTTGTAAACAAAACTTATAAATATCTATAATAATATTCAAGATAATAACCAAAAACGGCAAAATTTCCTTAAAAAATACCAATTGAGGGGCAGCAACCAAACAACCGGTTTTCCGATTCATCTAAAAATTTATGGGCAGATAGATCTGGACTTGATAAACAATATAACCCCATGTCAGATTTGCTTTAAATGCTTTGGTTTCAGAGTTATAAGCCAAGATCGACATTTTACCCCAATGTTCTATGTTTAGCCATGGCGGCCTTTTTGGTTGGTTGGCTGGGTCATCGGACACCTTTTTAAAACTAGATACCCCAATGATGATTGTAGCCACGTTTGGTTAAATTTGGCCCAGTAGTTTCTGGAGAAGGTTTTTGTAAAAGATTACAAAAAATTACGAAACATTGGTGAAAAATTACTATAAAGGTCAATAACGCCTCAAGGGGTCCACTGACCATTTTGGTCATATTGACTTATTTGTAGATCTTGCCTTGCTGAACATTATTGCTGTTTAAAGTTTATCTCTAGCTATAATAATATTCAAGATAATAACCAACAAGAGTGCACACACTAAAATGTCTCGCCTTCTTTTCTAATCATTGATATTATGTTGATAGTCCTAAATATAAATCTTCATTACAACTAGTACTGTCACACAAACTTAACATTAATCAAGAAAACTAAACATTGAACAATGAACCATAAAAAAAGGTCAAGGTAAGATGAACCATATCAGGCAGGCATGTACAGCTAACAATTCTTCCACACAACAAATACAGTTGACCCATTGCTCATAAACAACACAAAAACTTAACACTGAGCAATGAACCATGAAAATGAGGTCAGGGTAATAAAAAACCTACGTGACTGGCATTTAGATCATAAAATATTTCCATACACCAAATATAGTTGACATATTGCATATAGTATAAGACAAAAAAACAAAACACTCAAAAACTTAACTTTGACCACTGAACCATGAAAATGAGGTCACGGTCTGTTGACCCCTGCCAGCTGAACATGTTCACCTTACAATCATTCCATACACCAAATATAGAAGACCTATTGCATACAGTATAAGAAAAATAGACCATAACACAAAAACTTAACTATAACGACTCAACCATGAAATTCAGGTCAAGGTAAGATGACACCTGTCAGTTGGACATGTACACCTTACAGTGTTTCCATACATTGCATATACTAGACCTATTGCTTATAGTATCTGAGATATGGACTTGACCACCAAAACTTAAGCTTGTTCACTGATACATGAAATGAGGTCGAGGTCAAGTGAAAACTGTCTGACGGGCAGGAGGACCTTGCAAGGTACGCACATACCAAATATAGTTATCATATAACTTATAATAAGAGAGAATTTAACATTAACAAAAATCTTAATTTTTTTTTCAAGTAGTCACTTAACTATGAAAATGAGGTCAAGGACATTGGACATGTGACTGACAGAAACTTCGTAAAATGAGGCATCCATATACAAAGTATGTAGCGGATCACTCTCCCTATGTCGAGCTTTCTGCGACAAAAGTTGCAGGCTCGACAAAAATGGCAAAATTTCCTTAAAATTACCAATTTAGGGCCAGCAAACCAACAACTGGTTGTCCGATTCATCTGAAAATTTCAGGGCAGATTGATTTTGATTTGATAAAATATTTTACCCCACATCAGATTTGCCCTAAATGCTTTGGTTTCAGAGTTATAAGCCAAAATCTACATTTTACCCCTATGTTCTCTTTTAGCCATGGCAGCCATCTTGGTTGGTTGGCCGGGTCATTGGACACATTTTTTTTAACAAGATACCCCAATGATGATTGTGGCCAAGTTTGGTTAAATTTGGCCCAGTAGTTTCAGAGGTGAAGATTTATGTATAAGTTAACAACAACAGACGACTGCGACGGACGCCAAGGGATGAGAAAAGCTCACTTGGCCTTGTGGGCCAGGTGAGCTAAAAAACTTATCTTCCAGTTGATACAATATTACATGGCTTGTACTTCCTATCATCATTTCCTTGATGGAGGGTTGCTGCTCATAAGGAAAGCTTTTTGAGCATAAGCAAGAGAGGGGAAGTTGAAATCACCCCTACGTACATGTTACAGACACCACCAATAGTTGGTTGACCGTTATGGAAGATATGTTTCACAGATGACAGCAGATTATTCTAATTGTAACTACAATCTCGTCCCCTTTTCACCAAATACGACGTACTGAATTAGACTTATCATTCAGTCTGTATTTACATGAGCAACACGACGGGTGCAACAAGTGGAGCAGAATCTGCATACCCACTTTTTGTTGGGATTTTACAAATTTAGCCATGGCATTGTCAGTTTTATTTTCGACTTGTGAGTCGGAGTGGGGGTCTTTTGGATATTTGGCCTCTGTTTAGTCGATATACTGTAAATACATTTATATTCATGGGGTACCTATTTTCATTGATTATGTTTGTATATGCTTTAGATTAAAATGAGAACAAAGTCTGGAACATATTGAAACTTTTAATAAATTACATTTCATCCTTTTTTTCCAAACATCCATTTAACTATAAATAATAACAATAATAATATTTTCATAATATTAATTTACAAAACTTATGTATCTGCATGCCAGTAGTAATGTTCTAAAAATCGATTATAATAGAAAATTTGTCCGTTGAAGCAATATTAATCCAACTAGAAAATCTATTGTAAAGTTTTAGAAATGAATAGAAATAGTTCTTAATAAATTGTTTGATTGGCTTAGAACAAACAAGGTTCAATGAAGAATGACTGCAAAACTGACTGTTTGAGACCCTCATGGGTAGTAAATGTAGTGACTTTTTTGTAGTCAAACACCTTTTATATGTAGTATCACTGCAGAGTGCCCTATTATGATCAAGTAAAATGTTTTCCTCCATATCCAGTGAACTTTAAGGCATTACTTTTCAAGTGCACATATAAAGAATGAGCTTTAGGTCATAAAACATTACTAAGAACTAATAAATACAATTTTTTTATAATTTTTCTTGGTGTTCCAGGCTGTGTTTTTATCAATCATTTTTTTTCTCTTTTGTCACTTTGATATTCCATTCATTCATTGGAACCAAAACAATATGGTTACCTTTTTATATATTGTGTAGGTAAAAATGTATCATTTAAAAAAAGGTGGGGTAACAGAACCCAAGCTGCACCCTATTAATTAAGTATGGAAGTGGACCCCCCCCCCCCTTTTTCAAAAAAAAAAAAAAAATCAAAAAGGAAATAAATTCTTACTTTAAAAAGAGAAATGCATGTGATGTGAAACACTTGACCAGGTTCAGATCCCATTATATGTATAATTCAAACCTTATAATTGCAACAAAAGCTCTATACGAGTTGCACACATAAATGTTGTATTTTAATCAACTTTCAATGATTAACATTTACAAATGTACACCTAAATTTCTGTGATTACTGTATAATAAATTACATTTTAATTTTTGATTTCAACACTTTTTTTTATTTCTTTGATTATCATACATATCACATACATTCTTATAACAAACAGGGTCTTGCTAGGTTTATCTACAAGAAATTGAAAAAATGTCTATGAACAGACAATATTAACAAGTCATTATAATTTGAATTAAGTACATTTAATTGAAAACATTTTGATTATTGCCATCTAGTTTAAGACTTGCAAAAAGCATATAATTCAGCTCTTTAACATGTTTTTGTGACCTGCACAAAGCTATTAACACTAAATAGAATTTGAGCCAGCAAATTCAGTCAAATTACTAAAATATTATACTCTATTTCTAAATGAATCAGCTTTTTAAAATATATTATTATTACTGTGAAAAATAGTTCACTTATGGATTTTTAGCATAGTCTTCTGATAAACAGTATTTATGTATTGCAAAATAAAACCCAAGGTCAAATGTCAAGTAACATGACTGCCAAGGTTAGGGCATTTACAGTACAATGAAATAAGTGTTTGATCCTGAACATTTTATATATCCTAATATTTCATTTAATAACAAAATAAAGAAAAAAAAAAGCATCAATGACTAAGATTTTCATAAATCATGTTTTGAAAGACACTGTTTTATTTTGGTTGTTTTGTTTTTCTTCATCTTCATCCAGGAGAAACCATATATACGACAATATTTTGCGTGAATATCATTTTAAAAGTGTTTCATTCAATAATAAATTTTACTACAATATGTTCCTTAACAACCAGGTCTAGGGAAATAAAGTATCTTTACAAACTGCATAAAGCATAAATATAAACTGAAAAATATAACAATCTGTATTTTGTAACAATGATATATTATAACTATTGCCTTTTTTTCTAACACTACAAATAAGTACAATTTATCACAAAATAATGAAAGACATATAGTTATTCTTACAGACATTTTGAAAAAATAACAAGATTGCACGCATTTTCTTGCGAAACATACCTAAGCATACACCTACTCATAATTCAAAGAATCTGATAGATCCAAGAACGGGTAATAACAAAGTACTAATCAACTATCAAGCTACTGAATTAAGTGCCAGTCTTTGTAAGAATCTGGCAATTTTGAAAAACATCAAAACATGGCTGATAAAACCCACCTACCTAGCCATCTTATTTTGAAGTAACACTCATCCTGAGTTAGAAATGGCAGGTCTTTAGTGTCTGCGTGTCTGGTAACTTGAGAAATCTTTAGACAAACTTTAGTTAGAATGATAGTAAATTACAGAGTTAGCTCCCCTTAATTGTTAATTTCTAGTACATTGTAACCAAATTTTATCTCCAATTACCAGAACAGGACAATGAAACGAATGGTATATTTTTGCATCATTGTACATTTTGAACATAAATTAATGTCAACCTGAGTGGGTTTTTGTTTATCATGTCATGTCATTGTTTCACCACTGCCTGATTCTTAGGTATACTAGCACTTAAATATCAAGTCATTCTGTTAAGTAGTTTCTGAGAAAAGTGTTTTTATAACACTTGTTTGACAAACAGATACTGTGGATTCATTTTTTTTGTTGGATACCAATGTTCGAGGATTTCGTGGGTACAGACGAACCTCGAATTTAAATATTCAACAATTAACAAATTTCCTATAGGCTTGTATACACACTATTACAAAACCACGAAATTAAATATCCACGATCATGTAAGTTTTCCTTAATCCCAGAAAATTGGAACCCACAAAAATAAATGAACCACAGTAGACAAGTTGATTGTTATAATACCCCTCTCTTGGAGTAGGGATATAAATCATTCTATGTGAATAACATAAAACAACAACTAAACTGCACTGAAAATTTTATAGAAAAAAAACCTTCCAACACTGGAAGTTACAGTTATCAAAAATCAAAAGGAAGTTTAAATAACATCCAATAGTACATGCATGATATTATAAAATAAGTAGCTAATTATGAGAAAGCAAATCTCGTTCACCATATGTAAAATTTATATGACACTATTCTTATACTCCTGTGAAGAGTTTACAAAATCATTATAAACCAACTGCTGCATAATAATTTCAGCACCTTAAAGGAAAAGAAATTTTAAGCACCTTTCAAGGAAAAAAATTTTAAGCACCTTTCAAAGAAAAGAATTCTAAGCACCTAACTATGAACAAGTAAACAGCCTATAATTAATAAAATGCAAACACATTCTCAATTAAGCATTACTATCTAACAAGAGCCCCTTTTCCTTAGCAGTCACTCCCTTATTTTTGAGAACATGACAATTACTATCTAATCCTCTCTTCACAGTTAGCTACAAGTCTAATGCCCCTGACTAGTTAATTTTATTTGAACTAGTGAGTATTTGCAAAACTTGGTTTAAAATCATAAGAAATATGTCATTATTTTTGTCTTAAAACTATTTGGATTAGAATTAGGTGCAGGCTGATAATCCTTCTATGCAATCTTTGGATTATCTGAAGTAACAGGACACTTTATAATTTGAAAAGTTTAAACAAAAAAAATAAAATAACGAAATTAACCGTTCAAGCATCAAATGCATTCTGACAATAATTTCAAAAGCCTCAACCATCACAATCCGATTGGTTGAGCACTTTTGAAAAATAAACAAATAATTAAACAATAGCCTAGTATCATAACCTACAATACCTTAAGTTCTAAAAGCAATAAATAATACAAATAATTGCCACAAAAGCAAAATATAAATTAATATTTTCAACAAAAATAAATTAGCATAAAAAAAAACCCCATTTATAATTTAAATAAATCACTCATAGTTTCAAAGAAGGAGCTGTATCATAATGGGTTCTCTCCCTTTAGAAATCAAACTTATACAAGTGTATGTCTACATGTACATGTATCATACTTTGATTGAATTTGGAACATTCAATTTATGAGATTTTTTTTTCCTATTTTGTAGGGTTTTTAATATGGTTGCAGATTTAGCATAGGCATTTTTTTCAACCTGACCAATATAAATATACTATGATCACAAAATAATATTTACGTTTGAATGTAAACTGACATCTTCATATTTTTTTTCACATGAAAATTTTGAGGTTAACAAATAGTGCATTCTCCTTTAAAAATAATATTAACTCATTTTTGCAATGTTTGAAGTTTTATAAACAGTCTTAAGTAAAAAATATAAATTGGAATGTATAATTTGTTGATATATTGGAAGATTCATGCATGGAAAATAAACACTTAATTGTAACATTTAAAGAATTTATCGACTTCCTACATAATGCTCATGAACTAAAAAGAAAAATTTGATGGGTATGTACGATGATATTACAAAACGGGTGATAAAAAAACTTTCCATTCTCAATTTTATGATATCTGAACATGTTTAAATTAAAATTTGATTTAGGATTTTTGTTTACAAAACATTTGAACTGGTGAGTTGCCAATACTTGTCTTCATGGCAGCATAATTGTCAGACTTCACCAATAGTCTCTCAACCTTTAGAAAGCCTTATACACATTTTAAATATGAAAATCAACTCTACAAACTTTATAAAACATACAAAAAATGCTGACAATTGCTTTTTGGTTAGTCTTAAAACATGTTGCATAGCACCATAACAGTGATCAAGATTCATTTTTATCAAATTCATATAATTAATTTAAAATGTTCACCAGTGTTCATCCTTTCACTGACCTTATAACAAACTCAAATACAAGCCAAAGTCTGCCTTCTGCAACCTCAGCTTTGTGGCGCAGAGGGAAGACAAAAACTTACATGTCAGATTAATAACTTTCTTTTTGATTTACTGAAGATAAATTTAAAATTACACTTTCCAAAATGTAACTTACAATGATAAATGAATTGCAAATATGTAAATTTATAACATAAATAAATAACTAACAAAACATGAGGTAACTCCCTACAGATGGAATGTAATAGTTAAGTAGCATCAAATTTCACCTTAAGTAGCATTAAAATTTCTCCTACGTCACATCAAATTTTTACTCAAGTCACACCAAGTTTCTTCTTAAGTATATCAAATATATGCCTAAAAAGCATTAAATTGCTCAATATGTCACAAAAAATTATCCTTAGGTCACATCAAATTTCTCCTTTATCTAGTTGCATCAAATTTCTCCTTTAGTAAAACGTTTAGAGAGTATTTATATAAATTAATCAACTGTAGAGCATTTAATTCAGCCATTAAAATGTCAAAATTTACCCTTATATATTTTCTGAATTCATGGTTAACTTAAGTTTCCTGCATATAAAATCTGAACTCGAATAAATTTTACAGGATTTCTTTGCTATCTATATCTTGAACATAAAATGGTCCTAAACATTTCTTAAATTTATATTTTTCTTTTTCTTTGTTAAAAATTAAATAAAATAATAATGTCCATCTATAAAACAAATCTACAATTTTGAATTTTCTAGTTCAGTCTTTCAGAACTGAACTAAATGTCAAAAATTTACCCAATCCGTTAATACTAATTGGCACCTGATATTCCATTGAATTAGTTTAAACATTATATAAAAATTTCGTTCTATTGAATTACTGTAATTATTCCTTATTTTCAGATTTTATTGGTTCATGGAAAATGCAATAGTTCAAGAGACTATCAAAAACTAAATATAACAAAAGTCCTAATTTGGCTTCTTCAAGGTTTAAATTTCTTAGTTTTATCGAATTATGAAAACTAATGAAAAAAGATATCAAAGTGCTATTCTTGGAAAGAATATCAAACTGTCCAAAAATGATTTTGACCTTAAAACTTCACTTTAGTGAAGTCCGCAAGTTAAAAACTAATTCATCAAAAATGTGCACAAACATATTCTCAAAACTGAATTGTTTTACATTCCGTCTTAGGAAACAAAATCATAAAAATAAATCATAATTCAGTAGACTCGTCTTCTTTGTTTATATATACATAATCAGAATACACAAATGGAATGCTATTACTACGTAAATACACAACTTCTTCATTTTCCCCAGAATTCAACTTTTTTGATTTGCCAGTGTTATTCATTTTCAAACTCTTATTAGATTTGTTGTCTGTTTCCTTTAGGTTTTTCAAAGCAATATGTTCATCTGTGTTTGGGCAACAAATACACATCCCACTGTCTGCATCTGAATCCACATAAGAAATATAACTGTCATCCAAATCTTCACCTATAGAGGAAGAGTTGTCTCCCTCATATAAACTCTTCGATGTTGAAGGTACATGTGGTACTGGGAATGTTTCTAACAGTTGTGGTGATTGGATAAGACTGTAACGATCCCAGCTATTGGTTGAAACTGTGCTGATCATGCTCTGTCTAATTCTTTGAAATCTTGTTATACCCTTTGACTGACAATAATCTGCAACAAAATAAGTTTATACTACAAATGGAATTTAAAAAGTTGGGAAATGTACAAAACCTGAAAGAATCATAGTAGAATCACATAAGTGAATAGTAGTATCAAGCTTTTTGTGATAATGTTTTGAATAATTAAAGAGAAACATAAGTTATGCATATAGTTTATGAAAAGTACATGTCAATTTCAACAATTTTACCTTGAATGTATTATATAATCAAAATCTTGCATGAGGTCAATTCAAGAACTTATCATCTTTAAAAGGGAATATGGGCTGAGGATGAAGTCTGAGGTCAATACATCCTCATGTAAAGACTAAAATGTTATATTGTTAATGTTAATAAACCTAAATAGTGCAAAAATTTCATTTGATTGGCTTTGTAAATATAGTTAAACCTGTGAATCTTTTAGAACAAATCAAATTAGTAAGAAAATATATAAATAAAAATATATCGAAATAATAACTTTCTGTAATATTACCATCTATGATTTCTTTTTCTTGTTGTTCTAGTTCTTTTAATGCCAATTTCTTGTGAGCTAAAATTTCCTAAATACACAAAAAAAAAGATCATATCAAAATAGATTCTAATATTTCGGTAATCTTAGTATTATATCTATGTAAGAACTTTGTTTCTGGGTAGGGTGTCAATTATTTATGCTTTGGTAATCTTTGATTGATTGACAACAGACTGCTAAACTTTTTATTCAGTGAAATAAAAAACAAGAGGCTCTCAAGAGCCTGAATCGCTCACCTTAATTCTTTTGGTTAAATCTCTCATCAATGATTATTTTGGCTTTTCAATTTATTTAAATGTTTTTGGATCGTCCTATTTTCTTCAAAAGCCAAAAAAAATAATCATTTTCTCCTATGTTCTATTTTAGCCATAGGAGCTATGTTTCTTGACATACAAGGAAATAAAATATAAAATTTATACTAGATACTCTGAAACTCATTTAGCCTAAGTTTGGCTGAAATTGATACAGCAGTTTCAAAGGAGAAGATTTTTTAAAGTAAGTCAACATGATGAACAAATTGTGAAAAAAGTCTTTAAAGGGCAATAACTCCTTAAGGGGTCGATTGACAATTTTGGTCAAATTGACTTAATTGAAGATCTTACTTTGCTGAACATTATTGCTGTTTACAGTTTATTTCTATCTATAATTATATTCAAGATAATAAACAAAAACAGCAAAATTTCCTTAAAATTATCAATTCAGGGGCAGCAATCCAACAACAGGTTGTCTGATTCATCTGAAAATTTCAGGGCAGATAGATCTTGACCTGATAAACAATATTACCCACGTCAGATTTGCTCTAAATGCCTTGGTTTTTGAGTTATAAGCCAAAAACTGCATTTGACCCATAAGTTCTATTTTTAGCAATGGCGACCATGTTTGTTGATAGATCATAACTTCGGATACAATTTACAAACTAGATACCCTAAGGAACATTCAGTTAAAGTTTGGAAGTATTTGGCCCAGTAGTTTCAGAGGAGAAGATTTTTGTAAAAGATTACTACGATTTACGAAAAATGGTTAAAAATTGACTAAAAAAGGGCAATAACCCCTAAAGGGATCAACTGACCATTTCCGTCATGTAGACTTAGTTGTAAATCTTACTTTGCTGAACATTATTGCTGTTTACAGTTTATCTCTATCTATAATAATATTCAAGATAATACCCAAAAACAGCAAAATTTCTTTAAAATTACCAATTCAGGGGCAGTAACCCAACAACAGGTTGTCTGATTCATCTGAAAATTTCAGGGCAGATAGATCTTGACCTGATAAACAATATTATCCATGTCAGATTTGCTCTAAATGCTTTGGTTTTTGAGTTATAAGCCAAAAACTGCATTTGACCCCTATGTTCTATTTTTAGCAATGGCGACCATGTTTGGTGATAGATCATAACTTCGAATACAATTTACAAACTAGATACCCTAAGGAACATTCAATTAAAGTTTGGAAGTATTTGGCCCAGTAGTTTCAGAGGAGAAGATTTTTGTAACAGATTACTAAGATTTACGAAAAATGGTTAAAAATTGACTATAAAGGGCAATAACTCCTAAAGGGGTCAACTGACCATTTCCGTCATGTTGACTTATTTGTAAATCTTACTTTGCTGAACATTATTCCTGTTTACAGTTTATCTTTATCTATAATAATATTCAAGATAATAACCAAAAACAGCAAAATTTCCTTAAAATTACCAATTCAGGGGCAGCAACCCAACAACGGGTTGTCTGATTCATCTGAAAATTTCAGGGCAGATAGATCTTGACCTGATAAACAATATTACCCCTGTCAGATTTGCTCTAAATGCTTTGGTTTTTGAGCTATAAGCCAAAAACTGCATTTGACCCCTATGTTCTATTTTTAGCAATGGCGACCATGTTTGTTGATAGATCAAAACTTTGGATACAATTTATAAATTAGATACCCTAAGGAACATTCAGTTAAAGTTTGAAAGTATTTGGCCCAGTAGTTTCAGAGGAGAAGATTCTTGAAATAGTTTACGACGACGGACGACGACGGACGCCAAGTGATGGCATAAGCTCACTTGTTCCTTCGGGACAGGTGAGCTAAAAATTTGGTTAATTTGTTACTGAAACAAAAAATATCCTTCAAATTAATTAACCTCCAATCATATGTCAGTCATGAGATGGGTTGAGTTTTCAAAATGTTAATCCTAATGCTCTTCAACTTTTGGCCTATTTAACTTTTGATTTGAGCATCACTGATGAGTCTTTTGTAGAGGAAACATGCATCTGGTGTATATTAGTTAAATCCTGGTATCTTTGATAAGTTTTATTCTGACTTCAAGCAGATTGATCTTTGGTTTTACTTCCTACTGCTGTTTGTTTAATAGCAGAACAACCATGACAACAGTAATTGAGATGGTTAAAGTTGCAATTAATTAAATAAACTGACCTTTAATCTAAATATTCTGTCATGAAGTTCTACCTTCTTACAACAATCTTCAAACATTACAACCATCCTAAAATTCAAAATAAAATATTTTCCAATATAAAAAAAAACGTGTATCTCTACAAAACTATTGTGTGTTTCATTGTGTGCTTTGTCTTGTGAATATAGATCTGTGATCTTTACCATTATTCTGACAACAAACTGTTCAGACTTGTATCCAAATCTTGAGGTTTATACCTTTGATCAAAGTGCTTGTAGGGTAAAGATAACTTTAATTTATCAGTGGGATTTCAAATTAAACATTACATTGTATAAAGCATTGGTTGTAGTAGTTGATTCAACTAAAATCATAGACAAAGGGAGATAACTCAAATTTTAAATTGAATTTAAGCAAAACATTCTGTAACAATAACATCATTGATATGTGCACAAGTTATGTAATTTTCTTGACAAGTAATGATAGGGTAACTATTCTTGTACTACATGTAATGGTTGACCTTCACCTTTGATCTTGACCTTGAAAAATAGAATTCATTTCCCCAATTACTAGATGCAAGATTGGAGCCCTTAACATGTCTACAAACTAGAGCATTACAAATCATGTTGTGACTTTGACCTTTTAACTTTAACCTTACACAGACTACATGAATGAATTTTATTTTTACAGGACATTCGGTCTGGTAAGCATCCTAGCTTTACCAGACCGAATGAAATTTTACCAGACCAATTCTTTTTTACATCTAATTGTATATTATCCGACAAAAAACAACAGGATATGACTTTGTTGTGCCCTACTCCTCCCAAAAATGCACAAATTAAAACAAAATAATGTAACAAGAGGGTATTATTGTTATGAAAGTTGTGCACAATTGCTTGAATGCATTTCAGTGAAGAGTAATGTCCCATTTTATTGGATTTTTATAATGTTTGTGAACTAAACATAATTTAAAGTTTTTGTATAAAATATTATTTCCTGTTTCTTCTTTCTTTTTCATATATCTTTTGGTTTTCAATTCTAGCATTTATATTTCATAGCTTAATTTTGTGATCTGCTTGGATTTTTATTCATTTATTGTATTTAATTGGCAAACCCGGAATTATCCTATCTGTTCCCAGAATCTGATCCGGTTTTATTTACATTTCCGGTTGTGCCAATGATGGCATCCATTGTTGTTTTTGACAGTCAGATATGTTTTTACCCGGATTTACACATTACTGGTTGGCGCTGTTCAGCATAAAGCTAGCGGTTGAACAAAATAAACATCGCTGTGATGAATAATATAGATGAAAATGAATTTGAGATCATTTGGCAATTTTGCTAGAATGTTAGAAAAATCAATAAAAAAAAACACCGGACTTTCGGACCGGAATTCAACAAAATTTTACCAGACCGATCCATTATTCACCAGATTTGTACGACGGTCCGACGTATTTCGTGTAGTCTGCTTACATTATTACTGGATTTAAACTTAGTAGTTCAACATGTTTGAAGAAAATTTTATTGAAATAAGAAGCAATCCTAAATATTTATTTCATATTTTTGTGAAATGATGATAAGGGCTGTTCCAAAAATAAATGTATGGAGGGGGAGGAAGGCACTTTTTTTTTACCCCACCATGCATACATTTTAAATTGGATATTTCATTTAAACGTTCAACAACCTTTCTTAAATAACCACCACCCATCAAATTTCAATAAAAGTGCCTTCCTGCCCCCACCATACAATAAATTCTGGAAAAGCCCTTAGGATTACAATATGAGAAAGGAGAATGTGATTATAAAAGGTATGAGAATAAGAAATTGAAAGAAGGTATGAAAGAAAGAAAGGAAGTACCTCATTGAGTCACCACAACCTCTTATCACTCTTACTAATTCTTTATGAGAATTTCTGTCCACCGATTCACCATTTACTGAGAGTATTACATCACCTGTTAAAATAGTATAGCATACATATTGTAAATTAATCAAATGTAATATAGCCCGAGGGTTCTGATGAACACATATACCCCTTAGAACAACAAATAGTAAACAAGACTATTACAGTGGAGATTCAGATTTCATTTCATAAAATTCCTCAAAAAAAAAATGGTATCCTGCTTTGCTACTAAAGTAGGTGAACTCATAGATATGCTTACGGCATCAAGCGTAAACCCAGGGTGTTTTCTGGCTTCTTGCCTGCTTCAGAATGTAATAAAATTTGATAACAGGAAGGTTTCTAAATGCAACATGCTAGTGTTTTGGCTTATTACTGTAGAAATTACATGTCATTACATTCTGTAATTCAAATCAAAATGTTGGCTTCCTTAGTTATCCAATAATAACGACTGATACAAAATATTTGCATTAGCATTATTAATAAATCAAAAATAAATAGTGAAAACTGTCAAATCTATAACTTTTTGCTACTAATCCCGTGAGATTTAACTTTCGATATATACAATTATTACTTGTTTCACTTGATAAACAATCTTAATGAAACTTGATACAATGAAAATAAAGAATGCATAAGTTGTTGAACTTAGCGTACACCAACTTGTAATTCAAAATATTGGAAAACAGGAAGTATGTATCTGTCCAATAGAATTAAATAAGTTTTTACTATACATAACAATTAACAATATTTAATTGATTAAAGAGCATGCCTACATATGTGAGCTCACATCTATATGCTTCACATCTTTAGTCATATTTAATCTTTGTGTTAAAGTAAATTCAGAAATTATTGTATGCATGCATATAATATTGCAATATTTGAAGACTTCAACTAAAATGCACGATTATATTTTGCAATTTCAAGAAAAGCTTCATACAGATATTTGTATCCATGTATCCATGGTGTTGATATTAGAATGTAAGTTATTATTATTGCTTATACATAAAATAAAACTTTCTCTATTTATAATGTAACCATACCTTTCCTCATTCCAGCCATGTATGCTGGACCAGTAATCTCAATGTAGTCAACATAAGTCATTATTTCAATCTCGTTTGTTTTCTTGTGTTTAATGCCATAAGTCTAAAATAAGAAATAACATCAAATGAACCATTTGTAGTGTAAGTTTTGAGGAATTTTGATTTGTCTTGTTTTGTCTTTTCTTTTTGGGGGGTTGGCATGTTTTTTTTTTCTTCTACTAGATGTTGATGTACTGTGACCTTTACTTCTAAATTTCTGTCATTTGGTGTCTTGTGAATAGTTGTCTCACTGGCAATCATACAATCATACCCCATCTTTTTTTTATATGATGTCATTGTTTTAAATTGCCCATTGCATAGATGCCAACCCCCTTTTGACACAATCAGTAACAAACTATCAAATTTTCCGTATTTTTGAAAAGTTTTCAGTAATCATTTATAAACGTGCATTTACCAATAAAAATTACTGACGAGTGGTTGCAAAGTGATGTGCCCTAAAATTTGTCGTTTAACATGTTGTCTGTAGTATGTATTCCATTCATTAATTGTTCAGATGTTCTCGACTCGTACATTTTCGTTTTGTCAAGGAGAAGTAGAGAAAGGGGGAAAGCTCCTTCATAAAATGCAAGTTTGCCTCTTCGGAAGTCAGTTAGTTACTCAACAATAGGTTGATAACTCCCCAGGAACCGGAAGCATTACATTGGCGTTTTCTAAATACCGGACCAGGACGGAAAAGTAATGATACAAATCCGCGTTTTACAAAATTGAACGGCAATGATTGGTAATCCGTAACTATTCGACTTTGACCGTAACAGCGTAGTTTGTATCGCAAAATCGGAAAAACTACGCAAAAATCGTAATGGTTGGCATCTATGCCATTGGTATCACCCCCCCTTTTTTTTTTTACTAAAATCTTACCTGCAGAGTAAAGCCCCATGAGTTATTAATCTTTTTCAGGAATAGAGTGCGCCTTTTAGTGTTGTCATTGGGATGGCTCTTTATGGATCGTTCAGGCTCTAAACAATGAAGATCAGCACCGATAGAGCTACTTGACGGAATCATTGGGATTTTCTGAAATAAAATCAAAATACCACATAAAATCTTTGAGAGCATTTGCTTTACAGAAAATTTAGCTTTGCCCTATATAACCATGATTTATTTTTTATTTTTATATCTTTGACCCTATATATACAGTCAAGGGTCTAACTTAAATAAGTTATTAGGGAAAATAACATACATGTTGTTATTGTGGGCTAAATTATCAAATAACTGTGATAACATATGTATGTTACATGTTTCAAAGGGAAAATATTCAACCTTTACTTTGTTAAATTTTTCTCAAGTTCTATTGGTATTATAATTTTCTTTATGTATACTAATCTTTGCAAAAATATACCAGCTCATAGTTTACCAATCATAAAAAGTACACCTATGTTATTACAGAAAATATATTCCTGCAATAACCAAAGGTTGTTATTACAGCTTCTCTGTATCTCTTTAGAGGCTTTGCTCTGACATGCATAACAATGTATTTCAATTCATTGTCAGAAATGATGATTAGAGAGCTGTAATGAGGCACTGCGCAAGATTCCAAGTGTCTCATTTACTCTCATATAATAAGTTACATGCTTGTAATAACTAAGCCTTGTTGTTACAGCTCAGTTTGCCTTTAAATGCCTTGTCTCGTATATGCACTGATTTACAATGGTTGATCAAAATTGTATAAATGAATTAGAAAATTAGTTATCACGGTAATATATTAAGCTACTGCGCAAAGTTTTAAGAATTCCCAAGTGCCTATTAAAGATAAAATATATTTAACTGTCAGATAACAAACATATGTTATTACAGATTAAGGAAAAAAGAGTAGACAACTCATGAAAGTTTCTGTAATAACACATGCATGTTATTTTCTCTGATAACTTATTTAAGTTAGACCCTTGACTGATATATAACCATGATCATGGCTTTTAATTCAGCCACCAGTCATCATGGTCATATATATCATTCATTAAAGAAAAAAGTCAGTAATATGATTGATTGCTGGCTACTATTGATAACCAGATGCTCTGCAGGGCGCAGCTTAATACGACCGCAGAGGTTGAACCCTAAACAGTTGGGGCAAGTATGGACACAACATTTAAGCTTGATACAGCTCTGAATTTGGATTGTGATTAAATAGTTGACACAACATAGGTTTCTGACACAGAATGAATGTGGTCTAAGAACTGAAACTTAAAAACTTAAAAAATATAAATTGGACATAAATTTACCTATTATCATTGATTATGGTCCAATATACATGGTTAGATTCAGCATATCATAGAACCCCAAGAATTCAATTTTTGAAGAAATCAAATAATGTTCAATTTTAGACCCTTTAGACCTCCATGACCTCAATGTGGACCAATTTGATAACTGGACCCAAATATTAAAAATCTAAATACATGGTTTAATAGATGCAGCATATTGATCATGAAGAACCCCATATATTCAATTTTTGTTGAAACCAAGCAAAGTTTAATTTTGGACCCCGATTTAGACAAACTTGAAAACTGGGCCCATAATCAAAAATCTAAGTACAAGTTTAGATTCAGCATATCAAAGAACCCCAAGAATTCAATTTTTGTTAAAATCAAACTAAGTTTAATGTTGGACCCTTTGGACCCTAATGTAGACCAATTTGAAAACAGGACCAAAAATTAAGAATCTAAATACATGGTTAGATTTGGCATATCAAAGGTTTACCCCAATATTTAATTTTTTGATGAAATCAAACATAGTTTAATTTTGGACCCTTCTGGCCCCTTATTCCTAAACTGTTGGGACCAAAACTCCCAAAATAAATCCCAACCTTCCTTTTGTGGACATAGACCTTTTTTTTTTTTTTATAGATTTCTGTTTACTTATACTTAAGTTATTGTGCGAAAACCATGAAAAATGCTTATTTGGGCCCTTTAAGGCCCCTAATTCCTAAACTGTTGGGACCAAAACTCCCAAAATCAATCCTAACCTTCCTTTAATGGTCATAAACCTTGTGTTTAAATTTCACAGATTTAATTCTATTTACTTTTACTTAAGTCATAGTGCGAAAACCAAATGTCTTCGGAAGACGAAGATAACGTCATACCAATATACGACCAAAAAATTTTCAATGTGGTCGTATAAAAATAAAAGAATATGTGTAAGAGGACAGGAATGCCCCTTTTCAGAAGCTTCAAACTAGCAAATGGAAATTAGGATAGAAGGAAGGAGACACAGAAAGTCAAGGGTGACACTCAATGCCCCTTTCGCCTACAGCAGAGGCATAATAATTAACTGAAACATTTTTAGATGAAAATAACAATTGTATGTACATGATGTATTGTTGGGAGCAATTAAAAGAAATACTAATGCTATGGGCATGTTGAAGAGCTCATTGTAAACATGGTAAAATTCAATATCTAATTCACAGGATTTCATGCTTGTAACTTATTATTCACTTTGTTTCAGGTGAATCGTTGAAAAACCAATGATCATGACGCTATATTTCTATTTTTTTCATTCATTGTAAAATAGCCATTCTATTTCCTTTTCGTCAGTACACATACCCACTCTTTACAACTCTCATATGATGATATAATGATCGATATATATCAATCATAAAAGTAAAATCTATAGTAGCCCTGATGTACATATCATTTACAATTTTCAAAGTATACAATGCTAAGAATAAACAATATTTTCTGCTATTGACAAAATATTGTGAGTGCTAGTAAGCATGCTGATGTTACCAATCAATAGTGTTATAAGAAATATAGATAGAATTCAATGAAAACTGGCCAATTCTTATTGGGTTTATCAAATCTAGAACTGGAGTGCAATGTGACGACAAAAATATCTTGTATTGCCAATTTCATTGTGATGTCCAGCATATGTACCCCATTTTGATTAAAAGTATATTTCATTTTTTTTACATAAATAAGGCCGTTAGTTTTCTCGTTTGAATTGTTTTACATTGTCTTATCGGGGCCTTTTATAGCTGACTATGCGGTATGGGCTTTGTTCATTGTTGAAGGCCGTACGGTGACCTATAGTTGTTAATGTCTTTTGTGGATAGTTGTCTCATTGGCAATCATACCACATCTTCTTTTTTATATTTAACTTGCAAAGCAAAAGAATTTCAAATAATAATTCACTTTCTCTCATCTATCATTGTCTATTGATTAACTTGTGACACTTTTCCTATATTATTTTATTGAATCAACAAATTTTGCCAAAGGATTTGTGCAATATTTGATCTCTTATAATCAGTAATGTTCCTTTTAAACTTTTCAGAAACTGAAAAAAAATGGGTTTGTTAAAACAAAAAAACAAATAACAATTATGACTTGAATATTAAGTCAGTCAGTCACAGTCCATGCACTATGTTTTTTGGGTGTATTTTTTAGCTACAGAGCAGTTTATGGTTACAAGAGCGCAATTATTCGTAATGCATTTTCCATAGGGTACCACTAGTGTTCCGTATTTTTTTTCTCGAAGACTACACAAACTAGGGAAAAACTGGTGGCAGTTCCTGTTACTAGAAATGCCAGTGTTGCAATAAAACTAAAAAAATATATAGGGTCATGCGGCTCAAATTGACTTAAAATGCAGTTGAAAAAAATCGTCTACTTTTTTCGCTTAATGAAAAAGGCATATTTTTAATGGCTCCGACGTGCAGAAATTGAAGATATTTTCTATACTTCGTAAAATGTGAATATGATGTTCGGCAATTTTTAAACCTAATTGGATAAGCTTTCGATTAAATGTAATTCCAATCCTGTATCAACCAATCAGAAGCCGTATAGGATTCTAATCTGAGTACCATCTTGGGGTAAAAAACTTGCCGGTAAAATGTAAACAAATAATTGCGCTCTTGTAACCTTATAAATTCACTTACCTAGATGCATTCGATCATTATCTATCAAAATTAATTATACAGTCATGAATGTAACAATAAGTTACTCAACTGACCGGGAAAGACACTTCCTTACATCATTGTGTTTTTCCTTTAATTTTTCAATAATTGCACAGTTACAACATTGTACAAAAAGACAGAAAATTCCAATTATAATGATACGATTTTCCTGTACATTTAATCTTAACAATATAGATCAATTATCTATCAATCTTAATGTTTGCTTGTATGACAAAGAGATGCAGGATGAAGACAAAATAACCTAAAATTTACCTTTTAATGTTTTAGCAGTTTACAAAACCCTGCTATCAATATGAATATGTATAAAAAAAACTCAAGCCATGGATCTCTGTCATAAAACTTTACTTAGTGCTTGGAGAACAACATTTATGATCCAGTATTTTGATTAGTTGAAAGTTCTGAGTACATGAGTACATGAGTACAATAATTGATAAATTTGTATAACTGCAATACTGCAAGGTCACTTCCTATTAACTAAATATTATAAACATGATCAAGGAGTCCTTATGTTAATAAAAGTAATATTGTTTCATCATTTGAGATGACTGTCAAATGATATATAAACCAACACTAAATAGTTAAATCCACTTTCATCAAGTATGCCATTCACATAAAATTGTACTTCATGTGTCAAATGTATCATGTGTACACTTATGATGCCAATAATAGAGTATTTGATACATAATACATGATTACTTAGTAATCTAATGCTATATGTACATCATGTACATGTTTGTCAGTGTCTGAAATGGGTACTTTGTTTCTGTAATCTTAACATTTTAGGTTGTTTTTCTCTTACTTTTAATTTTTGGCCATTAATTTCATGATTTGCTATTCAATATATCAAATATATATAATATAAGCACCCAGCATTTGATATTTCACATACTGGAAACTGAATTGACACATTTAACATTTTATCTGCATTGAGGTCTTGAAACTTTTCCACTTTTTTCAGGAAATTATTTCTACTAATTTTCTAACAATCTATTATTAAGCATACTATTTTTTTTATTATGATTATAAAAGTTCAAATATATAATATCTTGGCACAAATATTATTTAAATAAAAGTTGTAACATTTTTTTTAACCCTTGAAAATTAATCTAAATTGGCTGTTAACCAAGAGATATGTTTACAATTTTATGCAAATATACATGACTTTCTTTGATCTATATAATTTGTTATTCAAAATAAACATTTAATCCCTTTATATATATATATATATATTAAATACTATGATATACCCTTACATCATAAATACACAGGTAAAGCTCTATATCAAAAATTATCATTTATATGTACAAGTATATAACTATATATCAGTTAGTCATGTTTAAAAGGTCATCATGCATGGGGTTATCTTGTTCAGATCAATCTTAATTTACAAAATATTACAAACATCTTGTTTTTCACCATATGTTCATGTTGTTTAAATAAATTAAATGAGCACAATTTGTTAATCAATTTTTTAATAAATTTTATATGCATCTTACATGTCTTATGTTACATTCTTAGGCTACATTTGCTGTTAATGAAATATGTTTTAGAGTACATTGAGTTTTATTGTTTACATCTTTGTTAAAATCAAAGCGCAAATGCACTGAAAATGGCAGGGTTGGTCTAAAAATGTAAAGGTTTCTTTGCCTGGAACTGCTGCTTTGAATGGAAACGTTTTATGCTGACTGTCAAAAATATTCTGTCTCAAATTTGTTACTGAATATTCTGAAACTAATATGTTCAGCCATATGGACCATAATTTGCTATTGGGCTCCGTTTCCTATAACTATAGAAAAGTGATAAAATTTGAATTACTGTAAGAAAAGTTGTAACTACATCTAAAGATGCCATTATTTTTATTAACATACAAGTGTATGCTACTCTTCCCTAGAAAAAAATTTGAAATATACGAATTTCAAAGATTCTACAACCGTATTTTTGTGTCGTTTCTCGCGTTACTTTTTGCTTCCGAAGAGCATAACGCTGACTGATTTATAGATAATAGTCACCGGCAAATTCGTAACTTTTGCTTTCAAATAACAAAGAACATCGACCAATAAGAATAGTGAGAAGAAAATGCAGAGAACTATAAGTATTTATGTAGCAGATGTAAGAACAGTGGCGTGATTTTTGTGTCCGATTTCGTAACGCAAATTTTAGATGATGTAATTTGCTTTGTTGTAATAGAATTCTTAAAAACAATATGCAAATATGAACTCTCGCGAGATGTTCAAACAGGTAAATCAGAGATGATTTACATTCTTGTTTTGATCTTCGTAATAATTAAGTAAGAAAATGACGTTATCGTTATGCGTTACATTTCACACGAAACAGAAGTCCAGTTATTTATTAAAATTGTTTTTGTCCTTAAGTTCTAATCATTTCCGGTCATACGTGAAACATGTGACTAACATGTGATCACGCCCTTACAGCCGGACATACGATATACTAGTTCTAAACATTGTTTTTGTTTCCAACGGGATGTTAGCAAACATAATCTGTAGACTTGTTTCGACTTGTTTAAAAAAGGAAAATACAATTTTCAAAGAGATTGCGCCGGGGTCTATTATTATTCCTATGTGCATAATGTTACATACGATCTTGTGTGAAAATAAATGCCCAATGACTTGACAAAATCGATTTCAAATTTGACCGACGTTTAAACACACTACGTTTCCCAATAACGATGTAAAGAGTCCTTGGAAAATTCAATCGAAATTACGTCTCTTATCATGTTGCCGATGTTCGTTGGATTGATTTTGCTTCTGACAGCAGTAAATATTACTGGATATTTTAGGTGAATAAAGATAATTAAATGAAAAATGCATGTTAATATACCGTTACACTAGGAATGTACAAAGTTGGTAACTTTGTCACAATTTTTAATTATTTTTTTTTATTCATGTTCTGCAAACACTTTTCAGAAACTCAATAAACTTGTCAAAGGAAAAGTAAACTTTTACCAGGCATGACTTGAAAGGAAGTACTTTATTGATTTTAGCCCACTAAAGTAGGTTAAAATGTGGAAACCATGTAGATGGTGTACAGGTCACAAATATCACATGGTGCCTATTTTAAAGATTTTAATTCAAAGTTAAAAGTTTTTTTCTTTACTGGATTTAAAGAAGTTTACATTGCCAATGATTTGGAATAAATTTTATATAACTGGAATTTCAAAACCAAATATAAATATATTTTTTTGGCCAAAACATCAAGATACAACGATTATGGTATCCTGTATCAATGAAGAAAATATGGAAAATTCTGAATAAATTGTACTAATTGTTTTCAAAACAAGCACATATTTAGGAGTTTTATAATACTGTTAAATTTAAGATGGATTTTAAGAAAAAGTATACTGTTCAGATTATTTTAAGCAGATTTTGCAATAAAATAAAACTAAAAAAATGCTTTCGGTTTCTTATGGTTTCCTGTCACGTTTAAAAAAAACTTTAATATAACATTGAAAATAGATTTTAAATATTAACATGAAGCAAGTAACACTAGTAATGGTGTTTATTTATGCCTTTTGAATTATATTGTGCAAAATAAAGAAAATAAAGATTGGTTTCCTGTTTGGTTTCCTGTCACGTAAACGGTGAATCAAAATGTATTAATTTTTTCTCGAAAAACTCAATTGTTCCATTCATACTATTCTAACACCAACACAACCCACAAAATAAAAGTTAAAATTTTAGAACTTATAAAAAAGGATACAAAAAGAAACCAAAGGCCGAATACCAAATTATGGTCCATATACATGATATACCAGTGGTCTCGTTAGCCCAAAATAGAAGGGCGCCGCGCCCTGGGTGCCCTCAGCCGCGCCCTGTGTGCCCTCAGTCGCGCCCTTCTGCCCTGACGCCGTTTTCCAAAAAACCCTTGTGCCGTTTTGGTAAAATTGCCTTTGTTTCATCGATTTCTTATCAGAAGTTAAATTACAAATATGACACCTGGTGATTGCCCCCAGGTAATGAGGTTTATCATGTCATTACAATCAATTATTGTGGATAAGACTTCAGAGGTGTTAATTACTAGGTAATTTAATTAAGACAATGTACCTTTTTGTCATAAATAAGATGAATGTGTCGGCATTTTCGTCACAATGAAAGAGTTTGCGAATGACGACTTTCATGAATTTAGAATTGAATTGAAGTAATTAAAATAAAACTATGCCTTCTGACACAGAAACATCGTACATCTCAACTTGTGAGCGACAAGCAGACGTAAACATGGAAATTAATTTTGGAGTTATTTCCCCTGAAAATGCTTATTACAAAATTGTGCTCCTAAAATATTATCTAGCACTAAAAATAGGAAAAAATAACCAATTGAATACAAAATTATATAAGAATGTTACCTTAAGGATATTAACTGTCTTTGAACATACAAAAAAAATTATATTGCAATTTATTTTTGATAATCATACTTTTGGCAATCCATGTTTTATACATTCTCAATAAAGAAATATGATACTTTAATGTTATGTAATGATGTTCAACCTGTCATCTTACTAAAATCGAAGTGTGCAGTAATACTCTCATCACAAATCAACTTGATGAAGCTACACTAAATAATATATTCTTAAACACGAACAATGAAAACAGGTTGTGAGGGCCAAGCTCTAGATGACATTTTGAAATACAACTACTCTGTCATGTACATGTATGGTAAACTATGAGATGTTTAGTTTATGTTCTTTCTTTTGGAAGCAGAGGGGGAAGGGAGAATAGTAAGTTTATTTTGCCTCTTTTGGTTAATAGTATGAATGTGTATTGCCATGTATTATGAACATGATATAGTATGAATGACTTTTCTTATGCAAATTTTATAGAATAAATAATCAAAACAACAACTTTATAAATGCATCTTTATTAACAATATATACAGTAAAAAAATATGTGAACTCGTGATACACGCAGGGACGTAGACAAAAAAAAATGAGCAGTGCCTTCTCCTATCATAAAAAAGTGCCCTGCCCTCCACTGGCACCCTGCCCCTTTTGAATTCTAGCTAGAGCACTGTATACAACATGTACAATGATATAGCAAAATTAGAAAATCTATCACATGACAAATTTACTGAAAAGGTCTAAGATTGGGTCTTAATTAACTATAATTAAATAAAATTTCTTCTACTGTGAAAGTAGACAGACTTTAATTCGTGGGTATCAATTTTCGGGGTTTAAACAACATTTACATGTTTGTCGGTTTTTAACTTCATGGATTTTAGTTTTCTAAAAAAAAAAAGAAGGAAAAAATTGAATATAATAGAACGAAGATTACAAATTGTATAGATTGAAGGAAATTGGATAAAGTCATCCATGAAAACCATGAAAATTGGTTCCCCAGCTGCAGGGATAAAGGTACTTTCACAGTATTACAGTCCCATCAGAATGCATGTTACGTGAGCAAAACAAATCTTGAGTAAAAATAGAGAAGTTTATTTTTAAACAGAATCAAATGTCAACCTTGTACTTTATTTGGCTTTTTTAACCTTTTTTCAATCGAATGACACTAATTAGTCTTTTATAGACTAAACATGCATCTGGCGCAAATTCAAACTTCCAACCCTGGTATCTATGATGAATTTATTTACCAACTAGACAGTTACTTTGTACATTTCGTAAATAGAGAAATTTAATATAGCGCTTTCTCAAGAATGTAAAGTTTAAAACTGAACTCATTAATTATTTTAAGAGATATACAAGATCAATCATTCGTAAAAGTCAATAATCAGATGATTTTAAAAACCTCGATTAAATTACAAATCATCAACCACTTTTAAAGTAAAAATTAATCATAAATCCAGAACTTGAACTTTTGTTAGCAATTGGCGACTTTCTATATAATACATATATTTTCCTCTAATTCTTTGAAAATTAATCCCTTTCTGCACCCATTGTATAAATTAACAGCTGCACATGAGCGCATGATACACCCATCGTCTAGTGTGAAGCTTTATGCAATAATGAATAGTTTCTGAGATTTGGCGCGACATGTGAAAACCCCCTTCTTTTTTTTTATACAAAAACTCAATTACTCTAAAATAAAATTTTGAATCATCACCAAAAAGAATACAGATCTTAATATTAATATAACTAAGAAGTGTGTAAAGTGTGTAAAGTTTAAAGCAATAATAATTAATGGTTTTTGAGATAGAGTGCGACATGTGAACCCGCCCCCATATCCCCCCCCCCCCCCCCCCCCCCCCCCCCCCTTTTTTTTTCTTACAAAAAACTCAACAACTATAAAACAAAATTTTGAATCATCACCGAAATTAAAAGTAAACCTATATCTTTAGTTTAGAATAATATAACTAAAATGTGTATAAAGTTCAAAGCAATAATCATAAATTGTTTTTGAGATACGGCCGACATGTGAAAAAAACACACCCATGTTTTAGTTACCATGGTTACTAACTCAAAAAGTTTATAAATCTTCTTTTCACCAAAAGGTATAGAAATCGTTTGGCCATTTGACCATCATAAGAAACAACTGTATTAAGTTTAATGAAATTTGAATAAGTGCATGGTTCTTTAGTTACGGTGCAACATGTGGATACTGGACAGATGGTCGGATGGACGGAAGACAGACATTTGAATACCATAATACATGTACGTCCCTTCAAAATTTTGCTGGGCATATAAAAAATTTAACCAACATGTGGTTGCCAGTGATCTCAGAAGATGATTGGATGAGTTTAAGGGTCATAACCTTTATCAGCTCCCTAACTGAATCAAAATATATATATATACTAGAACACAAGGGTCTGTAATGTTGCGGGTCCTTAACATGTTAACTGAATTAAAGTATACAACTATGTGTAAGACTTATTTTAGCCTGGATTTTTATTATTGGTATTGTCATCTGATAAAGTCATGCTGATTATAAGCGCTGATGCACGGTTTTCTCTGCTTTAGAAATATTTCTGTTTGAACCTGCTGACCTGGAACTTATCAATTATTGGTAATATTAATTATTTAGAAAACAAAAAGGGCCTGGAATAGACATGTTGGAGTAATTTTTAATCAACAGCATTTTCCTATATTGGTACACCGTACATGTAATAAATAATGTTGATATCTTTGATTCATTGTTTTTATGTCATGCCAGCAAACAAATTGAAAGCTGTACCTATATGTCATTGTAAGTACGCCTTATTTTAAGTCTTGATTTTTAGTATTTGTATTGTTATCTCATAAAGTCATCAAGTGATACTGATTAAAATACTACAAAAGGATGCAATGTGACAATGATTGAATTTAGTAAAATGAGTAATATAAAAGGCAAACGAGTATCTGAGTTTTACCTAAAATTGTACATTGTACTTTTAAAAGTAATAGGCCTTATGAGCGAGTTATCATCCCTAGTAAATATATACTTACTGATTTTTCTGTAAATACTATCAAGGTCCCCAGACTTTAACTTTTTTAATCATTGTTATTGGCCAAAGTAGTGTTGTTTTTTTGTTTAAGATGCACATGACTCAATAACACGCAAAAGACCACTTTCAAGTTAAGTTTTACACCCGAAAAGTTCAAATATGGGCACCTTTTTGTCTTCATTTACTAGAGAGGGATCGCCTGTATGCCTGCGCTAGAAAAGTGCATTATGTGTCATTGCGATCTTCATTAAATTTATGCAGCTGGAGGACCACAGACACTTGTTTCTATGCATGGGAAGGTCGACTATCCATGTAAATAGAAGCTTCTATTTATATGGATAGTCGACCTTCCCAGTTCCCATGGATAGAAACAAGTACCTGTGTGGATGACCTAGAAATAATATTTGTTCCATAAGTACTGGATCAAATACCCCAATTACAGCAGTGCATATTATAAGAATTTAATTTGCCAAATTATTTATGCAATATAGCATCCTATTTTTTCAACCACTCGTTCAACCAGGGACAAAAGTGGTAATGCCTCTAAACGCAGAAATGATTTTCACCAAAACCAGTTTTTGATGGAAATGCAAAAACTTGAAAGTATGTGGTCTATTGCAGACTCCGACTTATAACAGAACAGAAGAAAAACATGAGTGAAGCAAATTGGTAGAAAGTAATGAAAGTTGGTAGAGAGTATTACATGTAAGAGTTGGTCTGGGGCGATTAAGCAATGACTGAGTGCAGTGGCGGATCCAGAACTTTTCCTAAGGGGGGGGGGGGGGGGGGGGGGGGGGGGGGGGCTGGCTGCTGACTGACCTAAGGGGGGCCTGCTCCAGTCATGCTTCAATGGTTCCCTATATAATCAACCAAATTTTTCCCACGAAAGGGGGGCCTGGGCCCCCAGAGCCCTCCTGGATCTGACTATGGAGTTAAGTTCAGTTGTCCTGGATTTTAAAACACTTTAAAAACCTATTGATCCGCCCCCTTTATTAACATTTATTGTTTCCGTTTTACTCCATTACATATTCTTTTGAAAATAATAGCATTATATTTGATAAATACATACTTTCATTGTTATTTAGTCCAATGCAAGTACAACATCTCATGGTTTCTGTAACTTTAAACTCTTATTCGGTTATTGAATTTAGTTATGTCCCTTTAGTTTCTGATAGCCAGATTTCTAATGACTTAAATTTAATATGATCAAACCTTTTTATCTTGTTTCCAACTTAAATGGGACACCATCTCCATGGTATTCACCCATGTCATTTCTACGAAACTGTCATCCCGTGGTTTAGGCAGGATTTATGTTTAAACTGGTGCTAATCTCCGCCAGTGCGAGTGGCAACCTGAACTTGCCGCTTAAGCACCCTGAAATAAAAACACTATTTTAAAAATTATAATCTTCTCATCATACATAATCATAACAAATTGATGGTTGTCAATTTATTTATTCATGTTTATTAGAATAAATCTAAAATGAATTATTCGATAAATACGTCATTTGTTAATATTCTTTAGTTCTTAAGCGACACAACCTTTGACCCAGCTTGGAAGCTGGAAAGATGGCAGGGTTGAGAAATGAAGCCCGGTTGTCGTTGGAAATTCGGACTAAATCTATCGAACAGACGTTGATTCCATTGGTAACACAGGTATTTTCTTACAACTGTATTTATAGAGTATAAAAGCTTCAAGTTTTAATTGCAACTGTAATAAAATGAGATTAAATTGCCATGAATAAAAGAACAATGCAAATTATTTATTAATCATGTTAATATTTACATAAGTTAAAACATACATGTATATTTGCATGTTACTCCAACTTACATGCATATTGCAAAAGATAGAAATGATGAAAGAATTTTCAGACCAGGATCCTATATCCCGCTCCCTCCAGGCTACAGTACATGTACATTTAGAAATATATTTCATATGTATTTGAGAAATAAACAAAGAACTATACAGGCATACTAAAGACTACATTCCATTTCATGCTCTTTCTTAGAACTTTTCTACATATATGTGTCACATAGAGGTGAAAATACGGCCATATTTGTCCATTTGTTATGATGAACCTTAAGAACTGTGATTGTTCAATGATGTTTGCATCGTTTTGATATATATATCATCTGCATAATAATATGAGATCACACAATTACATGTTTGTTGACTCAACATTTGGACAATTGGACCAGTAAATATTTGTCTATCAGACAGCAGAAGGGACAGATTTATTACTTACCATGCCTACAATGTACTGTAAACATTGTAATTCAAAAAGTATTGCGATGATTTTATCATAGTGAAAAATGCGAGTGGGTTATAATCATGTGATAATCGCAATAATTTGAACTCTCATTCTGAAATTTTTTATATGAATTTAAGAGGATTATTTTCAATAACGCAAAACAAAATCACATTTTAGTCTGAAATGACAATATCTCAACAAAACATGAAATAATTTCTGAATTTACAGTAATCATACATGTATTTTATTAATTTTGATATATATGATGATTTATGACATGGGCCCAGTTGATACAACATTTGAAGAAATACATTGTACAATAGCTAAAAGTGTTCATAATATAATGTTTTATGTTATTTGGGGGAAACATCATTGGTACATTTGACTTTTAAACGCTGTATATATCTTTTCATTAAATAACATGAATTAAGTAGACCATGTAGACCAAATTTTGTAAATAAGCAAATTTTATTTAAAATCAAACAAAATGAACTGATGAAAATGATGAATAATATGACAGAATATATGTCCAACTGTAAGCCAAAAAAGTGTCCCATAAAATTGTGTCCTCTAGAACATTATTTCACAGTTCAGCCGTGAAATTTTGTTCAAGGGACAAAATATCACATTTGTAAACCATAAAATAGTGTCTCCCTTAGTGAAAAATTGTCCCTAGTACTTGCACATAATTTCATGGATGTTATATAAAAATGTGTCACAAAGGACAATATTTCATAGTGTAGCTATTTTTGGAAAATGACGCAGTCATTGTTCCATAACTGCCGACCTGATTTCTCTGCCTACCGCGCTTGGTTTCGTATTTACTAATTTCAATACAAACTGGAATGTGCTTGTGTTATCATTAATATGCATGAGCATTGTGTAGTAATCAGCCAGGAACCAGTTTACAAACTAACTGGTTTCTGTTTGTATTCCACTACAGTCGAACAAAGTGTTGTAGTTTGACAGGAACCAGTCCAGAATTTTGTAAACTACAAAACGTAATCGGTTATTATCATTCCGTTTTGGTGTTTCATACCGACTTATATGGTTTGAATAAGCTTAAGACCCTTCAAACATTAATGTGATAGGTATATTAAAGACTGTTTTACAAAAGGATGAAACTGTTTTGCTTTAAAAGTCGTACTATAGTGATATATGTTATGTACGGATTTCCACTCTCACCGGTTAATTTCTTCTTTTACACGTGCTTTTGAAACTTCCTGTTTAACTAAACATCGCAAGTTTTAAAATTGTTTTTTGAGTGAATTAAACTTATTTTAACAATCACGAAGCGTTCGGGAATCATTTCAAGCAGTTTCTTCTTCTCTTTGATGATGGAAAATAGGTTTTCTCAAGAAAATACCGCAAACGATCGCAGAGGAATTGAAACGTACAAGTCAAGTCGGCACCTGGTTAAATTGGCATCTAGTCAAATCGGCACCTATTTGACGTCAATTCGGCTTCCAATAATATTTATTATAATATTTTCTATTCAATTAATTAATAACTGTTACCAAGTACATAGTGAATATTAGGTAAACAACGAAACCAAAGTGAATATGTTGTTGTGTATAAAAGTAAACAACGAAGCTATTGTTTTAACCATTAGACAATTATTAAAATTAAATGGAAAACTATGAGTCCCTTTCAATAAATCAAACTTTCATGCCAAATAATTAGCAAATTTAAGGTGGTTTTTTTTTTCAGTAATGTTTAAACAGCATTAAACAAACAATCCTGTAAAAGACTCAACTG
The DNA here is from genome assembly GCA_019925275.1 of Mytilus edulis. NCBI lineage: Eukaryota > Metazoa > Mollusca > Bivalvia > Mytilida > Mytilidae > Mytilus > Mytilus edulis. Next base: position 60,037,087 of record CM034358.1, on the reverse strand, counting down.
GTTAAATAATGCATAAAAATATCCAATAACTCATGTATTAGTCCAAATAATAATGACGTCTGACAAGGCTATTTTATTATGCAGTTAAGCTGCATTATGCGAGCACCCTAGATTTGTGTTCTACCCAATAAATCCTGAAATACTTGCCATTGTTATTATCTAGCTTGCTACTATATTATATATAACTAATTGAACACTTTTTTAATACTTTTTATTCTGGATTACACAAAAAAATTACCAGAAAAACCTTAAATGATCGTCGATTTATCCAAAAGTTTTAAAGTTACACATAGGAAGTAGTGCTCTTTAAGAATCCTTGTGTAGTTGATTATGACTTGTGCTTTTAGCTAAGATGTCAAAGAACAATTGTATGAAATATTTAATCGCCGAAAATCTCTCAAGACAAGTAGTTTAGATTTCCCAAATGACAAAAGTCGTAGGAATATTGTTTGTCATCAATACGTAGTACAACTACGTCGGTAGTCTATTATATAATAATTTCAATTGTTCATGCTGTTGGCGGCAATTTCAAATTAGAAAATGAAATTTTCGTAGCTTTTCAATTGGAGGCAGGTGTGCAAATTAGCGGTGGTCCGAGGTCCGCGACCTTCCACTTTTGCAATCGGAATTTCGACAAGGATAGTTGGTTTCTAGCTACGCCCGACGTAGTCACCTTACATTTGAAAGAAAATAAGAAATTACTTTGCAAACCTTTTCACCATGTTCACCAAAGTCTCCAATTAAACAAGCTAAAAACTTATTTTTATCATTATTATTCATGACGGCGATGTTCATTTTGTTCAACCGCTAGCTTTATACAGAAAATCGCCGACAAATATTGTATAAATTCGAGTAAAATCGTATCTGATTGACAAAAACAACATTGTAAACACATAACAATGGCGGCCGTGAAGACAAAATTTTACAAAATCGGATCCGATTCCGGAAGGGGATAAGGGTAATTCCGGGTTTGGCGATCATTTACAAAATAAATCCAAGCAGGTGAAAAAATACATCTAAATGAATATAAACACTAGTATTGTAAACCAAAAGATATATGTAAAAGAAAGAAAAAGCAGAAAAATATTTTATTCAGAAACTCAAAATTACTTTTTGACAAATTTTAATTTAAAAATCCAATACAACGTGACAGCTGGGAACAGTATATCTAACAATATACATGTTCATGGTCACAGTCTAAATTTTCTTTATAAATGATAAATGATGATAATGCATGTGAGATGCTTTTAAAGTGTAAAGTTTACTGCAATTTCGAGGGGTTATTTGTTTTTTCTCAATTTTGAAGGGTCAATTAAAGAAGCTGAAAGTTTCATTCTTTTTTTTTCACTAATAATGCAACTATACCTTAATGTAAGTAAATCTATATGATATATAGGTTGCATTCTTTGGGCCACTCTACCCCCTCCTGTTTGATAACTTGGAAACGGTCGAGCTCCCCACCCCTAAACCATATGAGGGGGCAGATCCAGGATTTTAGGTTAGGAGGGGCGCAAACTTAAATTTTCGCTGAGCAGAGCGAGGCTAAAAAAAAATTGAGGTAAAATTATCGGAATATTCTTTATTAAGCTGAGAACAACCCATGCTTTGCAAATTTAAGGGGGGTGCAAGCCCGCAACCCTCCCCCGACTGAGTCCGCCCCTGCATATATTCAAGTATAGGACAATATAATAAATAAAAAATGAGATATAGGGGGAGTCCCTGGAGTTACCCCACCCCCTCCTGTTTGAGAACTTGGAAACGGTCGAGATCCACACCCCTTAACCATATATATTCATGTTTGTGACAATATGAAAAATCAAATGAAATATAGGAAGAGTTGCTAGGGGTCACCCACCCCTCCTGTTTTAGAATTTAAAAATGGTCGAGATCCCCATCCCTAAACCATATATATTCATGTATGGGACAATATAACAAATCAGATGAAAGATAGGGGGAGTCCCTGAGGTCACTGTTCACCCTCCTGTTTGAGAACTTGGAAATGGTCAAGATCCTTACCCCTAAACCATATATACTCATGTATGGGACAATATAACAAATCAAATGAAATATAGGGGAAGTCCCTGTGGTCATCCCAACCCTCCTGTTTGAGAACTTGGAAACGGTCGAGATCCCCACACCAAAACAATATATATTCATGTATGGATCAATATAACTAATTAAATGAAATATAGGGGGAGTCCCTTGGGTCACCCTACCCCTTCTGTTTGAGAACTTGGAAACCAATGAGATCCCCACCCCTAAACCATATATATTCATGTATGGGACAATATAACAAATAAAATGAAATGTAGGGGAAGTCCCTAGGGTCACCCTACCCCAAGTGGCGGATCCAGAAATTTTTATAAGTGGGGCCCACTAACTGACCTAAGAGGGGCCCGCTCCAGTCACGCTTTAGTGATTCCCTATATAAGCAACCAAATGTTTTCCAAAAAAGGGGGGCCGGGCCCCCTGCCCCCTAAATCCTCTGCCTACCCCTACCTGTTTGAGAACTTGAAAAACCGTTGAGATCCCCAACCCTAAATTATATATATTCATATGTATGGGACAAAATAACAAATCATTTACATTTACTATGGGCAGGTCAGTCAGACCTCACCTTTGATCCCTGTTGTAGTGCACATTTGTCTGATTCGTGTCTCATAACTTTTGTACTATAGAACACAAACTCAGTTTTCTTTCCAGGGAAACCAGTCCATTCATACTATTACATGTTCATACTAAGTCAAATTGAACTTCTAGCAGTCAAATAAAACCAAGGTTAACTACCAAGTAGAACAACTGCAATCATTGGGAACTTGTACCACTGCAGATTCACCATAAAAAAAATATACATTGATACCGTATATGTATTGCTTTTGAAACCTTGATAACATACAAATTATTTGCCTTAATAAATAAATCATTAGATAAACATGAATGTACTATATATGAATGTTTAATGTTGAGGCAACATTGCCACAGTTTTCATAATTACGGTTGCCTTGGTTTTTGGTTAACTGCCTTCAGCGCTTACAGCGCTTTGATTTTTTTCTGGGACGCCTTCCTAAGACGTTCGTAGGAAGGCTTCCTAAGAAGGCGTCCCAGAAAAAAATTAACATAGCCTTGTGGTCATAGGAAGGTGTCCCAGAATAAAATTTAAAAAGCCTTGCCAGACGTAATAATTATTTGGACTACTCATATATATCATTAAAAATACACCAAAAAAATCATGTAGTTGAGAAAAATAAATACATACAAAATGTACATGAACATCCAAAAAAGTGAAAGTTAGTATTAACTCTTTTTGCTTTAAAAATTTACAACTGCATTTAAGTATTGAATGCTTTTTTTTTGTAAATTCATTGAGGTGTAAAAGCGTTGACCGAAGTACTTTTTGTATGAAGCGCGTAAGCGTAAGCGTTTCATTCTAAAAATGTGCACACGGTCAACGCTTTTGCAACCCTATGAGGTTACAAAAAGAAACATTCAATACTTATAATTACTTTTTTTAGCTAGGATCATGAAAACACGAATTTTTTAACTTTTTTATTCAATTCATCTGTGCACTTTATTGTGGGACCACGTGTTATCATGAATGAAAAGTTTTATTGAGTGATGCAATTGCTTGAGGAATAACATGTGATGTGCAGTTAGCCAATCAGAATAAAGTATTATAATGAAACATATATCAAATGTAGTTATAACAAAATACATTACGTTGTAAGAGTTATCTCTCCAAACACTGTTTTTCTTGTGGCCACCTCTCCTTCGTAACCGTAAAAGATTTTTTTTACCAAATTGCTCGTTACATATTTAGGATAAGAATATTCGTTTGAACCATAGCTCTATGGGGACTCCATATGAGAGTTATTCCCCCTTTTTCATTTGATTCAAGCGATATGCATTTTCAACTGGTAAACCATAACTGATAGAGACCTAGGGTCTTCATGAGGTCATTGGTACTAAAAATGAAAATGAGGTCAATGTCAAAGGTCAAGGTCATATTATAAATTTTGATTTTGGCTTATTTTCACTTCTTTTCAAATACTGTATGACATTTTGACAAATAATTTTTCATAAATTATTAGTTGCGACATGTCCTTACTTGTATATTTTGGTTGAAAGGCTGCGCATACAATAAAAGGGAGTTTTTGTCCATCTTACATTTAAAATTACGCGTCAAGTGGTAGTACTCATTAACCAAACATATTAAAGACCTGGATATTTTGATTCAAGGTCCATGGTTTGTGACCTTGAAATTGAGGTCAAGGTCATAGGTTAATAGGACGTCATAAAGCCATAGGAACTAACATTTTAAACTGATTTTTCATATTTCAATATAAAAATAGATCTTTTCTAGTGGAAAGACTTCAATTGTTCTCTGAACAATTTGTTTTTAATTTACTTCATATTTTGTGGGAGAAGGGGGTTCAGACTATGTGGTATCAGGTCTGTTTGCGCCCAATACACTTTCGCACCTCGCACGTTCACACCCAAGGTCCGTTCGCACTCTACTCATTCGCGCCCAATTTTAATTCAAATTCAAGTTGAATAATTGGAAAATCATGATTGTTGTTTTAAATTGCTTTGGTGTAAATACTGAATGTATTTATAGCTTGGTATGAGTAAAACATTGAAGATTTTAAAGGAAAAACACAAAAGATAATTGTTTTTAAGCCCTTTGATCTGAAACAACGAAACAATAAAATATAGGAACCAAAATATAGCAATCCACTATTATAACCAAAACATGATAAAATTTATTCAACACACAGAAAAAAAAATAGTCAGAATCTCACTTCATTATGAAAGAGGTCAATGAAACAAAGTATAGCAATACACTAACCAAAACATGATTAAGAGTTATTCCACGCTAAATAAAACGTTGACAAAATACCACTTTATTTAGAAAGGATTATTATTATCTTTAACAATACGCTATCCAAAACATGATTAAGATTTATTCAACACAAAAAAAAATGCTGTCTCACTTTATTTTGAGACAATGACAACAATTATACTTATAAGAAAACACTTGCTTACAGAGTTATTAAACACAAAACCAATTAAGATTAGTTGCGAACATGTAGGATGTGAAAGTGAAAGGGGGCGAACATGAGTTGGCGCAAACGTGAATGGGCGCGAACGGACCCGGATTCAGCCTATGTACCAGTGAGAAATATAGAAGCCTTTCTACAGTATTTATTTGTACAATTCAGGTAGTCTTGACCTATTCATTTGTCTTAAAAAAAACCAGCCAGTTGGCACCTTCACTTCACACACACACATATACGAATATCAATTATATGCTTACGAGACATGTTGCATTGTTAAACTAATTACGGTATGTGAAAATCAAGACTTGCATAAAAACTATCCCAATATTAGAGACAGTGGCGTCATTTTTCTTCAGAGCTTTCAGCTCTTTGATTTTCTGTCCCTATTGAAGGGAAATAATTTAGAAATCATTGAAATGTTTTAATCAATTAGTTTTAAAATAGTTGAAATTTAAATAAAGACAACACAGATGTGAACAAAAATGGAAAGTGATGAATATAAACAGCTGTATAATTATGTGTGTGATGGTCAATACCCTCCAGAATTTGAAAATAATGATAGATCATTTAAAAGGAAGGCAAAGCAGTTTCACATTAAAAACAATGAAATGTATTATATCAATGTTGACAAAAAACAACAACACAAGAGCAAACATTAAAACTTGATATTCAATCATAATTGCAATCAAGCATTTATGAATATTATTCCTGACATTTTTGATTTTGTTAAAAAGGATAATTCAAAGATGTTAAAACAATTCATAGATTCCTATTGCTTATTTAAATACAAATGTCAATTTAGTCTTATTATTTTTTGTTAAATAAATTTGTTGGTATAAGACAAGACTTTTATGCAATATGGACATGATTTTACTATGAAAAAATGTCCAACAAAGGTCACAATAGAATCTCTTGCCAAGGGACACTTTTACATAGAGGTGGACAATATTTTATAATAAAATTATGTCCTGGACCAAATTTCATAGATCATATCTGTGAAATTTTGTTCATGGGACATAATTTTATGGGGGACACTATTTAATCCTACAATACATCTACAAATGGCATCTAAAGTATATATATACGTGTACATGCATGCATGCATAGGAAACAAATCCATTAATTTAATGCAAAAATACAAAACCTGCTTAACCAGGTTAACATAAAATGTAGCAAACCTGATTAACCTTCTAAGTAATACATGTTGAGAAAATTCATTTTTAATTACATTAAACTTTTTAAGCTTATTATGATAAATATTGTTTACAAATAACTGCAGTCATAATTGATTATGACAGATATTACATAATATTGTTATATAATTGTTTACACCTGGTACAAGTTGAGTGCAGGTAAATACAGGATCTCCTTTGATCACAATTCCATTATAATATACAAAGTGACATCTGTTTACCATTATCAAGGATTATTTTGTTGCAAGAATAGTTTTATTAAGATATACATTGTTTATGGCATTAATGCATTTATTTTTCTGATGCAAAAACTGGAGATTTATTTTCCGGACAGAAAATGATGCAATCTCTGTCAATCTCATGCAGTTATATACTTTAATAGAATGTCAATGCTTCATATAACATGTACATATATTAATCAATCTAATCTACATGATATATATGCCTACAATGGCTTATAATATTTATATATAACATGATGCAATTAAATATATATGATTTAATATACTTTATTTATGGTGGGTCAAGTTAATACTTTATTTTCATCGAAAATGTAAAATTTCTGAAAGAGTCCTTTCCTGAAATTATTGCAATAACCTTAAATATATATATTGTGATGAGAATTAGACGCACTCAATCAAGTTAGGGAGCTACAATTTGATTTTTATGGGGGGCTAGGATAAAATTTGAAAAAAAGGCAGGACAGGCATGACCAGATGACAAGAGTTTTGAGTAAAAAAAAAAAGGTAGGAGGAGCAACTTGGCAAAAAAAAAAAGGCAGGATGACATTTTATGTAAAAAAGCGTCAGGATAAACTAAGAAAAAAAAGGTAGGACCGAAAAGAGTGAAAAATAAAAAGGCAGGACAGAGATAACAACTGAAAAAAAAGCAGGAGAAAATTTTTCATCCTAGCCCCCCTTAAAAATCAAATGGTAGCTCCCTTAGTGCAATCAAGGATATCTCACATAAATGGCAATGGAACTCATATGTCATGTATGTATGTTTTATAATCAACAAAATTAGGTATATATATATATATATATATATATATATGTAACATTTTTTTCTGAGGGGCCCATCAAGGTCGTTAAAAACTTCCATTTGTTGTTTGAGGGGCCTTAGTCATTTAGTGGACTTAGTGGACTAGTGGTGAATCATCATATGAGCGTAGTCCAACTACTTCTATTATAAGCCTGTCAACACTGAGGTAGTGTGAGTTCAAACGCTGTATGTGGACAGTGTTAACGTTGGAGGCTTGTAGATGGTTAAGGAAGTATATTTATGATAACAGAAGAATGAGATTTGCATTGACCATGAAATTATGCATATAGATAATTATTACTTCAATTATGGCATGTATGGAACGTTAATTAACAGGTAAACAAATTTGTCCATGGCCAAGAGTGGTCAAATTGACAAAAGTCAAATGTCTATAAATAACAGTGACACTTAACACTACATACAAAATATTAAAAGACTGCTGGAATTGATAAAGTTGAGCAACAATAACCCAACTTTAAAAAAAAAATTATCGTTGAGTACAATCCAGTGGCAAGTATTTCATGCATATTCAGTACAATAGAATGCAGTACTGTATGTATCTCCAATAACCATGTTTATGCATATGTTATTAGTACTACACTACATGTATATACATGATACATTTTGTACATGTATACCTTGTATACAAATAACATGCATATATATTTAGAATTTTTGGCAAAATTCAGATTCTTATTTCAAAATTTAGCAATTTTGGGCATTGGTTTATTATGTTTATAAACAGCTGATAAAGTTATTAAATGTACAAATGTACATTGAATGTAATTAGTTTTATTTTAAATTAATTCCTCCATTTTTTGGCTTGCAATTTATTTTAAAAAGACACTTTGGTTTTCACGAAGCAAACATTTCACTTTGAATTTATTGACGAGGCTAGACTGCTTATTAGATGTATTCAATTTTAAGTACAATATACAAAATTTATCTTTAATAGTAATCAGACTTACATACAGACTTATATCTTAATATTTTCCTTTCAGTAATTATTTACATACTGTAAGAACTGAAGTGTTAATGTCAATTTAATTAATAGTTCAGGTTACAAACTGTGTGATAGATCTCTTCACATCCATGTCAAGTAGATAGAAAGTCTAAATATTTTGATTTACTCAATACCAACTAAATCTTGATAACCTGGTAAAAAATAACCCAGTAAGAATTGTTATCTTTGCTATTTTTATTGTCCTCCCTCACACTTCAAGTTGCAGGGATATAGATATATTGGGTGATTGTCTGTTTGTCTGTCCATCCTGGCTTGTTAGAGCTCTCGTTTGTACAATTCTTGCTAGAATTATCAATTTCTATCAAAGGCTTATACAGTATTCAATGTCTTCGACTGTTTCAAAAATTGTGTCTCTCAAACAATCAATTGATCACTCATATTTTTAATTTAAAGTGCAATACCCAATCAAATTATCTGAAATATGGTTAAAAATTAATGCAATTTTAATTAAAAACTGAATTAAAACCAATTAGTGATGTATTTGCTTATATCTTTTGGAAATTTTTTCTTACTCATTGAAGGTAGCTACATTTATTTACATATTTTAAAACTTTGTTGAAAAAGCCTTTCACTTATAATTGAAACATTTAAAAAGCTGTATAAAAACTATAATAACTATTTCTTGTTCGTTCTTTAAATTCTATATATTAGATATTTTTGTCCAAATGATCAAACCTTATAATAAAAATAATTATTTAGAACTTAAAGTGGAGAAAATGACTACCACATTAGAACTTGAAACAAACATCAAACAGCTAGCTATAATTGGAGATAAATGTCCTCTGATAGGCATCAGTAATTATGAAAAGATGTCAGTTTCAATACATGCAATATGGCTATTTGAGCATGTTATATGATAATTAGGCCAATAAAAATGAATTTTCTAACACAATGTTTTAGTCTCTTCTCTTTCTACATGTAACTTATTGTAATATATTGCTCTATTTATTTTGAAATGGCAGAAGTCTATTTTTACTGTAAAATTGACAAGTTCCTAAGGAAAAAAGACAGAAGGAAAGAGAACATTAGACACTAAACAAATACAAATGGTGAGAGAGAAAAGTCTGACTTACAATGTTAGGGATGATTTGGTAAAATGAATTTGAAAAGGAGCATTTTACTGTATTAAAAAAAGCCCTAAAAACATAAAAAAAACTTCATGTCATGATTTCTTCAAAATTTAGATTATAAGATCTATTATAAAAATTGCATGAACTGAGAATTTGAATCAACATGTGATTCTTTCCTTCTTTCAAAATCTGACAGGGTTCTCCCAAGTGGTCACTTAATCCTTTCAAGATATTAACATTGAGGTTGTAGTTTTCAAACTTCAAACTTTATTTATCAAAATCAGGCGCAGTAACCGCGCTACAGGAGCATCAATTATATATTAAGAATATTAAATTAATTTTAAACCCTGCTAGGGCCAGGTAATGTGGGTACGAATCTGATCTGTATAATTAACGATTTCCTGCTGAAGGTCTTTATTGTAATACCATGGTATTCTGATTTCACCAACAAAAAGTGTTTACCCTGATGATGATGATACAGCTATTGAAGTGTGGTAAATAGTGTCAGTGCACAGTTTTTCAAATAAAATCCTGGAAAAAAAGGGAATTACTGTCTTGTGTCTAGAAATGATGTATCACATCCATATCACAATCTATAAGCATCTCATTTAACTTTAAACAATATCGTGGCATCACATTAAATTAAATTAAGCAATATCATGGCATCACACTTAAGCAATATCATGGCATCACATTTAAGCAATATCATGGCATCACATTTAAGCAATATCATGGCATCACATTTAAGCAATATCATGGCATCACATTTAACCAATATCATGGCATCACATTTAAGCAATATCATGGCATAATATGATGTTAAAAGGTGCAAGGGCGAAACAGTGGAAAGTGGGGACAAACACCAAACATTTTTTAAATAGATCAAGATTTCTTTTCTCAACTTGTTTATAACTGATGATAATTTTGCTGCAAAAACAGCTGTCATACAAGCTGGGACCTGGACCTTTTGCATCCCTAACACCATATGACACTTATATGGTTAAAGTTGTTGAAGAAAAAATCATTTGCAACTTTAATTTACTTACTACCCTAACTTATTGTTAAACAAACTTGTTTAGAAGAAATGTAAAATTACTTTCTTATTGCCTATTTGTAAACGGATGACATTTCTTTCAATTTAGCCATTTAAATGTTTTATTAGACCCATTACCCTGTGTAATTTTAGACAGTGTATGTAACAGGATGTCTGTTATCATGATGTTTAACTTTTGAACTCCTATAATAATAGTATATTATCTGAAGTTTAAATAGAAAGTAATTTTATAAACATTGTCAAAGTGTGACTACTGGAGGCAGAAATAGAGACAAGGCCATACCAAAGTTATAATAAGTTTAAAGACAAAGTAATTTTATAAACATTGTCAAAGTGTGACTACTGGAGGCAGAAATGGAGACCAGGCCATACCGAAGTTATAATAAGTTTAAATAGAAAGTAACTTTCAAAATTTGTTTATGGAGACGAATTAAGCCATTCCTAAGAAATTATAGATCTAATAGGCAAAACTGTTATAAATATGGTCAAAGTTTGACTATGGAAACATTTAGGCCTGTAATTCCTAAGAAATAATAGGTTTGAATAGAAGACATTTAGGTGTGACTTAATAACTGGAGGCAGAAATGGAGACAAGGACATACCCCAAAAAATTAATAAGTTTAAATAAAAAGAAACATGATAAATGTCATCTTTGAATATATTTAGGCCAGTCCTAAAATAATAGGTTTGAAAAGAAATTAAATGAGTAAACATTGTCAAAGTTTGACCATGCACTCAGGTGTCAGTAATTAAGAGAATTAAGGCCAATTGCGAAAGAAATTATAGGTTTGTATTAAAAATTGTTTATCAAAAGTAAGACATTGTCAGAGTGGCAGTGATCTAATCTAGACAAGGCCATGCCAAAGAAATTATATGTTTGAATAGAAAGTAATTTTATAAACCTGGTCAGTGTGATTTCTAGTGGTATTGGAAACACTGCTTTCATATGACGTAGTACTAGGTTGAATTTACTAAGGCTGGGTTGAAAGTAATTTTATTTTATTGATATTCATAGTCTTGACTCTTGACTACTGAAATCAAGGTCTGAGGTTAATTTTAGTTTTATTTGGTAGTTATGCATGGTCAATGATGGTGTAAGCAATGACTTTTTGAAACAAGACTAGAATAAAAAAAAGTTTATTTGATTATTACGGTAGTCTGATGACTTGAGATCTAGACATGCCCATGATAAAATTATAAGGTTCAGATTTATTTATTCACGTTTTAAATGTGTCAACTACTGGAGACAAGATAGGAGAGCACAAACATGTACTAGGTTTATTCTTTTAAATCATTGCCAAAGTATTTGAACATTGTAGACAGCAAAAGTTATCTACATTGCTCATTGAAATACGAATGCATGTACATAGATCATTGAATTTTGCTGTGTAAGTCTAGCATTACTGATTATTATTAAAAGCTGCTCATTGCTTATTGATTTCTCTCATATTCCCGGTGTATCCAATCCTGCCATCACGAACAACTTATATAAATATAGAAATTATATCTACCATTGGCCACAGTTATAACAGTTATTGTCAGTTGAGTGGTAAAGTTTAATGTTCTAAAATATAATTGTATATAAATATGTCATATTCTAGCATCTTGACTTAGAATCTATTAAAAAAAAGCTGTCAACTAGATTAAAATGTCTTATATTTTGAAATGTGAATTTATGTTTATCCACCCTGACCTTAGGGTCATAACTACATGTATTTGAACAATTTGATGCATACATGTATACATACTTGTATTACCTTGAGCAGATAGTTGCATGTAAGTGCACTGCTAGATAGTAAAAACAAGAATTTCATGTTTGTACAAAAGTGTCATACCAATTGTCATCTAACCTGTCAAAGAAGTTCCAACACATTTGTAATTGGATACTTTTACAAGAGCCCTCTAAGTGCATCTTGTATAATTCAGGTCATGTCATGTGTCACAAAACATTTCTGTTCAAACAGACTTTAGGGTATACATGTAATGATTTCTTCTGATCTTTGAATAAAGGAAAGTTAAGCTTTGAAGATTCTTCAAGCATATCATCATTAATTTTTCTTTTCTACATATACTGAGTAAAATAAGTGTATTACCTATTCTAATATTAAATTTCAAAAGCTGTATAAATATATTTTTAATATTTTAATGTTATAGTTATCAAAGGTACCAGGATTATAATTTAGTATGCCAGACGCGCGTTTCGTCTACAAAAGACTCATCAGTGATGCTTAAATCAAAATATTTATAAAGCCAAACAAGTACGAAGTTGAAGAGCATTGAGGATCCAAAATTCCAAGAAGTTGTGCCAAATACGGCTAAGCTTTTTCTTCTTTCATTCTTTGTTACAATAATTTAGTTTACTAGTGTTGTTATGGTACAGGTGGTGCCTTGAACAAAAGTATAGTTTCGTTTCAATTTAAAATTGAAAATATATGTAGCTGAACTTTTGATACTCAGTATATTCATTGATATTATATAAATAAAGAGTATAAGTAAAGATATAAAATTGAGCATACAATTACATACAATTTAGATAGGGCTGTTTATCATTGTTTATTGATCTTATACACAAAATGTACTCCTCTGCCAAGATTTTATATCTGTTAAATAAAACAGTTGCTTTCTTGAAATGATAAAAGGTCAACTATTGATGTGGTACAACAAAAGAGAAAGTTTTTAAGTGCATCTACAATCATCTATTTTGAAATATTAGTATTAAAGAAAATTGCAATGCTTAGATCTATAGAATTCATATCCTTCAAACAATACTAAAATATAAAAAGAAATTTTTCATTTTCAAAATGAATTATTTTCTCTGTTTTGGTAAAATCCAAAAGTTTATTATATATTTGTATTGATGATCATAGTTAAAAAGCATGTTAAGAATACAAATTTGTAGTATATTAAACTAGACTGCAAAATGAACATGATGAGATGGAAAAGTCTTTATAAATATTTAAAAACAAAACAACAGGAATACACATTTCCATCTGAAATTTGCTAACAAAGTTCTGTTAGTCATTGTTAGTTAGGGACGACATCAAAAGATCGATGTAGGATAAAAAACTTAAATCAAATAGTTTGGGGGTGGGGGGTCAACATTGCTGCAAGTTTTGTTAATCTAAAATCGATTTTACATATATCCCTATTGGTCAATCAATTTTTCCCAAATTAAGTTAAGAGGGGGGTGTGGGTGTCAGTGAAAAAACTATGTGAATTAATTTTTTTATCCTTCATTGAACTTTTGATGTTGTCCCTTATCTATCATGTCTATTATCTCAATCTGTCTTTTAATGTTATTAGCTATTCTGTGTTCATGGCATTTGTCAAAATAGTGATTGAATTGCTATTTTAAGCTTGAAAGTTATAAATTATCAGGCTATACATAGGTGGATCCTTAAGGGACAAAGTTTGGGGAATACCACCTTTTACCATGGCTTATGGCTGGAAAAAAATTTGTGTTGTTTTAGTGCTTGTTTCAGATTTTTTTACTACCAGAAGTACCAGGTCCCATCAACTTCTTGCCTAAATTATATGCATTCTTAAAATGTTAAGAACTAATTTGCTTTTAATAAAATCAGCTAACTTAAACCCTGCTATAAAAAAAATATAAATAATTGTGAGGGATTTAAAAGAAATCTGTACTAGTAAATCTTTTGAATAAATTGTGACGTATATATTTCATTCAGATACATTCTACAATTATGTTCATATAAAATATCTACTTTCAGATTACAACCCTTGTTAATCACAAAGAGAAAGCACGCTTTACAGAGAAGACAAGTAGGTCATTGATCAGAGTAGGACAAGGTGTAGCTCTGGCTGTAGAGAAATTTGTCACCGTTGGACAGACAATAGCGGCAGAAAATATGGAGATATCTGACGATATGTGTGAAGCTTGTGAAGAAGCAAGAATGGCGGGTAAACACACTTGAAGTTATTTAAATTTTATTTCCATTAATCTGACAGAGAATATTTTGTCGAGTGAACTTTTTATAGATATAAAATGATGTGGTACATGTATGAGTACCAATGAGATAACTCTCGATCCTAGTCACAATTTGTGAAAGTAATCCATTAAAGTTCAAAGTCAACATTGAGCCTAAACTCAAACAGAACAGCAAGCTATAAAGGGTCCCTAAAATGACTAGTATAAAACCATTCATACGGGAAACCAAAAGTGTAATCTATAAAAATTTATATACTGTAAACTGGTGAATTCAGAAATTATTGCTATGTTTTTATTATTGCAAAAAATGCGACAGGGTTATAATCGCAATAATTTGAAATTGCATTTTAAAAATTTTTATATGAATTTAACAGAATTTTTCTCCAAATTGCAAAAATAAAATCGCATTTCAGTCCAAAATGGCAAAATCACAATGATAAATGCATGCAATAATTTCTTAATTTTCAATATCTTTATATATATATACATGATATATGTTGATACAGAGTCTATGATATTTGGTATATAAATGTGTAAAATGTAAAAGCATTGACACTTCTGATATCCAAGGAAATTATTGGCCCAGTCCTTCATTCATGGTTCATTAACTTTGAATAATTTGCATAATTTACATGTTTGTGCTAGTATATCAATTTTATTTTGGATTTTGCTATCAAATTGTAAAAAGGCAAGACATATCTCTGTGTTAACAGTTAAGTATTCAAAATTGCATGTTTTTTTTCCAGGATCAACAATACAAAGACTAACTATGATTGTGCCGTCAAAAGGGAATAAAACAGTAACAGAGAAAACAGCCATGGTCAGGTCAGCTCGACAGTTACTGTCAGCCATTACAAGGGTACTATTGCTGGCTGATAAAGTTATTGTTAAACAGCTATTAGTATCTAAGGACAAGGTAAAGCCATGATTAGATCAGAATGCACAGTTACCATGGTTACCAAAAAAAAATTGAAGAGAAGAACAAAATAATGTGCTTCATTCAGAGACCTTGTTGTACTTCTTTGAAATTAGGAATTGTTTCGAATTTAAGATAAAGGTAGACAACTCCTTTTTGCACTAGTTCTTGACAAAGCATTTATCAAACCAGTGACTTAAAAATTTATCGGATAAGCAATTCTGTGACAGTTGCATTTCCCTCTGACAAGTCTGAGGAATAGTAATCTGCCTAAATCCTCAAAAACTGTAAATTCAGAACTTTTTTACATTAATTTTGAGTTTGTTAATTACTGTGGATTCGTTATTGTTCGTTGGATACAAATTTTCATGGGTTTCATTTGTACAGGTTAACCACGAATTGAAATGTTCAAATAAAAAATAATTTTCAATAGGCTTTTTCATGCAGAAATTGGCAAAACGACGAAATCAAATATCCACAAAAATGCAATTTTTCAGCAATCCATGAAAATTGATACTCATGAAAATAGATAAATCCATAGTATTACAATTTCAGGAAGAAGTACATTGTTAATACTACTACATTTATTAAACAGTTTTCATAACAATACAAAATATGCACAAAAAACTGAAGTTAAAAAAATTTCAATTATTTTTCACCATTATTTTATATTTTTTTCAAGGTTTTGAATGCCTTAAATGACCTTGATAAAGTGACCTCATTTACAGACTTTGTAAATTACTTCAGCAAGTTTGGAAATGATATGGTAGAACTGGCCCATCTTACAGGGGACAGACAAAATGTAAGTACAAAATCATATACATGTAGTAGATAAGGCCATTTAAAATGCAGGGAAAAACAAACAATCAATCATAGAAAGCACTGAACTAAAAAGTGTTCGTATGGCAGTTGACAAAACTACATGAAACCTAGTCAGAGATTGATCCTCTTAATTACAAAAAAGTAAGAAATTTTATGTTTTACATTACAACTCTGTTTTTGAATTGAATTTTTCAATGTTTTAAACTCTTATATATAATTTAATTTAATTGTTTTTTATTTAAAGAGGATTGCCAACAGCCAGAGGCTACATGTGGGTCTCCTCATATATAATTATAGGATAAGTGAGAAAAACACAACAAAGTTAATTTTTTACTAAAATTGAGAATGGAAATGTGGAATGTGTCAACAACGGATCAAAAAGCAGAAAACATTTGAAGGTAACACAGTGGGAAAATCCTGCACCTGAAGTGGGCTTTAGCCACCTACTATCTTCTTACAGTACAACATTAACCTTGTTTTCGAAAATATATTTCTTAGATGTTTAAATTTCTTGTAGGATCTAAAAAGTGAGAAACACAGAGCACAAATGGGTGCAGCCAGAGCTATATTAGAGAGATCAACTTCCATGTTGCTACCATCATGCAAGGTAAAATTATTTACTTCAGACAAAAATTTAAACTGGGTACATTTGTGTTAATACAGTAATACTAAAACCAGTGGTCAAGATTTTTCATGATTAATCTATATAATTTAAGATGCATCAAGCTTATGTGAACCAACACCTTGAAGTTTTCTAACAGTACAAGTTGGTAGAGTAATCAGGATGGACACCCTGAAGTATGCTGCTATATAAATAAAGATTAAAGAAAAACCTAAAAATCACTCCAGTGTCAATAAATGATATATATAAACTAGATTGTTATGTGGTCAAACTTGCATTATGAGAGATTATTGCAGGAAAACAAACACATTTAAATCTAAAAAAAAAAAGGAAAAAGATACCAAGGGGACATTCAAAGACATCAGTTGAAAATAAAATGACAATGGCAAAAAAATTAAAGAGTCAAAAAACAGAGAACAGTATACAAAACGAAACATAGAAAACTATAGACCTCAGGGTGATCTCAGTTGCTCTGGAAGGGTACGCTGATCCTGCTACATGTGACATGTTGTATGATTAATTTAAAAAAAAAAATAGCACTTTGAAATTTAAAATGAGCTGCACTGTAAAATCGAAAGCGTGATTTGAAACAACTATTAATTTATGATGAAGTTGTGTCTTCTATAACACTCAAACAGTTTCTTAACTAAATTATTTTTGAAAGCGTTTTATATATGTATAAACTTTTGTGGGTAAAGAGGTTACACAAAAATATAAAACTTGATCTTCTTTAAGATCTTAGATATATAAGTCATCAAAGCTTGAAAAAGCAAAAATTAAGCATCCATTTATTTTTACTTGCAAAAACTGATCAATTCTGAATCCCAAGATTTCTCAAAATTGCATTTTGTATGATTACTTGAATATTATTTTTTAGACATGTTTAAGACACCCAGACTGTGGAACAGCTAAAAGAAACAGAGACTGTGTTTTTAAACAGATGAGACAAGCTCTCAACATGATACATTTCATTGTCACAGACGGAGGATGTAGTCAGATGAACGGTCACAGTTCACCGATTACAAATGGGGATTCTGGGATAGGTCTAGATAATGTTCATCCATCAGCCAGTAAAGCATTGAAAGATCTAGAGGTAACTATATGGTAATAGCTAATAATTGATAAAAGTAAAGCTATGACTATTATACACCTAGTTACTTACTTTCATGTCTTTTGGTCAGTGATGAATAATAGTTTCTCATTGTCAATCATACAACATCTCCTTATTTTTGGTCCAAACATTTTGAATATTAAAGTTGTTATTCAATATTTGTAAAATTATTTATGGATAAGTTGTTACTGGTTCCATATTTAGATATGTAAGATAATAATGACTGGTATGAATCTTTCATAGTAAACTATTGATCGCTTTTGTGTTTGTGAAATTAATCACATTATAGAAAATGGAAAATTAGACTGGTCAAAGGGAGATAATTGAGTACAAAAAGAATTATCTCCTCTTTGCAATTTTTAGATAATTTCTGCAAGATTGATACCTTCCAAAATTTATGGCAATAATGCTGACATTGAAATGTAATAAAAAGTAAAATCACAAAAATACTGAACTTAGAGGAAAATCAATTCGGATAGTCCATAATCACATGGCAAAATCAAATAACAAAACGTATCAAAAACGAATGGACAAGAACTGTCATATTCCTGACTTGGTACAGGCGTTTCAATCAAAATGTGCAAAAAAAAAGATTGTTCAAATGAAATTTAAGCGGAACAGATCTAACTGATTATCAAATACACATTTTGAAGTTATCCCTTTTTAAATTACTGTGCAGTCTATTTAAATTAAGAACATTGAGCAGTCTTCATATAACAAATCATATGCATTCTTCTAGTTAAAGGTATTACTGTTATTGGGGGAATTCTGACAGAGCTATCTCCTGTCATCAGGTCATAAATTGTGTTTAAATAACACATGTCCATCATTATATAAGGAAGATGAAGATTGTATACCGTGTAGTGTTTTTTTCTTGTGGGGTGTAAATTTTCGCGGATATAACAAAATGGCCAAAATAAATTCTGCCAATTTAAAAATTTACATGCAAAGGTATTGATGATAGTTTTGAATCCACCAAAATAATAACGGCCACAATATTTTGTATATCTTATTCAAGTTAAATTGTTAAATTTTACACCCGCTAAAATCATGAACCACTATACAGTATGTCCCTTGTGAAAATTAAAGTTTAATTATTTGTTTACAGGAGGCAGTCGAGTTGACCAGAGTAACTGGTGTATCTGGTCAGTCCTGTGAGAAGATACACAGTGCATTGGATAGTGTGATTGAGACTGCTCAGGACTTCACTGACTCCGCCTACACATCACATGACAACAGGGAGAAAATAGTGCAGTCATGTGACCAACTTAGAAGTGATCTGCAAACAGTTTTTGAAAAATCATCTAGTCAGGTATACATATATGGTTCTTGATAATCTGCACCAAAGCCTTGCAATTTGAACTTTTGAGTAAAAGACTGCAGACAATACAAGGCCAGATTTGGTAAATATACAAAAGTATTCATTTGTTTGGGAAATTGACCATGTCTGAAAAAGTGGTATAAATATGTTTCATTCATCAAAACCTTTTAAAGGATAAACACTTAATTGATAATAGTAAATAAAATCTTAAGCAACATGTCTCGTCTCACAACTCATAGGAAGACAATATTATGAATGGACAACATTTATATGACTTAAAGTCATAAGAAACCTCAAATTAAAAAAAAATTATGCATATGTTTTTAATAGCTAAATGGATAGTTTTCATTATACAACTTATGTACATATACTTTTTTTTTAGGAAAATTCTTTAATTTGTCCACATTTAGAAGAAGTTTACTTAAATTTAATTGCTTGCTTCCAGGAAACAATTCGCCGACATATTTTCCGTATGCATAGTGACCTGAGCGTAACCCTCCTCGTAAAGATCCGGTGATAGCAATACGCATGGATCTGTCATTAAATTTTTTTTTTATCTGATTGTACATGTTAAACACGTGCTCACTACTTATGCTTTTTGTTATTTGTTTACTATAAAGGTGACAATCGGTAAACTTTGGCTTTAAAACACGGCATTTAATGAGCAGCCATATTTATTCAATCATAACAAACAGAGAGAAAGAAAATTGACCATTATACAATATATTTGCGTAAAAAATGAGAAAATCGTGCATAGAGGACTAAGTTTATGTTATATACATGCATTGGTTCAAGAATTGGATAAAAATTATTTTTCACCACTCACTCGTTTCATATGACTTTAATGTCAGGTGTGAAGTGGTGATGAAGAATGATTAAAAGTCAGTAATCTTTTTGGTGTTGGTTTTTATACCCTTACTTTAAAAAAAGAGGGGTATTCTGTTTAACCACTGTCTGTCTATCAGTTCATCCATCGATTTGTCCCATGAATGTTTTTCCCTGAATTTTTATCAGGAACTACATCATAAGTTTTTTTAAGAAGTAATTCAGGCCTGGTTTAGGCCCAAAAAAATAAAATGTTTGATAACTTCCTCAAATTGGCACATAATGTTTAGAAATGCATAGGGTTAAGAAATGTCAATGAAAAACATTAAGATTTTTATGTGATGACGTCACAATTACGTCATAATATGTACTGTTTTCGCAAAAATGATGAAAAATACAGAATTTTTGCAGTTTTTGCAGTTTTTATCTCTAATTCTGTTGTGGAATCATCGTGAGCAGCAAAGAAACAATATAATAATTTAACAGAAGCTTTATTATACCTATTGACAAAATCTCACTAAATATAAAGTTGTTTCTTGGGTGCGCACATACTTTTTCAATCTAAAATATACTGAAAAATTTGATGAAAAACAAAGAAAATCACGAAATTTTACAAAATATGCAAATTAAGTCATGATTTGTTGCCATGGTATAAACTTGTTCAATGTCCCAAATTGTTTTGTTTTTCTAAATACCTTGTACCTTAGATATTGTTCAGTAATTTAAAAATATGTATGATAACTTTTAAATTTGCAGTAATTTTTGGGCCAAATAAGGGCCTTATTGCCCCTACTCCGTTGGTTGCAGGGTTAACATAAGTCAGCTATATTGTGTGTTGCATTTTCAGATTCATCACTCAACAACTTCCTTGGCAGACACGGGTATTATCAGTGAGCAGTAGCTCACAGCTGTTTCACTTGTGTATTTAGCATTGAATTTTAAACATCCTTCTACTTTTAAATTCATTGTACTGGGTATATTCACTATTTACTACACTTTTTGATTAATTGAATGTTTTGAACTTGTATATTACTGGTAACTTGGCATAAAAGTGTTGATTCTATTTTAACAGAATCAGAATGATTTGTTGTCTACACAAGAAGCAGAAACAGCTGTATTGAGGACTATAACATCTGTTAATGGACTGAAGAAACAGGTTAGTTTAATTTAATTATATTTAGTTTCAAGTAATTTCCTTTCCTAACTTTAAGAAATACTGTAAATTCCCCCAAAAAATGCTTGCATTTTTATGCCCCACCTACGATAGTAGAGGGGCATTATGTTTTCTGGTCTGTGCCTCCGTTCTTTCGTCCGTTCGCCCCACTTCAGGTTAAAGTTTTTGGTCAAGGTAGTTATTAATGAAATTGAAGTCCAATCAACTTGAAACTTAGTACACATGTTCCCTATGATATGATCTTTCTAATTTTAATGCCAAATTAAAGTATTGACCCCAATTTCACGGTCCACTGAACATGTAAAATGATAGTGCGAGTGAGGCATCCGTGTACTATGGACACATTCTTGTTTATACTGCTATATTTTAACCATGGACAGAAATGTCTTTAGCAATTCACAATAATAAAAACATGGCAAAATATGTGAATTTAAAGAATTGTGGATTCATTTTTTTTTTGTAATTATCAATTTTTTGTGAATCTAGAAAACCTTGTATTTTTGTTGATGTTTGATTTCGTGGTTTTGCCAATCTTTGCATGTAAAGTCAATAGAAAATTAGTAATTCGTTTAACATTTGAAATTGTGGTTCCCCTGCACCAATGAAACTAATGAAAAATTGGTTTCCAACGAATAAAAATGAATTCGCAGTATATTGAACCTGCACATTGATATGTTTTGCAAATTTAACCCACTAAAATAGACTGTATCGTGAAGTCGAAAGCGATTGGAACATTAAGAGCGCAACAACCAATGAAAATGAACAAAAATGGGTGGATATTTTTTTAGGAATAACCAGATGATTTGTCAGAAATTTCAACCATATTCCAGGGCAATTGAAATATTTTATATTTACATATGAGTCTTATATGAAAAAGAAGATGTGGTATGATTGCCAATGAGACAACTATCCACAAAAGACCAAAATGACACAGACATTAACAACTATAGGTCACCGTACGGCCTTCAACAATGAGCAAAGCCCATACCGCATAATCAGCTATAAAAAGCCCCGATAAGACAATGTAAAACAATTCAAATGAGAAAACTAACGGCCTTATTAATGTAAAAAAAATGAATGAAGAATGAATGTTGAAGAATGAATGCTATCATCTAGATATCTTTCAGTTTTTTGCATTGTTGGTTAAAGTTCTAAGACCATCATTTATATATTATCAAAGATATACTTTATTTTTTACCACGCAGCAAATTGAACCAATTACTTTAAAAAAACCACTCATTACAAAGTCATGGAGACCTGTACAGCTAACAAAAGCAGATTCACTGATTATCTTTGAAAGATGAAGAATGTTATTGTATTTTATTAGAAAAAGTTTGATTTTTCATTCTTTTTTTGTAGCTACAAGAAACAGCTATGGACCAAGCATCAGAGTTATTTAAAGCAAATGAAGACCATGACCTCCTCAAATGTCTAAAGCTAGGTGGTATCAATGGGAATGTCAAGAAAGTAGACGAACTGTCAGTTAAATTTGAGGAACATAGAGAACAGCTTGAGGAGGTACAGCAATATTTCATAAAAAATGAACATAATATAAAAAGAGGAATAATTTTTTTGTGTGTCCCTGCTACCAATAGTATTTTAAATGATGCTAATATCCTCAGCTCACAAAAGAAGAAGAGTATATGGTATTCAAAGTGTCCATTTGCCCATTTCACTATTCATTAATTTGTTCTGTTTTATCTGAAATCTACAAAACCAAGAAACTTCTTGAGAATTAAGTTTAGCAACAATAATAACTTAGCTTAGTTTGATAGTATAGCACACAAAGTTCACAGGGGCCATTTGGAAAAACTTGAAAGGGGTCATGTATTTTTGTTGAACTAGGTTTCCATCCTGCATTCAACTCTCATAAGTCAGTTACATATTTGACATACATGTATTCTAATCATGACATTTTCATTGTTTATTTAAAGTTGATGACAGAATAACATAATTTTCAAATTATTGATGTCATATCTTTGATTTGAATTTATTTTGCAATGATATAGTGTATAGACTCTTTGATATTTAAATGTTGTTTGGTATTTTGTATTGATGCTGTAGTGACAATTCTTTTTCATTCATATCTCAAGAAAATAATTAGTATATATAGTTCAAAGTAACATTGTTTTGGTAATTTTAGGTGTGTAAACTGTTCCGACATATAGCCACAACAGAGCCACTGGTCATTACAGCTGAACATAATGAATATGTCCTTAGGAATATAGGGGAGATGGTAAGTAAACATACAGTTGATTTATTTCCAAATCAAAAAGTTTTCAGTTGATAATTTTAGGTTAGTTTCGTGTAGATATGAGTTGAAAAGACTAGAATTCAGGAAAATTCTTACTACAGAGAAAAAATACTTCAATATTGTGGATCCTTTTATTTTTGTGGGCTATTTATTTTCCATTGAGCAAAAATTGTTTTTTTATGGTTGTGCATAAGTTTGTGAACAAGCCTATAGATAATTCATATTTGATCAACATTTACAATTGTGGTTTCCCTATTCCCCTGATTTAAAGTAATTATGCCCCTGGCTCTAAAACAGGAAGAGGGAGATTGGGTGGTGGGATATAATTGTTTATGTCTGTCTTCCCAATAAGCTAATCAAGTATCACTTGTATCAACAAATACGCAATTTATTTTTCTTAAATTCCTGAAATTAGATAACTCCATAAAATATTGTTTAATTAAATTTTGCACTATTTTCATATTTCTTCATCGGTGCAAGAAAAATATTTCTCCTCATGAGTGGAAAATAAGTTCTTGGCAAATGTTTGGTGGTAATTTAATTGTGACGTTAAATTTTTTTCTCGGTATCGTCAGAGTTTTCCTATTGTGACATCATGAAAAAAGGCGATAATGCCTGATGATGTCACATAAAAAGTACACAACTTTCTTCAAATCTTTGAAAGGGAAGGATAAAAATCATAAGAGAAACAGATTTCACCACTATAATTTATATATTACGATATTTCTCCACTCTCAACAGTTAAATTTTAATTATTTGAAAAGCTCGGCAAGCCTCGTGCTTTATATGGACCATAATTTGGTATTTGGCCTTTGGTTTCTTTTTGTATCCTTTTTTATAAGTTCTAAAATTTTAACTTTTATTTTGTGAATTGTGTTGGTGTTAGAATAGTATGAATGGAACAATTGAGTTTTTCGAGAAAAAATTAATACATTTTGATTCACTGTTTACGTGACAGGAAACCAAACAGGAAACCAATCTTTATTTTCTTTATTTTGCACAATATAATTCAAAAGGCATAAATAAACACCATTACTAGTGTTACTTGCTTTCATGTTAATATTTAAAATCTATTTTCAATGTTATATTAAAGTTTTTTTTAAATGTGACAGGAAACCATAAGAAACCGAAAGCATTTTTTTAGTTTTATTTTATTGCAAAATCTGCTTAAAATAATCTGAACAGTATACTTTTTCTTAAAATCCATCTTAAATGTAACAGTATTATAAAACTCCTAAATATGTGCTTGTTTTGAAAACAATTAGTACAATTTATTCAGAATTTTCCATATTTTCTTCATTGATACAGGATACCATAATCGTTGTATCTTGATGTTTTGGCCAAAAAAATATATTTATATTTGGTTTTGAAATTCCAGTTATATAAAATTTATTCCAAATCATTGGCAATGTAAAATTCTTTAAATCCAGTAAAGAAAAAAACTTTTAACTTTGAATTAAAATCTTTAAAATAGGCACCATGTGATATTTGTGACCTATACACCATCTACATGGTTTCCACATTTTAACCTACTTTAGTGGGCTAAAATCAATAAATTACTTCCTTTCAAGTCATGCCTGGTAAAAGTTTACTTTTCCTTTGACAATTTTATTGCGTTTTTGAAAAGTGTTTGCAGAACATGAATAAAAAAAAAAAATTAAAAATTGTGACAAAGTTACCAAATTTGTACATTCCAAGTGTAACGGTATATTTACATGCATTTTTCATTTAATTATCTTTATTCACCTAAAATATCCAGTAATATTTAATGCTGAAGCAAAATCAATCCAACGAACATCGGCACCATGATAAGAGACGTAATTTCGATTGAATTTTCCAAGGACCCTTTACATCGTTATTTGGAAACGTAGTGTGTTTAAACGTCGGTCAAATCTGAAATCGATTTTGTCAAGTCATTGAGCATTTATTTTCACACAAGGTCGTATGTAACATTATGCACATAGGAAAAATAATAGACCCCTGGCGCAATCCCTTTGAAAATTGTATTTTCCTTTTTTAAACAAGTCGAAACAAGTCTACAGATTATGTTTGCTAACATCCCGTTGGAAACAAAAACAATTTTTAGAACTAGTATATCGTATGTCCGGCTGTAAGGGCGTGATCACATGTTAGTCACATGTTTCACGTATGACCGGAAATGATTAGAACTTAAGGACAAAAACAATTTTAATAAATAACTGGACTTCTGTTTCGTGTGAAATGTAACGCATAACGATAACGTCATTTTCTTACTTAATTATTACGAAGATCATAACAAGAACGTAAATCATCTCTGATTTACCTGTTTGAACATCTCGTGAGAGTTCATATTTGCATATTGTTTTTAAGAATTCTATTACAACAAAGCAGATTACATCATCTAAAATTTGCGTTACGAAATCGGACACAAAAGTCACGCCACTGTTCTTACATCTGCTACATAAATACTTATAGTTCTCGGCATTTTCTTCTCACTATTCTTATTGGTCGATGTTCTTTGTTATTTGAAAGCAAAAGTTACGAATTTGCCGGTGACGATTATCTATAAATCAGTCAGCGTTATGCTCTTCGGAAGCAAAAAGTAACGCGAGAAACGACACAAAAATACGGTTGTAGAATCTTTGAAATTCGTATATTTCTATTTTTTTTCTAGGGAAGAGTAGCATACACTTGTATGTTGATAAAAATAATGGCATCTTTAGATGTAGTTACAACTTTTCTTACAGTAATTCACATTTTATCACTTTTCTATAGTTATAGGAAACGGAGCCCAATAGCAAATTATGGTCCATATATCAAAATTTAACTGTCTAGAATGGAGAAATATCGTAACACACTTGTTGCAGTTGAGGAATCTATTCGCAATTTCTGTTTATTATAGGTTTTGCTAGCTGCCAAAACTCTTGCAGAATATTCCAATAGTAAAATTGCTCGAGAAAACTTGGAGAATTTTGCAGAGGCCTGGGAGAGTCAGATTAATGACCTTTCTGTACTGGTAAAGGAAGTCAATGATTTCTGTCAAGGACGTATGGACAAACCTGTGTATTTGTCATTACCAAGACCAGGGGTTAGTATTTTATAAATTTTATTGATACATTATATTTACCTCATTCTATAAATAACAGTGTTCTCACCAGATCTTCAGTATGGCAATTTCCCTCAAGTAAGAAGCAAATTACTCTTATACGGTGTATTCTTGATTAATACACACGTTAAAAACTCCTGCTAAATCTTTAAAAAGTACATTTCATATAAATTAAACTAAACCAATCAGAAAATACACAAAAGTTGTCTATAATGGAGTAGGAATGGCTTAACTTTCTGGGACACCGGAGTTCATTACTGTTTTGGGGTTAACATTGTGTTAAATGCAATCAAAACCCTATGGTACTGACTTGATATCTAAATCTTGCAAACTTTATCACTAATTTTGAAACTTCAAACAGATAAGTGCACTGAAGTGATCATTAACATGATTAATTAGATGATATCCATTTAATGTCAAGCAATTTGTTGACTATATGTTATACTTTGATATTGAAGTCAAAATATGGTGTGTATTTGAGATACCATAATTTTCAAGAAAACATTTTGGGTACTTTTTATGTGACGTCATTAGACATGGTCGCCTTTTTTCATGACGACACAATAGGAAAACTCAGAAGAAACCAAGAAAATTTATTTATTAAAGTCATGCATGGTTTATGAATCTCTTATAAAAAAAAGTACAAATGTTCAATCATGAATAAAGGAAGATAACTCCACCTAAAAAACTTGTATGTCAAGCAAAACACAATTGATTGTTTTATTTAAAAATTCACCAAATTGCAAAATGAAATCGTTCTTTAGACTGTAGTACTAACTATCAATTTGATTCAAGCTGGGTTTACTGTTCTAAAGCCAATAGATTGGCTCACTCTTTATTTTATTTTCACTTGGATGCAGTCTGTTCAGCTCAAAATTATAATTTAGATTATCTCCCCTTGCAAATTATTTGTTTTTAAAAAGTAATGGTTAACATTACATGAATATATATGTATCTTAGTCAATGTTGTAGATTGGAGGCAACTCTTATTCCAATCATATTAAAATATTGTAAGAATAATTATTTAGTCGTTCACATATATAGAAGTGCTTGGTTGGGGAGCACGGAAAGGATTCTGTTGGCCACTTACATCCAACATGAACATGTAGTTTATATATAATTTTTACTAGGTTGTTTGTTGCTATTTATAGAAATCTTCACATATTTTGATTCAAGAGGTTTTTTTTAATAAACATTGTTGGCATACAGCCCCATACTAAAAATCAAGGATTCATTACCATAATTATCACCATACACTTGTGAATTTTGTATTCTATTTAGAACTAAATTTTGTGGTTTAAGGCGGCAACAAATTTATCAAAAAAATATTTCCCATGAAAAGTGTGGCTTTTATAGTATCTAGAACATATTATGCTTAATAATGAGTATTTCTATATAAGAAAATAAACAGCCAGTTTCTCTAATCACAGGGTATAAGACTAGTTATTCATCTATATAAGGGAGATAATAAATGGTCACATACTAACATTAACACATTAATTAACATTAACACATTTACTAATATTAACACATTTACTAACAGACAGCACCTAACACACCACAAGTAAGTTTACTATGTTGTATTTACATGTCTTTTATATATTTTAAGTATTACATTTAATTGAAATTCTTCTTTGTCTGCATGTCGTATTTTGTTAAAAATCTAGAATTTGTTTTCTAATTCTAGTTTCTTTAATTTGAATGGTGTTTTATTATTTTAGAATTGAATGCTTCTTTTTTGTAACTTTATTGGGGTGTAAAAGCGTTGACTGAAGTACATTTTGTATGAAGTGCGGAAGCGCTTCATTCTAAAAATGTGTACACGGACACCGCTTTTACAACCCTATAAAGTTACAAAAAGAAGCATTCAATACTTATAATTACATTTTTTAGCTAGGATCATGAAAACACGATTTACATCAAGTTTTTATTTAATTTACCTGTGCACTTTATTATGGGACCTTGTGTCATCATGAATGATAAGTTTTATTGTGTAATGCAATTGCTTACGGAATAACATGTGATGTGCAGTTAGCCAATCAGAATAATGTATTATAATGAAACATACATTTAATGTAATTATATTATAAATAAATCAATCAATCCACGAAATGTAAGGTTGATTGGTGAATGCTTTGCACCGCATCAGCACAAAACAACTATATTGCAGCTAGCTAGATACACATGATATATAAGGCATTTCAATTTAATTTATATCATATATTGCTATTTTATAGCTGAAAAATGAAGCATGGAACATGTCAAATTAAAATATGAAAAATTACTTTCTGTCATTAATTTTGGATGTAAAGTTTTTTCAGGAACTTATATCACTTTAAATCAACAAGTTGCACTGTACTCAATAGGAATATCAAATGTAAATTTGGAATTTATGAAAACTTTTTAAAAAAAACTTTGAAAGAAAAATTATATGAGATAGAAAATATTGATAATACTTTTATTTTTTAATATTATAACTTTTTCAAATTCAAAGACATGACACGATTAAAAATATATGTCACAGCTTGTTTCCATAACATCACTACATGTTTTAAATACCTGACAATCACCTACCCATGAACCTGACGAGCACTTACTAATGAATCTGACAATCACTTACTCATGAACCTGACAATCACTTACTCATGAACCTGACTAGCACTTACTCATGAACCTGACAAGCACTTACTTATGTACCTGACAGTTGCTTTATCATGAACCTGACAAGCACTTACTAATGGATCTGACAATCACTTACTCATGCACCTGGCAATCACTTACTCATGAATCTGACAATCACTTACTCATGCACCTGACAAGCACTTACTCATGAACCTGACAATCATTTACTTATGAACCTGACAGTTGCTTACTCATAAAACTGATAAGCACTTACTAATGAATCTGACAATCAATTACTCATGAACCTGACAATCTCTTACTCATGAACCTGACAATCTCTTACTCATAAACCTGTCGAGCACTTATTAATGAATTTTTAGAAATATTTACCCATGAAACTGAAAAGCACTTGCCCATGTCCCTGTCAAGAATTTACGAATGAACGTAACAAACACATACTCCTGAAACTGACAGGCACTAGCACATGTACCTAGAACAAAAATGTACTCATCAACCTGATAAGCAATAACTAAGGAACCTGACATGCACTTAGCTTGCTCATGTAACTGATAAATATTTACCCATGAACCTGACGATCACTTCCCATAAACCTGACAATCACTTCCCATAAACCTGACAATCACTTCCCATAAACTTAACAAACAACCTTACCAATGCTCTGCTTACTCTTAAGTTTTCTATGTTGTGTTTTGTAGAATATTGTTATCTTTTCGAAGTTTATTGTCTTATTGTTGTCAGTTTGTCTTTGCTGTATGAGTTTGAATATCCCTATGGAGTTTCCTCTGCCTGTCTTTTAACACTACTAATGTTAAGGATGTACTTAGGTGAAATTTTAAAAATCAAGAAATTGAAATTGATACTACATGTTGAATGAGCACCAGCTAAGGAACAAAATAAACTAAAAATATTGATAGGTCATGAAGCTCCTTTTCGAGTTATTTGAGTTTTAGAAATTGGCGGGAAAAGGCTGACTCTGACTTTTACATTGTACCTTACATTTGCATTGGTATTATTTGGGTCTCAAATCGAAAGAACAAAAATTAAGAATCTGCTTAAATTTTGGAAAATGGCCTTTTATGAGCTATTGAAGTCATTTATGAAAAGAAAAACGGGTGCTATGGGGAAAAATATTTAACCCTGTATTGATGGAAAAAACCCAAGGAGTCCGAACATCCTTAATAAGTGCAAGTGTTTGCCTTCCCTCAATGAATATGACTAATTCATTCTGTTTATTCCTGCATTTACTATGTATTCAAATTTTGCGACACTGTCAGTTTGAGGGAAACCACTAATGATAGCTCCATAATACTTGGGATGGAGATATATAAGCATTAGCACATCTTGAGCTAAAAATGTTTTGCATAACTTACATATTAAAGTTTATGACTGTTTAGGTTAGTTTTAAAGTCAGTGGTATTTGATATGCAATTTTTATAATTATATATCTTTTTACATAAGCATTGATAATTCTCATTTCCTTGGAGGTAATTTTGGTTATGAACCTTCAGTCATGGTTCATTGACTTTTATATGTTTAAATATTGCTATTTTGCAGGATGTACAAATATCTATTTAATCTAGGTCCCACATGTAACAAGGGAGATAATAGAATTTACTGACTTCAATATTGCAATATCGGGTCACTTTCTATTGTAAAGCGATAGGCACATCATTTTGCGAGTTGAAGCACAAAACCTACTTACTTTAATATTGCAATATTCCTTCACTTTCTATTGTAAAGCGAAAGGCATATCATTTTGCCAGTTGAAGCACAATTCTTGTTATTTTTATGCCCCCGCTGCTAAGAAAAGGGGCGTTAGGAGTTACCCTTGACTGTCTTTTCCTTATAACATGTATAACAGTATGTCGATCTGTTCTTCTTCCTATCTCATTTTGGTTTCCACACTCTTAACTTAAGTTTTCCTCATTCAAGTTTTTTGAAACGCCTAGACAATGATAAGAACCAAAAGTCACAGACATAGTTCAAATTGGGCAGTAAGTCAGATTTGGTTCAAGAGTAAGGTCCCTTTCTCACTGGAAATTTTTTTTTTTTTCGTTTCTGCAATCGGATACTTAAGTTTGCCTTATGTTAAATTTATGAAACTCATATACAAAGCTGACTTTGACTAGAACAAGAGAACTCTTAAAATCTAGCAGTGACAACAAATGCTCTTTAAAAGTATTTACACATGTTATTAGCAAGCTTGAGGAGGCATTCCTGTCCTAGGACACATTATTCTATTATATTGTTTGGGGAAGGGTGAAGTAAAGATGTGGTGTCATCTTAAAATTTCAGATAAAAATAAGGCATTCTTTTCTGGATCTTGATTCACACAAAAAGAAATATATACATTCCTGACAACCAGAAATATTTGTTTTCACACACTTAAAAATTATTTCGGCCGATATATTTTATATGAAAAAGCCAAAAATATCCCTTTCTGATATTTTAAGTGTTTTTATTTATAAAACAAGCAATTTTAAGACATGGTGTCATTTTGAATTTGACAGCATCATGATCATTATATTTTGATAAATTATTGTTTATTATTCAATTCATGACAGAAAGGAAATCTCTACTTGGTATTCAAATATAAAACTAGATTTGTGACAGATGATTAGCTATATAACTTTTTCTTTTTCTATTTATGTCTAAATGACAAATTAACCAAAACTTCTGAACGTAGTTCATTAAAGTGGCATACCTTATTTAATTTATATTTTGTCTGCGAGTGATTTAGATGAAGGAATAGTTCTAACTAGACAATAACAAAAATAATGACCGTGTGCTTGACATTTTATAGTGTAATTGCATGGTTTAAAACAAAATGATTCAGAAATTGAAGTTTTTATGTCTTGTCCCTATTGATTTGCATTGATACAGATACACAGAACTACTTGCTGGGATGGTTGAGATAAATTGTTTTTTCTGTGCTTTACTTTAATGGTTATTGAATTTTTACATACATTAATCCATTGCAGTGTTCACAGAAAGGAATCTTAGAGAATGTATAGACATATTTCTTTTTTTCTTTTTTTTTTATTATACATATATGTGACTTTTCAAAACTTCAGAATTTTTACCATCATTAATCCATTTTAGTGTACACATAAAGGAATCTTTAGAGAATATATATATACATATTTTTTGTGTGTTTTTCTATATATCATGTATATGTGACTTCTCAAAAAGAATAGAAAAGTGAGATTTCAGATACAGAAACTTGCTAGGATTGTTTAGATCTTGAGGTAGATTGTTTTGTCTGTGCTTTACTTTAATGGTTATTGAAATTTTACATACATTATTACATTTCAGTGTACACATAAACGAATCTTAGAGAATATATACTAGACTTATTTCTTTCTTGTTTTTTAAACGTATATGACTTCTCAAAACTGAATAGAAAAGTGAGATTCAGATGCAGAAATTTTAATATATAGCTGACTATGTGGTATGGGCTTTGCTCATTGTTGAAGGCTGTATGGTGACCTATAGTTGTTAATGCCTGTGTAATTTTGGTCTTTTGTGGATAGTTGTCTCATTGGCAATCATACCACATCTTCTTTTTTATATTATTTCTTTTTTGTTTTTTCATACATACATGTGATTTCTCAAATTGAATAGAAAAAAAATGAGATTATAGATTTTTTAGAAATTTGCATGATAGTTGAAAAACTTTTGATGATCAAGTAATTAATTTATAATAATTATAAATCAATTAAATTATATAAATCATTGTAACTGACTTTCAATGTTATATTAAAATTGAGAATGGAAATGGGGAATGTGTCAAAGAGACAACAACCCGACCAAATAAAAAACAACAGCAGAGGGTCACCAACAGGTCTTCAATGTAGCGAGAAATTCCCGCACCCGGAGGCGTCCCTCAGCTGGCCCATAAACAAATATATACTAGTCCAGTGATAAT
Organism: Mytilus edulis; assembly: GCA_019925275.1. Lineage (NCBI taxonomy): Eukaryota > Metazoa > Mollusca > Bivalvia > Mytilida > Mytilidae > Mytilus > Mytilus edulis. The sequence continues at coordinate 60,003,998 of CM034358.1, read as the reverse complement.
GAACGCCATACTAATTTCCAAATTGTACACAAGAAACTAAAATTAAAATAATACAAGACTAACAAAGGCCAGAGGCTCCTGACTTGGGACAGGCGCATAAATGCGGCGGGGTTAAACATGTTTGTGAGATCTCAACCCTCCCCCTATACCTCTAACCAATGTAGTAAAGTAAACGCATAACAAAACGCACATTAAAATTCAGTTCAAGAGAAATCCGAGTCTGATGTCAGAAGATGTAACCAAAGAAAATAAACAAAATGACAATAATACATAAATAACAACAGACTACTAGCAGTTAACTGACATGCCAGCTCCAGACTTCAATTAAACTGACTGAAAGATTATGATTTCATCATATGAACATCAGGCACAATCCTTCCCGTTAGGGGTTTAGTATCATACCATCATAACATATATGAAAAGAACATAACCCGTGTCATGCCAACAACTGTTTTTAGAATAAATGTGTTTAGTTCCGATGCAAAGACCTTATCAGTGACTCAATATTAACGCCAAAATATGCAATCTTTAATGACTTGACAACAGTATCGTAATTATATCCCTTCTTAATAAGTCTATTCAAAGGTTTTGTAAGTTTCTGAGGTGAATACTGACACCTTTGTGCTTTATAAAGAATATTACCATAAAAAATTGGATGTGAAATACCTGAACGTATTAGAAGTCTGCATGTTGAGCTATATTTACGAATGATGTCTTTATACCGATGATAAAATTTAGTAAATGTTTTGACTAGTTTGTGATATCGAAAACCCTGGTGTAATAATTTTTCAGTAATACATAAATTTCTCTCGTTAAAATCTAAAACAGTGTTACATACACGAGCGAATCGTACAAGTTGAGATATATAAACACCGTAAGATGGTGACAAGGGAACGTCACCATCTAAAAACGGATAATTAACGATAGGAAATGAAAAATTATCCCTTTTATCATAAATTTTAGTATTCAGCTTTCCATTAGTGATATAGATATCAAGATCGAGAAAAGGGCAGTGGTCATTGTTAGTATTAGCTTTATTTAAAGTAAGTTCAACAGGATAAATTTCATTAATATACATACTGAAGTCGTCATTATTGAGAGCCAAAATATCATCCAAATATCTAAAAGTATTATTAAATTTGTTTATCAGATGTTGTTTCGATGGGTCTTTGCTTATTTTTGTCATAAATTGTAACTCATAACAATACAAAAACAGGTCCGCAATAAGTGGTGCACAGTTAGTCCCCATTGGAATTCCGATAATCTGACGATATACGGAATCCCCAAAGCGAACAAAAATGTTATCTAGTAAAAATTCAAGGGCATATATAGTATCAAAGCATGTCCAATTAACATAGTTTTTTTGTTTATTGCTACTAAAAAATGACCTAAAAGAGTTTGAACATATATATTCACATTCTGATTTTTTGAATGCCCATTTAATTAGGTGTGTGAATTTTTTCTTAATGAGAATGTGAGGCAATGTGGTATACAGGGTAGAAAAATCAAAACTTTGAACAGATTCAAAATCACCAATATAAGCATGCAATTTATCAAGTACTTCCAACGAGTTCTTGACACTCCAAAAGTAATTTATTCCACTATTTTCGAAGGCCTTATTTGAACAATTTATTATCAGGTTTTTAATTGTACCAAGTGTGCTGGTAAGAAGAATAGACAATTTAGTAGTTGAACTTATATATGATTTATTGGTCTCAATTTGCCCCATTTATTTTTAAGCTCATTATCAAAAAAATACATCAATAAGATCCAAAGAATTGAAAGCAAAAATAAGATCAAGGGATGTTTCAATTAGTTTTTCTCTCAAATCATGCATAATTCAGTAAAAAGTCAATAAAAGGGTATTTCCTTCCTGGTCTAAGCAAACTTTTAAAATAGAAAAGACATCAATTCTGCAATTTCCTTTCAAAATATTATGAATATAGAAAATTCAAAAAGCTTGAAAAGAAAAGTTGCATTTTTTCTTGTCAAAGTTTGTTCTAACCTCTGACAGCTCTTTAAGGACTTCAACAGTTATTACTTTGAATGGGTCAATTGAAAATCCCCCCAAAAGATGTCAGAGTAATTTCACACTACATGTTATGAAATGATGTGTCTATTATAATGATTGTATGGTAGTGAAAAAAATCTAACAAGATTGATTTTAAAGTTATATTGACTTGTTCATAACTTGGAGCATTTTTACTCTTAAGAGTTTTTGTGATTTAAGTCCCAGGATCCTTTCCAACTATGGGCCTCATTGGCTGATTGTTCTTATAAGTCCATCTGCTGTTATCAGAAGCCTGGTTGCTTGGCATGCTTCTGGCAGGTGCATTCATCTCCCATGAAATATGAAAAGATTGTCAGTTTTACTGCTGAAGGTTGGTTGGGTGGTTCTCTCCCAGTACTGCCACCATTTGCCGAAAGTGTTGTTAAACACTAACAATAATCCAAACTGAACTCCAAAGCATCAGGACTTTATTATAAGCAATAAATAAATAATCAAAACTGAACTCCAAAGTATCAGGACTTTATTATAAGCAATAAATAAATAATCAAAACTGAACTCTAAAGCATCAGGACTTTATTATAAGCAATAAATAAATAATCCAAACTGAACTCTAAAGCATCAGGACTTTATTATAAGCAATAAATAAATAATCAAAACTGAACTCCAAAGCATCAGGACTTTATTATAAGCAATAAATAAATAATCAAAACTGAACTCTAAAGCATCAGGACTTTATTATAAGCAATAAATAAATAATCCAAACTGAACTCTAAAGCATCATGCAGGACTTTATTATAAGCAATAAATAAATAATCCAAACTGAACTCTAAAGCATCAGGACTTTATTGTAAGCAATAAATAAATAATCCAAACTGAACTCTAAAGCATCAGGACTTTATTATAAGCAATAAATAAATAATCCAAACTGAACTCTAAATCATCAGGACTTTATTATAAGCAATAAATAAATAATCCAAACTGAACTCTAAAGCATCGCAGGACTTTATTATAAGCAATTAATAAATAATCCAAACTGAACTCTAAAGCATCAGGACTTTATTATAAGCAATAAATAAATAATCCAAACTGAACTCTAAAGCATCAGGACTTTATTATAAGCAATAAATAAATAATCAAAACATACACTTAACTCATATGCATTTTGTATTGAATTGCAGTTTTGATTTCAGCAGGTTATAAGGTTTTAAGGGGAAATATGGTACAAAAGTTAACTTGTCATTGCATAAATCTACTCAATTTGTGACAGTAATTCAGCAAATTACTTGTCAACTAATGTAAGCATACAACAACACAGTTATTCCTTCACTACAAATTAAATTTTGTAAACCAAAAAAAGTTTTGTAGGGTTTTGTTGTGACAGATTTCACTGTACAAACTAGAGGTATATAATCTCCTATGCCTTGTAAAAATTTGGTGAATTATTGATGATTGTCTGGATTGACAAATAAAAAAATTGACATGCATGGTCATCTCAAAGACATCTTTGGTAAATTATTTATATGTCTGGATTGACAAATAAAAAAATGACATGCATGGTCATCTCAAAGACATCTTTGGTAAATTATTTATATGTCTAGATTGACAAATAAAAAAATGACATGCATGGTCTTCTCAAAGACATCTTTGGTAAATTATTTATATGTCTAGATTGACAAATAAAACATTGACATACATGGTCATCTCAAAGACATCTTTGGTAAATTATTTATATGTCTAGATTGACAAATAAAAAAATGACATGCATGGTCTTCTCAAAGACATCTTTGGTAAATTATATATATGTCTAGATTGACAAATAAAACATTGACATGCATGGTTTTCTCAAAGACATCTTTGGTAAATTATGTATATGTCTGGATTGACTAATTAAAAAAAATGACATGCATGGTCTTCTCAAAGACATCTTTGGTAAATTATTTATATGTCTGGATTGACAAATAAAAAAATAACATGCATGGTCATCTCAAAGACATCTTTGGTAAATTATTTATATGTCTAGATTGACAAATAAAAAAATGACATGCATGGTCTTCTCAAAGACATCTTTGGTAAATTATTTATATGTCTAGATTGACAAATAAAACATTGACATACATGGTCATCTCAAAGACATCTTTGGTAAATTATTTATATGTCTAGATTGACAAATAAAAAAATGACATGCATGGTCTTCTCAAAGACATCTTTGGTAAATTATTTATATGTCTAGATTGACAAATAAAAAAATGACATGCATGGTCTTCTCAAAGACATCTTTGGTAAATTATTTATATGTCTAGATTGACAAATAAAACATTGACATACATGCACTACAAACCATTAAAGTCTGAAATGGCCTATATCTGTACTCGACTGTACTGATTTGTACTCGACCAGTCTGAATTGGTCTGACTTTTACTTGACATTACTCGACCCCAGTCTGAACCATACTTGACTGTACTGAATCGTACTTGACCCTTATCTTTGCCGTTGAAAATAGTCTGAACTATTATTCGACCAGTCTGAAACAGTCTTAACCCATTCTCGACTTGTACTCGACCTATTTTTCCAGTCTGAACCATACTTAACCAAAGGTCTGAACAGTACTCGACCAGTCTGAACCATACTAGACCAAAAAACTCTACTTTTTTAACTGTTAAAATAAATTTCTATTTAATGACATATATAACAACAGCCAACAAAATTTATAAAAGAATTTAACCTTATATTAGAAATATATCTATGATTATATTTAGGATGAAAAAAAAATATATTATATAAAACTTATATCACAAAGGGATTATATTAAATAAATAAATAGAATTGTTTTTCTGATTAGTGGTGAAATATAAAGAATAACCTCTGCTTGTGGCAAACTCATAAATAAGATCACACCTGGTCAGAGGTATTAAATTCTAAATAACATTGATTCAAAATTGCAACATCCTGTTTAAGTTAAATAACAAGGCCTTTCAAATATACATGTATGTACTAGATAAGTAATACACGAATTTAAAAAAAATAGGGCTTTTTTACCTGTAAAACACACATGTATTGAGGTAATTAGAACATATTAAAGTGCTTTCTGTATGCCATGTTAATTTGACAAAAACAATTACTTAAATTAATTGAAATAAATTTTTACTGTTACTTTGGAATACATTTTTTTTAAAGGTTATCAAGGATCGCTATGGAAATTCTATTATCATGATTACATTAAATTCTTGGTTTAATAAAACAAAACAATTAAGCTCTCATTTTTTAAAATTTATTAAGTTGTTTTGTATACTATTTTATATATATATTAATAAAAAAAAAACCATTCACTGCATTATTAATTCAACTCAACTAAATCTTTACTAGGTTTAAGTTAATGGTGAAAATAGTCCAGTTACCATAAAATACTTCCGAAGTATTCATAAAATTTTGAATAAATATTGAAAATATTAGTCATTTGTTAGTCACAATTCATTTTTTTTAGATTATGTGATCAGCTTGTTTTATTTATATTTTAAAAGTTGATATATATTTTTACGTAAGTGTTGATTAATATTGTGTTGACGTTATATTATGATTGATTATTGTGAAATTTTAATTTCAATACTGTATTGATTACATTTTTAATTTCAATTTGTTGTTCAAATTTCATTTTTATTTTTAAAAAATCCTAAATTGATCAAATTCAGTTGATAGATACAAAGAATAGGTCTAGGTTGGTTAAGACTTGGTCGAGTATGGTTAAGACTAGGTCGAGTATGGTTAAGACTTGATCGAGTATGGTTCAGACTAGGTCGAGTATGGTTCAGACTAGGTCCAGTACGGTTCAGACTAGGTCGAGTACGGTTCAGACTAGGTCGAGTACGGTTCAGACTAGTATAAAATGGTTAAGTACTGGTCAAGTACACATTCAGACTGTTAAGTATGGTTCAGACTACAGTCGAGTATTATCAAGTAAATCTCAGACGAATTCAGACTGGTCGAGTAAAAATCAGTACAGTCGAGTACAGATATAGGCCATTTCAGACTTTTAATGGTTTGTAGTGATGGTCATCTCAAAGACATCTTTGGTAAATTATTTATATGTCTAGATTGACAAATAAAAAAATGACATGCATGGTCTTCTCAAAGACATCTTTGGTAAATTATATATATGTCTAGATTGACAAATAAAACATTGACATGCATGGTTTTCTCAAAGACATCTTTGGTAAATTATGTATATGTCTGGATTGACTAATTAAAAAAAATGACATGCATGGTCTTCTCAAAGACATCTTTGGTAAATTAATTATATGTCTGGATTGACAAATAAAACATTGACATACATGGTCATCTTGAACTTATTTGTCGAATTTATTTATTTGTCTGGATTGAAAAATAAAGCATTGACATACATGATCATCTTGAACTTATTTGGTGAATTATTTGTTTTGTCTAGATTAACAAATAAAACATTGACATACATGGTCATCTTGTAGACATCTTTGAGAAATTTTATGGAATAAAACATTATGTGATTCACCCCTCACCAATCATCCAAAAAACTTTTGACAAGATATTTTTAGTTGATTAGTAATACACAGATCAATAGTGTGAAATTTGGCGTGATTTTCTTCTTTCCCATTCACTACCAAATATGATGCTGCAATCATGATTTATTATTTGTTTTCTGTTTTGATATATATGTTACCAATATTTTATTAGCTTTGAGTGAAAATAAAGTATCTTTAGATATAAATTAGTTGGTAAATGTGAAATTTTATTACCAAAGACATACTTTAAGAATCCTATGCTTTGTTAATTGCTCTTTAGAGGGGAACATATCACTTTGCTAGAGAACAATAGAGATTAGACCGTTGGTTTTCCCGTTAGAATGGTTTTACACTAGTAATTTTGGGGCCCTTTTTAGCTTGTTGTTCTGTGTGAGCCAAGGCTCTGTGTTGAAGGCCGTATATTGACCTATACTGGTTTACTTTTTTTTTTAATTGTTTTTTGGATGGAGAGTTGTCTCATTGGCACTCACCACATCTTCCTATATCTAAGTATTTAAAAAAGATCAATCATTACTAATATTTCTGCATGTATTACTGAAGATAAACTTAGATCTGGTGCCATTTCTATACCTCTGCTTAACAAAATTATGGTATTTAGTGATCAGGTCTCTCCATATTTTATCACATCTGATGAATTTAGTAAAAGTTAAAAGTTAATTTAACTTACAATTTCATATCTTCCGTATATAAATAAAAGAGACATAGAGCTGTTTAAGTCAATAAAACAGCATGCATTGTTGGGTCTTTGTCAATCCAATTAAAAATTGATCTATCATCATCTTTCCCATTTTTCTGATGTATCACAGCATAGAAGAATAAGGAAGTGATGCAAGATTGGCTTTTAATTAGATTGGGTATCTGTCTTATTGGTGTCTTATTTTTACAACTTCTTAATTGGTTACTGTCGATTGTATGATACATGGTACAGAGTATTTATGGTGACTTGCACTTTTCTGATCTAGAATCCAGTGATAAGACCTGTTCATTGTCTGTAGGAGATATATATATATATATCTAAAGTCCCCAATCTGACTGGACACTGCAGTGTATTTACATGTATATACAGCCATGTCTAGTCAGAATGGGGACATTTAAATATTAGATACCATGCCTAATGATTAAATTAAGACTGCTATGCTCTTTGCATGTGAAAGACTGTTGATAGGTTACTTATTCAGTGGTCTAGATCTGTAGGTCAAAATAAAGTAATTTGTTGTAGTACAAGTTTCCTCTTATTTTAGTTTAACACACTTTAAGCATTTTCCTGATCATTGTCAGGCTTGACCCTGTGACCTTGCTAATTCTTAATAGATTTTGTTTTAATTTATCTTCATCCTGAATATACAAGATATATTTACTAAAGCAAACAACCCAGAGTGAGAGCGAATCAATCAAAACTTCTTTCAATATTGTTTTTAGCTCACCTGGCACAAAGGGCCAAGTGAGCTTTTCCCATCACTTTGCGTCTGGGGTCCGGCGTCGTCCTGCGTCCGTCATCGTCCTGCGTCGTTAACTTTTACAAAAATCTTCTCCTCTGAAACTACTAGGCCAAATTAAACCAAACTTGGCCACAATCATCATTGGGGTATCTAGTTTAAAAAATGTGTCCGGTGACTGACTCGGCCAACTAACCAAGATGGCCGCCATGTCTAAAAATAGAACATAGGGGTAAAATGCAGTTTTTGGCTTATAACTCAAAAACCAAAGCATTAAGAGCAAATCTGACATGGGTAAAATTCTTTATCAGGTCAAGATCTATCTGCCCTGAAATTTTCAGATGAATCGGACAATCTGTTGTTGGGTTGCTGCCCCTGAATAGGTAATTTTAAGGAAATTTTGCTGTTTTTGGATATTATCTTGAACATTATTATAGATAGAGATAAATTGTAAACAGCAGTAATGTTCAGCAAAGTAAGATTTACAAATAAGTCAATGTGACCAAAATGGTCAATTGACCCCTTTAGGAGTTATTGCCCTTTATAGTCAATTTTTAACCATGTTTCGTAGATTCTAAAAAATCTTTTACAAAAATCTTCTTCTCTGAAACTACTGGGCCGAATTAATCCAAACTTGGCAACAATCATCTTTTGGGTATCTAGTTTAAAAAAATGTGTCCGGTGACTTGGCCAACCAATCAAGATGGTCGCCATGGCTCAAATAGAACATAGGGGTAAAATGCAGTTTTTATACAACCGAATTTGAAAAAATTTTCGTCGTATATTGCTATCACGTTGGCGTCGTCGTCGTCGTCGTCCGAATACTTTTAGTTTTCGCACTCTAACTTTAGTAAAAGTGAATGGAAATCTATGAAATTTTAACACAAGGTTTATGACCACAAAAGGAAGGTTGGTATTGATTTTGGGAGTTTTGGTCCCAACATTTTAGGAATATGGGGCCAAAAAGGGCCCAAATAAGCATTTTCTTGGTTTTCGCACTATAACTTTAGTTTAAGTTAATAGAAATCTATGAAATTTTGACACAAGGTTCATGACCACAAAAGAACGTTTGGGATTGATTTTGGGAGTTTTGGTTTCAACAGTTTAGGAATTAGGGGCCAAAAAAGGGCCCAAATAAGCATTATTCTTGGTTTTCGCACAATAACTTTAGTTTAAGTAAATAGAAATAAATGAAATTTAAACACAATGTTAATGACTACAAAAGGAAGGTTGGTATTGATTTTTTGAGTTTAGGTCCCAACAGTTTAGGAATTAGGGGCCAAAAAGGGACCCAAATAAGCATTTTTCTTGGTTTTCGCACCATAACGTTAGTATAAGGAAATAGAAATCTATGAAATTTAAACACAAGGTTTATGACCATAAAAGGAAGGTTGGTATTGATTTTGGGAGTTTTGGTCCCAACAGAATAAGGGGCCCAAAGGGTCCAAAATTAAACTTTGTTTGATTTCATCAAAATTGAATAATTGGGGTTCTTTGATATGCCGAATCTAACTGTCATGACTGTGTATGTAGATTCTTAACTTTTGGTCCCGTTTTCAAATTGGTCTACTATAGGTCCAAAGGGTCCAAAATTAAACTTAGTTTGATTTTGACAAAAAATGAATCAGTTAGGTTCTTTGATATGCTGAATCTAAAAATGTACTTAGATTCTTGATTATTGGCCCAGTTTTCAAGTTGGTCCAAATCGGGGTCCAAAATTAAACTTTGTTTGATTTCATCAAAAATTGAATAAATGGGGTTCTTTGATATACCAAATCTAACTGTGTATGTAGATTCTTCATTTTTGGTCCTGTTTTCAAATTGGTCTACACTAAAGTTCCAAGGGTCCAAAATTAAACTTAGTCTGATTTTAACAAAAATTGAAATCTTGGGGTTCTTTGATATGCTGAATCCAAAAATGTACTTAGATTTTTTATTATGGGCCCAGTTTTCAAGTTAGTCCAAATCAGGATCTAAAATTATTATATTAAGTATTGTGTAATAGCAAGTCTTTTCAATTGCACAGTATTGCGCAATGGCAAGAAATATCTAATTACACAATATTGTGAAATAGCAAATTTTTTTTTAATAAGAGTTATCTTTCTTTGTCCAGAATAGTAAGCAAGAAATATCTAATTGCAAAATATTGTGCAATAGCAAGATTTTTTTTTAATTGGAGTTATCTTTCTTTGTCCAGAATCAACTTAAATCTTTGTTATATACAATATACAATGTATATTCACTTTTTACTACCAACTGATAAATTAAAATAATCTTTACCATTCAGTGATAACAAGCAGTTTTTTTACATCTTAATATTTTATGATGTATTTAAATGAGTATAGTTATTGTTGCAAACTCCATTAGAAATTTTAATTGAGATTAGTTTTGGAATAAGGGAAAGGGGGATGTGATTAAAAAAATTGGGTTCAATTTTTCTCATTTGAAATTTCATAAATAAAAAAGAAAATTTCTTCAAACATTTTTTTGAGAGGATTAATATTCAACAGCATAGTGAATTGCTCTAAGAGAAAACAAAAAATTTTAAGTTCATTAGAACACATTCATTCTGTGTCAGAAACCTATGCTGTGCCAACTATTTAATCACAATCCAAATTTAGAGCTGAATCCAGCTTGAATGTTGTGTCCATACTTGCCCCAACCGTTCAGGGTTCAACCTCTGCGGTCGTATAAAGCTACGTCCTGCGGAGCATCTGGTTGGGTTTTAACTCAAAAGATCTATCTGCCCTGAAATTTACAGACAATCGGACAACCCTTTGTTGGGTTGCTGCCCCTGAATTGTTAATTTTAAGGACATTTTGCTGTTTTTGGTTATTATCTTGAATATTATTATAGATAGAGATAAACTATAAACAGCAATAATGTACAGCAAAGTAAGACCTAAAAAGAAGTCAACATGACCAAAATGGTCAATTGATCCCCTAAGGAGTTATTGCCCTTTATATAGTCATTTGTTAACAATTTTCACAAAATTTGTAAAATTTTACTAACATTTTCCACTGTTACTACTGGGCCAAGTTCATTATAAATAGAGATAATTGTAAGCAGCAAGAATGTTCAGTAAAGTAAGATCTACAAACACATCACCATCACCAAACCACAATTTTGTCTTGAATCCATCTGTGTCCTTTGTTTAATATTCACATAGACCAGGGTGAGCCTCTAGTTTATCATCTTCTTTGAAATTCTCATAGGACCTATAGGTTTAAAGGTTAGGAACACCTCTATTGAGAAGTTTTACAACTTACATATTGTGTTCTGCTACTTGAATGATTTATGATCTTCTTTTTGTATTGATTTAGTATACTTAGTAAAACTCTCTTGGGATCTGTTATTTAGAATGGACTGTTTTAATACAGTTTTGCACATTTTATTAGCATTTTGAAAATATCAATATTACATGATATTTATGAATGAAAAGGATTTAACTTAGTAGATGAAATAAAGGAAATAATTATGTATATATATATATCTGTGTCTTAAAAAATTATTTACCAATGAAGTAAGTCAGAACGTCTCTATTGGAAATAGTTTATCTTCAGTGTTGAAATGTTGTTATAGTACTGATTGATTATATTGCAGCGTTGTACATTTTTTTAGCATTTCAAAAATATCAATATTACATGATATGGAAAGGATTTAACTCAGTAATAAATTGGAAGTTATGATTTGTTAAGGAACTACTTTATTACATCAAAAAGATATGTAAGTACTTCTTGTTAGCTTAATTTCAATACACTATAAGCATAACCTTTAACTTGATTATAACTCCACTTTAAAAAGGGCCCTGGGTAATTATTGCAATTACATTGTTTGTTTTGTCATTATTGATGATGATCATTATTAATTGTTCTTTAACCTTTACCATGTGGTGACCGTCATATGACGGGTGTACCCAGACCACCGTTATTTTGCTCCAATGGCTTTACAAACTTTTAGAAGTCCACTTTATGATACTTATTTTAAAAGTTATACATGTTCCGTCAATCTGAGGCTATCAATATTCATGTTTCTCATGTAGCAGTTGCATTTTGAGCACAAATACGCACTTGGAAAATTGAAATCGGCTGAAACTCGGTTTTCTGGAGGGGTGGGCTTCACATCTGTGTCTTACACAGGAAGTTCCGAGACATATAACTTGCAAAAATAATGCAAACCCACAGCCATATAACTACTGATTGTAATTATTATTGAAATACGCATAGGAAACGACTACTTCCAGTTTCGAGACCATTTTGAAGTCAAAAATCAGTAAAAATTGTGAAATTCCGTATATTTGGTCAAAATCACTCGACAGACCTTCTGTAGACTACTGAACCAAGATCAGATTCACTCCCACCTAACGTTACTGTTGGTGTCAATTTGTTAACTAGGGTCCACTCTACATGCAGGCTACAGCTGGATACCTGTACCAGCATCCCTGGGTCGTCTGGGTCAAGAGAAAGGACGAAAAATCAAAAATGTTGATGTCGTGCCTAAGATAGCAGGGAGCATTATTTGATAAAAATGTTGATGTCTTGCCCAAGATAGCAGGGAGCATTATCTTATGTTGACAGACTACACAAGGGGCCAGGATAGGGAAGGATTCATAATTAGGGCTTATACTCTTTTGAACCTTCACATATTCTGTATTTGTAAGTCCCAATACAATAATTTTTATAGGAGCCTGTATTTCATTGGTTTATTGCTGATTGCTGTTTGTATAATATCCGTCTTACTTTAATTTGTCATTTTGTTATAATGTTATTGCTTTGTGTTTATTTAATTTTTTTTAATTTTGTCATGTTTGGGGCCTTTTATATAGCTGTCAAATTGATGATATGAATTTTACTCATTGTTGAAGGCTGTACAGTTGCCTATAATTGCTTAAATCCAGATAATTTAATCACTTTTAAATAAACTTCTCACTGGCAATCATACCTATGACATCTCCTTATTTAATATTATGTGTTTTTGGAATGTCCGTTCATCTTTTTATTGAGCAAATTGTGTTTCAAAGTAAAGTTTTTGTTTAAGCTCACATCAGCTTGAAACTTAACATACATATATGTGTATATATATGATTATCAGATGCGATCTTTTTCAAATTTATACCAAATTAAAATCTGTTAGCACCTACTTACAAACCTCTCACTTTAAATTTCATAGTATATACCTTTCCATAGACTGACCTAGACGTTATAAGTATCATTAAATTTACTATTCAAATCAATTATAAATTTGAATTAATGGTCAAGTTGAATAATGATTAATTTTTGAAGCTTCATTTTGACCAAATAGACATTGACCATTTATCTTCAGACTAGCTATAGACCATGATTGCTTATTTGATTAAGTTAATGAACTATATAAGTTAATACACATTATATGTTTGCTTGATTAATCGTCTGCCTGATTAATCGTCTGATTGATGATCAGCGATTGTTGTGTTTTATTGATGATTGGGAAACGACTTTCACTTGAAATAAATCGCAGCCTCATTTGGATAGAATTTTTCTGATAAGATTGTTGTAAGTATAAAAACATTTGTACTTGAAATTTCCTTTTAACATGGTCGATAAAGCACTTTAGAATTGCTAACTTTATCAACTTCATAAATTTGTTTTTGTAACATACAATTGAATATTGGATAATTTGTTGTCCTGGGATAGAAAAGTATATTTCTTAAAGTAGAACTATATATTGTATCGATAAAACAATTAGATGAGTAGCTTGAAAAAATGTATTGAAGTGGGATGTTCTAAGAAATTTTAGTAGTTGAAAAGATCTATTTGGTAGAAGATCCTTTTCTTTTATTGTAGCAGTCCCTCTTTATTTTTTTTTTAATTCTTTCTAAGTTTGGTAGCAATAGATCTTTTTTCAACCTATCTATCTTGGCATTTCTTATAACTATTATAATATAATATTTGAACTTATTTTGACATTTAAGGAAGTCCAGAGCTGAAAATTCTAAAGATACACTCTACAATAATTTTAGAACATGTCCGGAAGGCTTTATTATCCCTTGTGTTTCTTTACTTTCTATATATGACAATGACTAAGTACAATGGAACTAAATCCTCTTTTTACTATCAATTTAATGTTCAGAGTTCAAAGTGAAATAAACTCTGTTTTGAAGGTTGTATTATAGTAATATCCCATGTGTTTCTCTTACTTCCAAATGACATAAGGTGGTACCTAACACTACAGGGAGATAACTCTGTAAAGTCAGCTTAACGTTTTAATTACGTTGTGTTGTAAGAGGAATATTAAGCTTCTCAATGATCAAACTTGGTGTTTGTCAATTTGCTATATAACCAGTGTATTTTTTCTGACAAAACGGTTGGTTCAATATTTTAAATTTTTTTATTTTTTTGTTAAAGTGTCAAAGTTAATACTTTGACAAAAAATTTTGAAAATTAAACGAGCCAAATTAATTTTAGGGAAAGTGTTGGGTACCACCTTAATACAATGGAACCAATTTTTGTCCCTTTACCATCAATTTGAACATGTCTTGAAGGCTTTATTATCCCTTGTGTTTCGAAATTCTTTACTTCCTATACGACAATGACTATCAATATATTAACATTGTACATGATCTATTTATACAGTAAATAATTCCTTGGTGAGATTAACAGTGGTAATTGATGTTCAAAGTTGAAAGTTAGATAAAGTCTACAATTTGAACATGTCTTGAAGGCTTTATTATCCCTCATGTTTTCTTTACTTCCTATACAAAAATGACTAAATACAATGGAACCAAATTGTCTTTTTACCATCAATTTGATGTTCAGAGTTGAAAGTTGAATTAAGTCTACAACAAGCTCAACATCTTGAAGGCTTTATTAACCCTTGTGTTTCTATACTTGCTATACGACAATGACTAAATACAATGGAACCAAATTGTCTTTTTACCATCAATTTGTCTTGAAGGCTGTATATATTCCTTGTTTTTCTTTACTTCCTATATGACAATGACTAAATACAATGGAATCAAATTGTCTTTTTACCATCAATTTGATGTTTAGAGTTGAAAGTTGAATTAAGTCAACAACAAGCTCAACATCTTGAAGGCTTTATTATCCCTTGTGTTTCTTTAAGTCCTATACAATGTTATAAAAACATGAATAACTACAATGGAACCAAATTGTCCCTTTACCATCAATTTGAACATGTCTTGAAGGCTACATTATCCCTTGTGTTTCGAAATTCTTTACTTCCTATACAAGAATGACTAAATACAATGGAACCAAATTGTCTGGTCATCAGTAAAATTGACTATCAATATATTAACATTGTACATGATCTGTTTATACAGTAAATAATTCCTTGGTGAGATTAACAGTGGTAATTGATGTTCAAAGTTGAAAGTTAGATAAAGTCTACAATTTGAACATGTCTTGAAGGCTTTATTATCCCTCATGTTTTCTTTACTTCCTATACAAAAATGACTAAATACAATGGAACCAAATTGTCTTTTTACCATCAATTTGATGTTCAGAGTTGAAAGTTGAATTAAGTCTACAACAAGCTCAACATCTTGAAGGCTTTATTAACCCTTGTGTTTCTATACTTGCTATACGACAATGACTAAATACAATGGAACCAAATTGTCTTTTTACCATCAATTTGTCTTGAAGGCTGTATATATTCCTTGTTTTTCTTTACTTCCTATATGACAATGACTAAATACAATGGAATCAAATTGTCTTTTTACCATCAATTTGATGTTTAGAGTTGAAAGTTGAATTAAGTCAACAACAAGCTCAACATCTTGAAGGCTTTATTATCCCTTGTGTTTCTTTAAGTCCTATACAATGTTATAAAAACATGAATAACTACAATGGAACCAAATTGTCCCTTTACCATCAATTTGAACATGTCTTGAAGGCTACATTATCCCTTGTGTTTCGAAATTCTTTACTTCCTATACAAGAATGACTAAATACAATGGAACCAAATTGTCTGGTCATCAGTAAAATTGACTATCAATATATTAACATTGTACATGATCTGTTTATACAGTAAATAATTCCTTGGTGAGATTAACAGTGGTAATTGATCAATATTTTGTTTATACAGAACCAAGTAGAACTAATTTAACATTTGCTTTCATGCAGACATGCAATGTTACAGTATTAAAGGCCAATATATATGTTAGAAAATGAGCTTTTGATTAAATTAAAGATATTGGTAATTTTTTGTTTTTGATGATCAAGCTTTTAAGGCAAATTGAGGTGATAAGTGTCCTACAAATCTTTTCTATTGGTAATGTTGATAGATTCATATAAATATGTAGACAAAATAGGAATTATTTTGGTTTATCTAGATTTTCTCACAAGATGTGAAAAATATTATTGGGTACCTATCAGTTATAGCTATTCTTTAATTTAAAGTTTGATCCAAATTCTTTATAATTAATTAAAAACTTCAGAGGAAAAGCATTAAGAGTTGTACTGTTGAAATTCATAGGATAAAGGAGAAAAAACGGATAACAGCTATTATTGCACCTTGAGTGAACTAGTGATGTTGTGATTGGGTTAACTTCGTCACATGGGGACCGCTATGAATCTCTAGATATCAGTAGATTTCATATATAGGTATGATGACGTCTAGTCTACTAATAATGTCGTCTATTAATGTTATTGTATTTTTATACAAAACTTTGCAGGAAAAATCCTGTGTGCAATGAATTTATTTTACCTTTCATATATGGATCCTTAGGGGATCAGTAGTAAACTATATAACTTATAGTATGTTTTGTCTTTACAGAAACATGGTACATCTATGAGAGGACCAAGACCAATCAAGCTTGATGCCGAGGTAAGATTCATGTTATTAGTAACTTAATTAAACAAAACGGGTCAGTTATTTTTAGAAAAATATACTTGAAATGTAAATAGATATCCATGAGGAGGACAAATTCAACAACCCATCCATACAACCAAACCACCAGTGAAATGTCCTTTATAATCGACCCTACGTATGGGGTTGTCCGCATTGTTGAAGCCCTTTAAACAAATATATCATGTTAAGGAGGGGTATTTGCGAAAAATACCAGTCGAGAGAATGTTAAATTTCACGAGCCGTAAGGCGAGGGAAATTCATTCTCAAGACTGGTATTTTTCGCAAATACCCCTCAAGAACATGATATATCTGTTTAATTACATCGAATGATAATGTTCTAAAACGCATTGATGATCGTGACGTTACAAGCGTCCAGTCGGATAGAGTATTTTTTGGCAAATACCACGGCAGAGAGGGTAAAAAAGGCAAATCCTTTTTGGCAAATACCCCGGCGGAGTTAAAAAATGAACGATATTCGTTTGATAACACAGTGAATTGGTGAAAAATACACTGGCTATCAACCAATCAAAACCCAGGATTCTTACATAAGGTGTAATTATAAAAAAAAACACCATGCAGCAAATTAATAATCACAATTTTTCAATTAACTTGATCAGAAGGATCAAACTTAAAATATTTACAATGATTTATATTTGTGTTATTTGTCTACTCACAAAAATTATGACAATTAAACTGCACGCAAATAATAGTTCGGTTTACAGTATGTTATCATGGATATACCATGTATACCATGTATACAGGGTTTTCAATCACATCATATAAATATTCTAAATGAAATTAGCTGTTGTCATGCATATGAAAAAAAGTTAAACGGTTTTACAAAATTTGTTTTTTCTTTTAAAATATATCGATTTGAGAACTTCTTGTTTTGTGATACTTAAAAGGAATGATATGAGATTTTATTTCTGAGATTAGTTTGTAACACTTAAAAGATTTCATTGAACATTTCAATGAATGTCGGTAAATCATTCCAGCAGTTTTATTGGTTTGTTTTTTAAGTTTTAATGATGTAGAAGTGAAGTTGAAAACAATTTTTTAAGATCCACAATTGTTTTATGAGCTGATGATAAAATTTAGTGCGGGATTTGTATTTGGTATTGAAAATAAATTTGAATTTATTTTATTTTGTTTGTCTTAATCTTTTGCTATATTTTGAATTGGAAAGAAACAACTTTATTTTTGTTGAGGTTATATAATTTGCTATATTAGAAAGCTACTCTGAAATAATTTTTTATACGCCCGTAAAAATTTTGACGGGACTAATTATGGTATGCAAATGTCTGGTGTCCGTCCGTCTGTACGGTGTAACATGTGGCACCGTAATTTGAGAACAACTTATCCAAATTTCATGAAACTTAATATAGTTGTTTCTTATAATGGTCAAATGATCTGTATACTTTTTGGTGAAAATAAGATTTAAACTTTTTGAGTTACAGCACTTTGTAACTAAAACTGGGGTGTGTTTTTTTTCACATGTCGCACCGTATCTCAAAAACGATTTTTGATTATTGCTTAAAACTTTACACACTTCTTAGTTATATTAATCTTAATATCTGTATTCTTTTTGGTGATGATTCAAAATTTCGTTATTGAGTATTTTGTAAAAAAGGGGGAGGGGGTTTTTACATGTCGTGCCGTATCTCAAGAACAATTTATGATTATTGCTTAAAACTTTACACACTTCTTTGTTATATTAACCTAAAGATCTGTATACTTTTTGGTGATGACTCAATTTTATTTTTGAGTTATTGAGTATTTTGTAAAAAAGGGGATGGTTTTTTTTTACATGTCGTGCCGTTCTCAAAACAATTTATGATTATTGCTTTAAACTGTACACACTTCTTTATTATATTAATCTAAAAATCTGTATACTTTTTGGTTTTATTCAAAATTTTATTTTAGTGATATTTAGTTTAAAAAAAAAAAACAGGGTGGGGGGGGTTCACATGGCCCGCCGTGTCTCAAAAACAATAAATGGTTATTGCTTAAAACTTTCTTGAAAACTATTGAAGGTTATTGCTTAAAACTTCCACACAAGACGTTGGGCGTATCATGCGCTCATGGCACAGCTGTTTATTTAAAAATCATAACATTATAGAGTTGTCTATTTCGTTAAACAATATTGATAGATATTTCTTAGTTTCTATATTTAAAATTCTTTCATTTGAAAATTTGGAGTTAATACGTTCTGACAAATAACATGAACAAAAACCCAAATGCTGATATGATCAAATTTATATGTAGCATTTGGAGGATACAAAATTTAAATGTTTCAGCAATTAATATTATGCCTATTAATAACTCAAATCAATATCTTTCAATTGACAAGCCTGACTGACAATTTCACTATTTCTTTTGACAAGGATATTATTCTTTGGGTTGTGACATACTTTTCCCCATACACAATTAAATGAGAACTGAAGCATCCAGTTATATTATATTTCTGTCTTGAATAAACAAATGGTTAAAGATTTCTGATATTTGAGCCATGATTTAATTACAGTAATAAAGATTTCTGATTTCTTTATATTTATTTTCTTTCTCAGTGTATTGATTGTAAAAAATGTTTTGTTAAACTGTTTTTACCAATTGCAACTTGTTATTTCATTTGATTTTTTCAGAAAAGCTGATTTAAGGAAAAAAATATCAGATGTTTCAATCAATTTTTCTCAGTGCATACTATAGCTAGTTATTTTTAAGTTTATATACCATATCTACTTTATTACCTTATAATTTGCTGAACCTTTACAGCTCTTTGGTGTAAACAAGTAAATAACAAGTTATAATTGCAATAAAGCAAGTTTAATTATGAATAACCTAAATTAGACTTGTCTCATTTCATAAAAAAAAAGAAAATTTCTTCAAACATTTTTTTGATAGGATTAATATTCAACTGCATAGTGAATTGCTCAAAGGCAAAAAAAATATTTTAAGTTCATTAGACCACATTCATTCTGTGTCAGAAACCTATGCTGTGTCAACTATTTAATCACAATCCAAATTTAGAGCTGAATCCAGCTTGAATGTTGTGTCCATACTTGCCCCTACCGTTCAGAGTTCAACCTCTGTGGTCGTATAAAGCTGTGCCCTGCGGAGCATCTGGTTTTTTATATATTGATGTTCATTTAGAACTAGTCTATTAACTGTAGGTTTAATTTTTTTTTTAAATCTGTGAGTAAGGTTATTATCCAGATATTAATCATGTTAATTGGTTTTAAATGCCAGGATGGCAGAGTGGTTAAACTGTTCATCCAATAGCAATTACTAGCTGCTTTGTATATAAGTAAAAGGAATATTATGATGAATGGAAATTTGAGTCATTCTCTGCAAGTGGTGGGTGTATTAGACCTTGACCTTTATTGACTTGGATTTTGAAGGTTTTGGTTCTCTCCAGGCACTCAGACGTTGCTGCCACAATATAGATGAAAGTCCAGTTGTTAATTTGTACATGAATTTTCAAATATATTGATATTCTTCATTCCTTTCAGCATACATTTATTATTTATTTATATAAAAATAAGATGTGGTATGATTGCAAATGAGACAACTCTCCACATTAAGAGACCAAATAACACAGAAATTAACAACTGGTTACAAAAAGAAGATGTGGTATGATTGCAATGAGGAAACTCTTGACAAGAGTCCTAATGACACAAAAATTAACAACTATAGGTCACCATTACGCATAGTCAAAAAAGTTTAAAAGGCCCTAAAATATGTAAAACAATTCAAACGAGCTATAACAACTGAATTACAGGCTCCTGACTTTGGACAGGCACATACATACAGACCGTGGCAGGGTAAAACATGCAAGCTGGATCCCAATCGCCCCTGTGACCTGGGACAGTGGTGTAACAGTAATACAGTTGACTATTAAGTTATAAACAGACAAATGATGGAAATAAGGTCTGTTTCACCGTGCTTAAATGTCATTAACTAATTGGTCCAATTGTCCTATCATTAAATCTTGCAGTATTTTTAAAACAAAAACAAATATTTGTCTTTGCAGGAACAAGCCAAAATTGCCAAGTTGGGGCTGGAGATGAAATTGATTACATCTGAGATGGATGCAGAAACAGATAAGTGGGAGGAGCCAGACAATGACATTGTCAAACGTGCCAAAAACATGTCAAGCATGGCATTTTCAATGTATCTGTTTACAAGAGGGGAGGGACCATTGAAAACAACACAAGATCTGTTTGTACAGGCTGAATATTTCTCAGAAGAAGGATATAAACTGTATAAATCTGTCAGGGAATTTGTTGATAGGGTAGGTTTAATGAAGAGTTTTTGAGATATGATATATTTAAGGTTAAGAAAGTGTTTGCATACCATAGACATTGTTTTTACTGAAAATTAAAGCTCTTAAATCTGTCAAGGAGTTAGTTGATAGGGTAGTTTTTAATGATGTAAACTTTAAAAATCTGTCAGGGATTTTGTTGAAATGGTAGTTTTAATAAAGGGTGACCTTTACAAAGATAAATCATCAATTAGTCATTTGGAATTAGCTCAGGATTTACCTATCACAATAGAACAGACTGAAAATTGGTCACCTCTGTTCTCATGGCAACAATCAAAATCCATCATTCGTAAAAAGTTTTATAGTGTGTTTGGACCTCTGGCCCTCACTAGTCGTGCTAGTTGGTGAAATATTTTATTTAGAGGTACTAGATTAAGTGGCACTTTGGCTCATCAACTTCCTGTTCATCAAACAAATATTAACAGGTATGAATTTATAAACAATAGCTTTGAGTTCAATTTGTTGAGGACTATTCCATTAAAATGTATGTGGGAGGGTAGGAAGGAACTTTCAAAATATTCCTACACAAAAAAAACAATTTTTAGATAGTTTTGAATACCGGTAATGGCAATAGATGTATACTGAAAAATGACCCATGACAACCACATTCAATAATTAATCTTCCTTCCTACCCCCAACATATATTTTAGTGGAACAGCCCTTACATAATAATGTTGTTATTGCAGGTACCAGTTTGTGCTCACAGAGATGAACTGCTTTCCTATCTTGAGAAGATTCCTCCCTCCTGTCAACAACTACACTCAACATTGAAAATCTCTACCGTGGGTAAAGCAGCCACATTCAGCAAGGTAAGACTTGGGAAATAACTTTTTAAGTTTGAGCAGATCAAAAATGTAGATACAATATTTGGAAACCTCAATTTGTGTTAAAATATATGATTTTTAATTTTAGTTTCCTGTGTATAATTTGGAGCAAATTTGCAAGTAAGGTAGTGTAATCGGAAGCTAGGAAATAAACTCAAAGTTTATCAGACTTTCAAATGTATATAATAATCTAAAGGAACATGGGTTTTAAAATGAAAAATCATTACAGCAAAATGCATTGAGTTCTTAGGTAAAGGTATTATCTTTGGTTAGCTTGCTTGATAGCTGATCCGTGAAGTCATTGTTATGTTCCGCATTCTACCCACCTTTAAGAGTGTACTAGTCTGATAGATTGACAATCTATCTGTATGTAGGACTAGACTACTCTTAAAAGGAGGGTAGTATATTTAGGCTTATAATGAATTCACGGTTCAGCTTACAAACAACTTACCAAATAGTATACCTTTACATACACACTTAATGCATTTTGCTGTAATTATTTTTATTACAAATTTCTGCTTGAAGATAAAGATGTACATATTGGCAAAATTATTGCTTAAATCTGTTCCATGCTAGGTAGCGATTAATACTTTAAAAAAAATCTTCTACATTACAGGTTGATGGTGCTATACAAGAAACAAAGAACTTGATGAATGTCATTGCTAAGGTTGTCACTACATCATTCATATGTGCTACAAAGGTAAGATTTCTAAAATATAATGCATTCTGGGTAATATTATTAAAAGCTTACACCAAAGCATTGTGATTGGTTATAAAAATCCTATATACCGTAGATACTCGCTTATAAGTCGGAAGTTTGGGAGTAAAATTCAGAATCCAGAGAGGGGTACCGACTTATAAGCGAGATCCCGAGACCAGAGGAAAAATCCAAGCTCGAGAAAAGTGGTCAGGAGTGAATTTCCTGGTCAAAACTACGTTGGTGATTGCCAACCCTACATAAATCCTTGAATAAAAAGTTTTTGTTGAAAATAAATGACTACAATACTGTCTTTGTGTTTTATTTGTACTTTGTTAACTTTTTTTCTGTCAATTTGTGTTGAATTTCCGACTGTTTCCGGTTTGTGTATTGATTTTCATGGTCAAATGGTTTGTGCATAAACCCAAAAGAAAGAGCCAAGAACCAAAAATGAAAACGAGATAACAATGTACCAACTATATAAAAGGATGTATTCAGCGGAGTTATTGTGTCATTATTGTGATATCATGATATCAATTCAGTACTTATAAATCATACAATAATCAAAAATAATTTTAAGATTCATTCCCAAGATCAAAATATTATTCATTAAAATGTCTCAGGTAAACACAAAGATTACAAAATTGATTGGCAAGCCAATATAATCCATTGATAACCCCTAATTAAGAGACAAAGAGTTGTATTCACTAAAGGTGTGAAAAATATCAGTGATAGGTGAACAGATGACACTAATGAGTTGGAAGTTATTTTAATATAAAGTTGATTAGCTTCACTTATTTTTTTTAATCCTTTATCATCACAATATAATAAGAATTATGAAGTGTACATGTTCTTTTAACACTGAGTTATGTGTGCTGTGAAAAATATTGATTGACTTTAAATTTTTTCAGGTTCATATTGGTTTATGTTCGCTTTTCTCAAACAATAGGTTGTTAGTCATACCCTACAAAATCATTGATGCATTACGTAAACAACACATGGCTAATCTGTAATCAAACAGTGAACAAAACAACAGGAATAAATACATCTTTATTATTAACAGCTATATAAATTATCATAATCAACATCAACTAAATTCAAACCAAACAAACATTCATGCAGAAAATGAATATTTTTGCATTGGTTTTACCGGCGTTCAGTAACTGTCAGCTGCAAAAAAATGTCAAAATTTTGTCCGACTTATACGAGGGTCAAGACTAAATCCTCAGAATTTGGAGCTGAAAAGGGCATCCGACTTATAGTCGGATCGACTTATAGGCGAGTATCTACGGTAATGGAAATTCAGTTATGACAAGATATTCAATTTAATGCCCCAGCAACTGCAGAGAGGTCATTAACCTTGTCTGTGTGTATATCTGTCAGTCTGCAGGGAGCATAGGAACATACAAAAATGAAATAAAGTAACAACTTAACAATGAACAAACAACATTTAAAAGTTTGCATGATTCTTTTCCTCCATTTATACAAAACAGGGTGTATAACAAGCTGCAGGAATCAAAACACTGAAAATAGAAAAATGTAAACTTATTGCACAATAACAACCCACATTTAGATGTACAGGTGAATAATTAATGTTGTAAGGACAAGAATGTCTTATGGTAAAGTTAAAAAAAAAGGAGGATATTTACTATATAGCTAACGAATCAATACACCAACACAAAATTCTCTACAGATTTAATTTAGAAAACAATATAACTGGACTCTTACATTTTAAGCAGTTTAAAAATACTAAGTTAATGTTGCAGTAAAGTTTCAGTATTTTCTATGTGTTTAAGTCATTGCTATGACGTTATGGAAAAAAGTAGCTTTAAAAGCACACTTATTTCTATTTAGCAAGTACTAACTTAGGGGGATTTTGTGTGATAAATATATGCACTGAATCCCTAGTTTTATATTGTTTTGTTCTAAGATGAAGTTTGTCTATTACAGTACAGTATAGACTATCGTAGATCCCCAGGAGGGACAAGACGATGGAGGACGTCCTATGAGAACAGATCTAGTAGTGATAGTGAATCAATGCACAGTAGTACACAATCAGATGGTCTTAATAGAAGTTCATCATCAAATAGACAGTTCTCAAGCAACAATAGTCTGGAAAAGGAATCTTAGCGTTTATGTGTTGGTCATGATTGTAAATCCATTTTATAAAACTACATGTAGTCTGGAAAAAGAGTCTTAGCGTTTATGTTGGTTGCCATTGTGAATCCATGTCATAAAACTTACTCAGTACTCAATATGTACTGGAGGATACAAAAATGCATAGGATGTAAAAAAAATGTTTTTTTATTTGAAAAAAATGTGTACAATTCAGTACGGAAATTTTGAAGAGTAACTAAAATTAATTTGGTAAATTCATATATACCAGAAAAGCATTCCTTTTTAAAATGACCACACTTTACAGAAATTCATTGCTTATCTTTTAATGTTTTGTAAAAATTCCATCTGATAAAATCTAGTGTATTTGAAAGGTTAAGCAAGAGATGGTTTTCAACTGAAAGTAAACTTTGTTGAAATTGTACATGATAAATGATACACAAATCCTCATTATTAAAGGATGTCTAAATGTATGTTTATCCTTACATTTTTGATTTTTTAAATAGTCTTTTTATGTGTTCATGTGTGTTAGTGAAATATTTTAACACTGTGTAATATAAGGGATGATAATGTGTAAATATTTTATGAACTTTTTGATTTATATTTACTTTCTGTATTAAGAAAATACCCCATAAGATTGTATGTATCTATATTTAATTGGATTTTTCAAAAAAAATCGGTTATTGATTTAATTTTGGGATGTATGGTGGGCGGCTGTCAAACAGTGTCCATTCATTAACATGAAAACTCTTTGACATAATCTTTTTAAATTAAGATATGTTGTTTCCTGTGACTAAATGAAGGTCAAGTTTAATAATCAAGATTTAAGCTTTGAAGACCTTTCAGTAGCAATTAGCAAAAGAGATTTTTGTTATATGATATATTTATATTGAGTTATTTCTCTTTGATGAAAGTTATCAAACTGGCCATAAAAGTCTAATCGAATCATCAATTCATTTCATTTCATTTTATTATTCTTCAAATGCCAGTTTATAACTTATTAATAGAATAAGGTTGTATTTTATTTTCTACCTCTTATTTTTCCTGTGTTGAAATTCTATGGTACATGTGAATGATTGAATTATTAGAATGAATGTAAAAGGGTAACAATAGGAATTTATTTAATCTTTGTTTGACATGAGTAGGGGTCATTAATGATGGGATATTCATTTGATGTAAAACTGTGTATAATAAAAAAAAAAAAAAAAAAACTCTTTCACACTCTTAGTCCGCACGGAAATTTGTTGAAACTACCAGTCTAAAGACCAATATTCAGATATTTTTCTTATTTGTTTTAATATGTCTAAAAGTTTTTAAAAAAGTTACTAGTCTGATTAAAATTTTACTAAAATTCGGACTAATGGCTAATAGCTATAGTGCAGACTGCACTTCCATTTATTTTAATGGAAATGAGCTCTTATATAGTAGAAATTGTTCTTATGGTTGAGTCATTGCATTACATGCTATTTGATAACATTTCAATGGTATTTTTTAATAGATTGTATATATTTGACAGGACTGTTTTTTGCTTTTGTTTTTTCTGAAATCCATTAATTGTAATGCATGATATATTTCTATGCAAAATATTTTTTTGTAAAGTGTCATCTGATTGGTAAGCTTTACATAAACATGATAAATAAGGATTATAATTCTAAAATGTGTTTTCTTGACACTCCCTTCCTTTCTACCATTGAAATGAAGGCAGATCAAACTATTCCAGCATAGAATCTGGACCTGTTTTTTTTGTGTTTTTGAGAAATTTGTGTTTTATTTCTTTTGAAAAAAAACTGTTATATATTATAATAACTTAATTAATTAATCCAATGATGACATTAAATTCAAGTTCATGTTTTTATTTTCTTTACATGAATGCTGGTATTGTTAAAATTTATAATACATTTGTAATATTTTTAAAATTATAATAGTTTTTAGACATTTTTTTTGAAATCATGACCTGTTTATTGTAATATTAATTTAAAATGTTTAATAAAGATTGTATTTATCAGATTTTTTAATAATTTATAAAAATCAAGATCAGTATATTACAATTGTAATGTTTGGAGTTTTGCATTTTGTATTAGAAGAGTTACAGTACGGGTAGGGACTTATTTTTATGGATGCCTTAATCCGTCTAGTCGGATATGAATAATCCGACATTTTTATGGTAGGTAGTATGTTCATTAAACAACAGATCCAGGTGTGAATGGTCCTTTCATCTTAATCCGTGTTGCTAGAATTACGGTTCACTGATTTCAGAATCAGATTACCTGTAATTTTAACCTCTCAGTCACTTTATTGATTATATTAGTTCTACATCGTATTTGACATAAAATATTTTTACAGGTGAAGTACTGGAGAAAACTTTGTTTAATAAAAATAGCCTATTTTTGTTAATTATGGTTTTGATATTTCAACTGCTAATATTTATTTTCTTTGTTCCTAAAAATTATTTTTATTTTATGTTCCTTTTCGTTTTTTTTTTTTTTTTTTTGTATCTTTTTCTTATTTGTTTGCATAAATTTTTTAAACATATATATTTTTACATGTATTCTATTTCTTGAAGCTTACGGTTATTTTTATTTTACTGATTTATTTTCCACGTAAATCCATTGATTAGCAGAATGCTGTCTCAAGTGCTGCTGCACACGTTTGAGTTTGACGCGGTCACATGCAAAGTATTTCTATAATTTGTATTTAATATTCAGTCTGTTGTGTCAGTTCCGAGATAAAAATAATTACAGTGAGCAACACTTGTATATTATTAGTAGCTTGATGATTCTTTGTAGTTTTTACTTTTTACTGTAAACAAATATTGTCCGAAAGTTGGTGTTGTATGACTAAAATAGAACGCAAATAATAACACTAAAAGAAAATATTGATTCTTCCCGGGCATAAGTTTATTTTAAGATTTCCGTGTTTGTTCATTATGCTAAATTAATATAATTGATCTGCATTTGGGGGTAGGGGGTAAAATGGGTCCGGATCTCGAAATCCCAAGGTCCCGAATTCAAATAAATTTAAATCCCGACATCGCGAAAAAAGAATTCCCAGATCCCGAAAGGGTTAATCCCGAAATCCCGAACTTAATTGCATAATATTAATTTACGCACAATCCATGTAAAAAAGGAAACTTGTATGTTATATTTTTTATAGCAATCTAAAAAGAAAAAATTGCCGTGAAAAGACAATTCCATGATACACATATCAGTGATCAACAGCGTGTGCACGTGGTTGAACTTTAACTTGACTCCACTCGCAATAATATTGAATGCTAATAAAAGATATTAAAGATCGATTTTGTCCACTGCACGAGATTTTTATATGGCGGGAAATGTCGTAACAGTAAACACAGGTGACCTTACTGACCGACCGTGGGAAAATTCATTCATGATTAAATTTGATGTTGAATGATTGACATTTATTGTGTTTTAGTTTTGAGGCTCTTGATCGATTTACCAGAATAGAAATTTAATCGATTTACATACATGTATAATCAAAACACGATTTAGTCTTCTTTAACTATCTTTTGTTTTATTTTTATCAGTCATTTCCCGGATTCCCATTTAAATAATCTATTTGGAGACCTCCTTTAAACTTCGGAAATAATACAACATTGATTTAAAAAATCATACTGACTGCGCGAGCTTTAGAATGACTAGAAGTACGACGAAAAAGTAAAGACAGCTGATCATGACTAGTACGACTAGCCTTCAACCCCATTGGGGTATAAATGTGCATTTAGTCAATAAACTATATATATAAGGTTAAACTTTGATTTTCGTGTATCGATTTGATACAATTTGTAAAATATATTTATAACACCGGCGATTTTCATAAAATATTTCAGACATGAAAATAGAAAGGCATATTTACATCGAGTGTCAACAATTTTAAATAAAATAAAAAAAATAGGAATCGAAATATGATCTCGGCGTTATAAATATTGTATTAAAGGAAACCAATTGTTTGACTTTCAAAGAGATTAACGGGAAATATGTCAAAATAGAAAGCACGAGTGATCTGTCTGACCAAAATGTTTCACTTGCGAGAAATGATTGACAGGTGTGAATAGATGTAGAGGCTCCGACGGGGAAAGTTGTATCAAAAGGAAAATAACTTAATTCACAATGCCTATACATATTTCATAAATACGATATGTTGGCCTTATACTTAAAATTGAGTTTCTTATAATAACATATAAAGGAACAGGACGTTAAAAGCGGGAAATAATATAACCATCAACGAAAACTCGTATAATTTACGGGATTGAAGTCTCAACAATTTGATTTAAACTTCTATTGAAAACAGACTTGGTTGTTATTAGGCTTATTATTTTGAATTAGATGAAATATTTACGGTTTACAAATACAAATACAAAATAGTTTATTGGCACAAAACTATTGAAATAATTGGCAACACAATATATTGTTAAAAATCGTCTTTATTTCATTTTCAAATTATAAAAAAAATAAAATTATATTCAATTTTAATTTTTATTCTTATATTTAATTTGAATTTTATTTCTTATATTTAATTTTAAATTTAATTCTTTCTCTTTGAATACAAAACAATATTTTACATTTATCTATCCTCCATAAATACTAATATATCTGTACAGGTAAAATTTGATTCTAATCAAGCTGGTACAGATTGATTTACGACCTTCCACTTTGATATTGCACAGCAGGTGTTTATTACACTGGGACAACTGTCCGACCAGTCTGACATCTAGACGGATTAAGGCATCCATAAAAATAAGTCCCTACCTGTACTGTATGTCCCTTTAATGGGATAAATTTGCACATTTCTTTTGAAAAGTTTGTATATTAATGTTTTGACTTTATTTGTATATATATTTCAAATGATGTGATATAGTATAGAATTCTTTAGATTGCTAGATATTTTTTAAATCCTTCATCTCTCAGGCCTTAAGTGCCATTTTGTGATCTGTGCTCCTGACCTTGAACAGGTCAAATAAGACAATAACAATCAAAACCAAGGAGTAAACAAAGACTCACAAAACCAAAGTACATTTACATCAACAGTTATAAATAAGACATGAACACATACTATTTGTTTTATTATTATAATAAGGATTGGCAGTATGTAATGCATTGGGCCATTCCAGTTAATTTCTGACAGGTAGGAATAGATGGGGAGATTTTTGGTATACGTATCAGAAAAACACATCATGAAAACTACCTATCAGATCTAAAAATTTAAGACCTATCAGATGTAGAGTGTCTGTTCATATTGTGATGGATGGGCTTTCATGGGAAAAAATGACCAACTGCTGTAAGACCCTCAGAAGTTTTTTGCGTATAATTGCATGTGTCAGATGAAAATAAAACCAACATAACACCCCTAAGATGTATGAATTTTACACCCTTCAGAAAGGAACACCAATCCCCCTTTAGCAGACATTAACTGGAATGGCCCATTGTGGTCTTGAAGTTATAAAGGAAAACAAAATAAGATTTATAAAATTTTATGAATTTTATTTATCTACCTGCAACAAACTGCATCATAAAGGTATTTGAAAATGGACTTTTCAAATGGTCCAGTGTAAATATTTTCTGGGGTATAAATACTGTAAAAATTTATAGTATTCAAAATTTTACACTTTATATTTCACCTGAACATCTTTAATGTTGTCTTTGTATAATTAATTTTGAATAATGTGTTCATATCTGGAAAAATAGGTACAATTAAACTCCAGACATAAAATGGTTCTGATATAAAGCATTATTTTAATATCATGGTTGTTTTAAAAATAAACTTATGTTTAGACCTTAGGGCTTTTCATTTAAAACATACATGGTACAAAGGTACTTTGATAACAGAGTGAGAATCCATAGGAACAATTTTAGAGTCATATAAAAAAGAAGATGTGGTATAATTGCCAATGAGACAACTATCCACAAAAGACAAAAATGACACAGACATTAACAACTATAGGTCACTGTGCGGCCTTCAACAATGAGCAAAGCCCATACCGCATAGTCAGCTATAATAGGCCCCGATAAGACAATGTAAAACAATTCAAACGAAAAAACTAACGGCCTTATTTATGTAAAAAAATGAACGAAAAACAAATATGCATACATTTTAATTTTGCACACTCTTATTCAGAGTGGCAAATTCAAGTTGTGTTCCCTGATTCCTATATATGTTTTTGTGGAACATCCCTCATGAGAGAGACTAACTCAGTTTAAAATGTTACACTTTTTCCATTTTGCCTCTGATTTTGTAATGTTTTGAGTTATTTCCCTTTGATGAAAACATTCAAATAATGATTTATAAAGATTTTTCTTAATGTTTCTAATTTTCTGTTTGCTGCATATTGGAAGTTATAATTATCAGTTTTTTGTATGCCTTGGACTCCTGCAGCTTTTTTTATGCCTATCTTAAAAAGAGATTAACAATTCTCACAGATTAAACAATTATCCCAGTACATTTAACATATTTTAGGGGCTTGTACAAATGAAATTATAATCTGTAAAGTATATTTAAGAATCTTGTTATGATTTGCAAACAAGATTAATATCTCTTACATTACAAAATACTGTAAATTCAGAAATTCTTGTGTGCAATTATTATTGCAATTTTGTCATTTTAGACTAAAATGCAATTTTTATTTTTACAATATTGAGAAAATACTGTGTAAGTCAAATAAAAAATTTCAAAATGCAAATTTAAATTATTGCGATTATAACCTAATTGCATTTTTTGCAATAACATAAACATGGAATTGATTCCTGAATTAACAGTAGACAATTCATAAGCTTTTACATCCATTCCAATTTTTTTTTATTCATTCCAGTACAAATATGCTTGTTATTATATTTTTTGCTTTTTGTATAAAACTGCCATATTTATTTATTGCCTTGAACTTTAATAAAACTGGTGTGCTGTTTGTTACGATTTGTTTGAATCAATAGTTTGTTTGTGACTGAGAGAGACTTAAGCCTTAACTCTTAAGTAGTGTTGCTAAGTGTTGGGTAAAATAGTCTCGCTTGAAAATGGCGTGCAGCAGCTGTGTTTTTTTTCCTAAGCAAACATTTTTATACATGAATTTTTATTTTATCTGCCATATTAAGAATTAAAATTGATTCCATGTTTATTTATTTTTTTCCTAATTCTGTCACAAAACAAAACATTTTATGTTATAATTTCAAATAAGATTGTGTTTTCCAATGTCACTAATTAAATTGATAAAACTTAGTTCAATCTTTGTAATTTCCAGTAAGGCTGTAACCACACTGTCCTCAATACTTATCATCTAATAGTAAGGATTGTATAAAGTAGACCCAAGGAAAGGGAAATAAATATCAATAGTATGTTTAGTTCTTCCATTTTAATATATTCTGTTTCATTTCACATGAATACCTAAAAAGCATTGTGGTATCTGGCTAAAACTAAGTACTGATCTAAAAATTATTATCTCCCTTTAGCTATGTTTAAACCATTTAATTGTATTGCTTTACCTCATCATTACACACATTGCTTGGTGAGCTCAATACAATTGAGAATGGAAATGGGAATGTGTCAAAGAGACAACAACCCCACCATAGAGCAGACAACAGCCGAAGGCCACCAATGTACTCTCCAATGCATTTTTTATACTGAATGTTTAAATATGTTTTGTGACATTCTTAAGGAAAGGGGGCTTTGAAAATAAGAGTTTTGTGAGTAACTTGACTGGATTGAAGGAAATGGGGTAATATTTATACTCAAATTTTATATTATTTCAATGGCATTTTCTTTTTATTTCTTTAGTGTAATCTGGTTTCTGACTAAATGTTTTATATATAATTGTTTGCAAATTATTTGTTTATGATTTATTATTATTTTTAAATCTTATTTATTACCTCAAATTAAGTTATGATTGTTTTCTAACAGAGAATGTGTACCAAAAAACAACTTTAAAAGGAAAGTTCTAGTCTAAAACAGAAAAAAAAACTATTGTAATAAAAATTCTTATTTGATTGGAATTATACTAACTTAGCCTCAAGTTTCTATTTGGTTTCCAAAACATGAGAGGAAAACCAATTTTGAAGTGCCTTTGTTCCTTTGTTTTCTAAATGTGTACTTCATTAGTGCAATAAACAATGATGTGCAATTACAGAACTTTATCCAATTGATTGTTACAGAATTTAATGCATTATGGGTAAACTTTATCCAATTGATTGTTACAGAATTTAATGCATTATGGGTAAACTTTATCCAATTGATTGTTACAGAATTTAATGCATTATGGGTAAACTTTATCCAATTGATTGTTACAGAATTTAATGCATTGTGGGTAATATTTTCAAAAGAGTATACAAAGAGGTTGTGATTATTTTTAAAGTACTAAATAATTGAAATTCAACCGATGATGTTTTGCAATTTACATTGTGTTGTACGAACAATTAGACTACCCATAATCCTTTTAATTCTAATTCAGCAAATTAAAAGTATAATATACCACATTTTGCAGTTTTATTTGTATGGATTTCGTTTACTCCTTCTATCCTAAATGAAACATTTAAGATAGTAATACTAATGTATTTATATTTAAGTATCTTTAAAATGAAATTCAGATTTCCATTTGATTCTATTTACTAATGTAGGGCATTCAAATTGATAAGTAACCTTGTATGAATGAGTTTTTATTTATTATTATTTATGCTATAATTTGATTAAATAATTATGCTCGTTATTTTGTTGTGTTTTATTTAAATGCCATGTTCATAGCACTATGCCTTAATACAGGGGTTGTCATTTGTTGCTATGATACAGATTTGTTTTAGTGCATTATCTTGTACACAAATGAGGCCCTTTTGTTTTCTTGTTTTTCTTGTTTTACTTTTGTCATTTTAGGGACTTTCAAAGCTGACTTCTTGGTATTGGCTTTGCTCATGGTTGAAGGTCTTACTGTGAGCTATAGTTGTTTATTTCTATGTCATATGGTCTCTTATGAAGAGTTGTCTCATTGGCAATCATACCACATCTTATTCATCATCATCTCGTTTTGGTTTTGCTTTTTCCTGCTTTTAACATAGCCAAGTGAAAGGGCTTACAGAGCAAGCTCGAACTTATGAATCTGACCTATACCTACAATTCAAGTTTTTCACATTAGTTTTCGAGGGTTGAATATATTTTTAGCTGACCTGGCCCAAAGGGCCAAGTAAGCTTTTCTCATCACTTGGTGTCCCTCGTCCATCATCATCCGTCTTCGTTAACTTTTACATAAATCTTCTCCTCTGTAACTACTGGGCCAAATTTAACCAAACTTGGCCACAATCATCATTTGGGTATCTTGTTTAAAAAATGTGTTCTGTGACCAGGCCAACCAATCAAGATGGCTACCATGGCTTAAAATAGAACATAGGGGTAAAATGTAGATTTTGGCTTATATCTCTGAAACCAAAGCATTTAGAGCAAATCTGACATTGGTTTAAATTGTTTATTAGGTCAAGATCTATCTGCCCTGAAATTTTCAGATGAATCGAACAACCCGTTGCTAGCTTGCTGGCCCTGAATTGGTAATTTTAAGGAAATTTTGCCAACTTTGGTTATTATCTTGAATATTATTATAGATAGAGATAAACTGTAAACAGCAATAATGTTCAGCAAAGAAAGTAAGATCTACAAATAAGTCAACATAACCAAAATGGTCAGATTAAGGAGGTATTGCCCTTTATAGTCATTTTTTTACAATTTTTAAAGGCAGTGCTTTAAGGCCTGACTTTCAAGTCATGAGGTTCATCTTTCCTTACGCAAATCTTTGCTGGGGGTCATTTTGCAAGAAATAGATCCGGAAATGTTTAAATTTCTCCTCTACTTTTTGTGGTATGTATTGGTTTTTGTTCCTTTCATTTACATTGGGAAATAAAGAAACGATCAGTGTGTATTGTTTGTTTTAAAAATCTGTTTATTAATGTGTCTTTTGCATTATAAGCAGTCAATCTGATTACAAACTATCACTATTCGAATTCCGTGTGGAAAGAGGTCCGTTCAATTTCGAGTACTATTTGCGATCTAAAGATATTTTAAAATCATTTCACTCGTTGATATAACATGATATTATAATTAAAAGTCGACTGACCGTGAATTATATTGCATAATATACAATTTAAAGTATTTCTGTACGTGAAGCCGTATGACGTTATAGTTATTTCGGTCTCAGTTATACCCCCTTCACATACACGAATGTGTCTTACGATTCCTTACGAATGTTGTTTGTTTTATCAAATGCAAGAATTCGCAAGCAATCGTAAACCACTCGCAAGCAATCGTAAATCACTCGCAAGCAATCGTAAACCACTCTTAAACAAATCGTAGACATTCGCAGACAATCGTATCGATTCGTAAAACTATTTGGAAATTTTTGGACATGCCAAAAATTTTACATGAATGTCCACGAATCATTTCATTCGTAAAGAGCTCGCAAATCACTCGCAACAATTCGTTAATGCATCGTTAACCGATCGCAACAACTCGTAAATCATTCGCAAGAAATCGTGAACAGTTTGATTTAAGAATGTTTAACGATTCATTTACGAATAGTTGCGAGCAGTTTACGATCGCTTTGCGATGGATTAACGAATTGATACGAATTCACGCGAGTGCTTTACGAATATATCCGATTGCTTTACGAATGTATACGAATACTTTGCGACTGCTTTGCGAGTGCTTTGCGAATGTTTTACAAATAGGAATATTTAACAAATGATTTGACGATAAAATTGGGGTTTTGTTTTTATTCTAAAAGATTTAGGAAAATCTTGAATAGAGAACCTTTAAATGTATAACTATTTGTAGATTGTAGAAAATTTGTAGCTTTTTTTGAGAATGAAAAGAAATAGGTTAATCCACATTTGTTTATGTTGTTTATTTTAGGAACCAAAATTTTTAAACAAAACCAATAAAAAATGACATCGCTGAAAAGTGTAATATGCAAACGGAATCTTTTGCCATTACTTGGCGCCTGTGCCCTTTTCAATGTACATTTAGTTGTAAATCAAATTCGAACACACTAAGGAGCAATCAATAATCATAAACCACAAAGAAGACAATGCCATGGCAAATACACAACAGGCAACACAAATAACAACATAACAAAAACTAAAAACAAAGCAACATGGACCCCAAACAAAAACAAAATGTGGTGAACTCAAGTACCCTGGAAGGGTTAGCAGCTCCTGCTTCAAGTGTGACAACCGTCGTTTAGCTTAAATGTCAAAATCATTCTGAAACTCATTTATTGATGCTTATCAAAGTTTGTGTTTAAACTCAACCTATTCTTTTTTGCGCGTGTTGGGTCGTTGCCTCTTTGACACATTCCCCGTCTTCACTCATATTCTATCCCTTAAATACCATTCCAAGTACTAGTATTGCAACAAATTTGTATTATAAAGTGTATGTCAAACAAAGTTGGAGTGAATTATTCATTATGATAGAACCTCATTCTGAGATTTTTTATAGTCCTATCTATATCTAAATTTTTATTTTTAAACATTACATCAATTAACACAATACTGATGCATTCAAAACAATCAATGTTTCTGAACCAGTCAAATCATGTTCTCTTGCCAATCTACGGCGCCTGCTTCCGAGTTGAAGTAATTTTTAAGATAGTTCCTTTGATCAATTCCAGCAGCGTTACCAAAATTTCTCTGATACCCTGGGTCTCCGTCGGTATTAAGTTGCGCACCTTGTCGCCATTGTCCCTCTATTAAATTATGATTGTTGTCTTCTTCGTCAGCAAACAGTTGTAGATCAGCACGTTTCCTTATCCGAAGTAAGTTATGAAGAGTAGTACAAGACAGTACGATTAAATCTACTGTTTCTGGCAGTTGTTGCATAGTTCCAATCAAAATCTGAAAT
Source organism: Mytilus edulis (assembly GCA_019925275.1). Classification (NCBI taxonomy): domain Eukaryota; kingdom Metazoa; phylum Mollusca; class Bivalvia; order Mytilida; family Mytilidae; genus Mytilus; species Mytilus edulis. The sequence continues at coordinate 59,967,320 of CM034358.1, read as the reverse complement.
CTCATGGCAAGAATGCCAAAAGCATTCTCCACAATTCTACGTGCACGGGACAACCTATAGTTAAAGATGCGCTCATCGTGGTCTAAACGTTTTCTTGAATAGGGTTTCATCATCCATGATCGGAGAGGAAATGCGTCATCGCCAATAAGAAAATAAGGAATATCTGTTTCACCATTTGGAAGAGGGGAGGGAGGCGGAAGATCCAAAGTTCCATCTTCTAACATTGGTCGTAGTTCCGAGTCCCTAAATATCTGGCTATCAGATGCACTTCCGTATGAGCCCACACTCAGCCAAATAAACTTATAATCTGCATCAACTAGAGCCATCATCACTGTAGAGAAGAAATGTTTGTAGTTAAAAAATAACGACCCCGAGTTAGGCGGTTTTCTTATTCTAATGTGCTTCCCATCCAAAGCACCACAAGCGTGTGGGAGGTTCCATATTCTTTCAAAGTCAGATGCTATACGCATCCAATCTTCCGTCGTAATCTCATCCGGCATGACTTCATCTTTGTATGCTAAGTAAATTGCTTCGCAGACTTTAGGCACAAAGAGTGATATGGAGTTCCGGGCAACACGAAAGGCATACATAAGATCAGCATACGTGGAACCGGTAGCCAAATGTCTGAGTGTAACGGCTAACTTCAGTCCTGGTTCAAGTGGTTCCCTGTAACGAGAAATATTTATCTAAACTTACAATGCAATTAAAAGAATATTTTTTGTCGCATAAAAGGTAAACTGGAAATGTGTCATACATTAGAATAACAAAAGACAAGACAGTTTAATATACCCACTTCCATATGAATACGAACGTTATTTGGGGCGTTACTAACACGTACTTTGTTCACTTTGTATTAAATTGAATTATTTAGAAGCAAAGTGCTTAAGGAAAATTTTTTAAAAGATTGTTTTGCTGACCTTTTTACTTAGATATGAATTTCTGAAAAAACAGTTAGTATGGTTTTCTAAACTGACTATATCATGCGGAAAATCCAAGCCTCGTCCTTCGGCACCGTCGGATATTCATATGACATAGTCAGCATACAAAATAAAACTAACTATTATTCTTAATGTACATTTCTGTTTTATTTTGCTTGAAAATTGAAGTACTTACCTGAAAGAGGTAGAGCTTTTTCTGATTGCAGGTGTAATTCTGTCAAGTATCTCCCCAAACAAGTCGGCATCAACTCTTAAAAAGTTTCTGTAACCAGACGCATCTTCCCGGTTAAGCTCATGCAGGAGTTGGTCATATTGTCCAAACAAAGTTCTTCTGATGAGCCATGGCCTGCACCAAAATCTACGTTGAGTCCGCCTCCTCCTCCTCCTAAAACAAAGAGGAAACAGTTGTTGATTTTCTTCCTCTGCCCTCTGTGCCAGTGGAAGAAGAAGTCGAAGGAAGTTATGGAAGGGTAATAATTTAGGCACTGGCTACGGTTACATGGAAATGTAACAATAATAATAATATTATTGTTACATTGGAGACTAAATGCCGGAATGCATGGTTGGATAAGGATCTGTTTAATTACGAATGTAACAATAATTATTGAGGCTACGGTTACATTATGTTATTGTTACATGAAAAAAAGCAATGTACGATGGGACTAGTAATATGTACTAGATAATAAAAGTTCAGGACATTTATTACATACATTTATAACATACAATTTATTTACTGTAATTTTTTATTCTACAATGACAATTTCTACAAATCCAGTAAGTTGTTTTTAAAGTCCGACACATTTTTGATGAACGAAATTACGTCCTCCACGGATACGTGTACATACAGAATTTCTTAGTATTTAAGTCAAGTTACAGTTAGCAAACATTGCTTTTGATTATCAATTTGCGTCAAGTTATTAAGCTGTATAATATGTATGTCTTGATATTGTTTCAGTTTCGTTTAAAACGCATCCCAAGTTTTATTTTTTTCATCATAAACAAAATTGGTCCAAAGTATAATGACAGTAATAAGAGTAGGTGTGCAGTAAAATACTTAAAAAAAGTGAAACCATTGAACTATATTTTTCGCCTTTGACAGTCACACTCCTAATCTTGAGTGGTATCTTTAAGAACATCAAAACCATTAATACGTAGTAAAACTATTCAAGTTGTACACCATTTGTTGAATAATAATATTTTATTATTTATCAGTATTAAATTACAAGTATTGTTTCGTACATGTATATGAAAGAATGAAGCAATACAACTAAAGAAGATTTAAGTTTAATCAATCTAGCATACATTGCTGTTTTTCATGTAACAATAACGTAATGTAACCGTAGCCTCAGTAATTATTGTTACATTTGTAATTAATCGGTTCCTCACCCAACTTTGCATTCCGGCAATTAGTCTCCAATGTAACAATAATATTTTTATTATTGTTACATTTCCATGTAACCGTAGCCAGTGCCAATAATTTATTTCTCTCGTAAGACATGTCTTGTTACTCCGAATGTTTACATGGATAATAAATGAGACTGTATGGCCTACTATCTATATGAGTGCATGCATTTCCCATTGCAAAAAAAATAAACATTCGTAAAACACTCGTAACTCAATCGCAAATGTTCGTGGGCTATCGTAAACTATTCGTTAACCAATCGTAAAAACTTGGATCAGATCGTTACCATTCGTATTGTGCTCGCAAAACACTCGTATGCATTCGTTAATTGCTCGTATCTATTCGCAATGAATCGTCTACTGTTATCGTAAAAGCATCGCATTCATTCTTAGTAAATCGTAACCAATCGTAAAGCACTCGCAAATCACTCGTAAAAGTGGTTTATTCGCAAAAGATTCGTTAAAGTTTAACGAATCTTGTAAATTTTGGTGATTCGTTAGCATTCGTAAGAAACATTCGTGTATGTGAAGGGGGTATTATGTAAAATATGAAATTATCGTTCCTGAATAGGGTTCCACTAATTAAAGACAAGAAGCGTCAAAAAGTGATAAGAAGCGACAATAAAATTAAAATAGCGATAAGAAGCGACAATATAATTAATTTAGCGAGAAGAAGCGTCAAGAAGACTATATAGCGACTATACATAAATAAAAAAAATGTCATTGCAACAACTTATTCCCCATAGATATTAAAAAAAACATGCATTATTTTTTATTATAGGGGCGGTTATAAAACATTTTTTATATTACTGTACATTGATAGATAAAAATATGTTTTTATTAAGAAGAAAGGGATTAGTTTTTATTAGATATAAAAAAAATATATTTTATGCACACGCTAAAAATTGGCCATCAAAACAAAAAAATTTCAATTTCCTTTTAAAGAATTTATTGAATCAAAACCATGCAATATCATTTCCTTTCTAACAGTGAAATTCTTCTTTTTCATAGGGACATATTTGATAGGTGTAGCTTCACCCTATCACATCAAATGAGAATAGCCTCGTGAGAGAATTACGATTCGCTTGTCCCTTGTTAGTTATTGTCGCTTCGTCACTAAATTAAACTTCTTGTCGCTGTTTGTCTCTAAAATTCTTCTTGTCTCTTATTAGTGAGACCAGTCAGTTCCGTCCTTAACTTCCGTTTTTGCACTGCAAAACAATCACACAATTCGCCATTTCAGAATCTAATGCATCCTGGGTAATATTTTCAAAAGCGTACACCAAAGCGTTTTGATTGGTTTAAAACGTTATAAACAATAGAAATTCAACCAATGACATAACGTTATTTTCACTTTGGGGTACGAACAATGAAATTAACCATGATGCTTTAGATTCTGAAACGGCCAATTAACGATGCCTAGTCCTTGTTGGTGTGTACCTGAGTGTCATTTAAGAGGAGGACTTGCATTTCTAAATGACTTAATAAGAAGGAAAAGTTGGATCAACGCCATGGCTCAAACGTAGATTGTCATGTGCGATGCAATCGTAGAACCCATATCAATCAGCTGTTGTTTGCAAGGCACATTTTACTGAAAACGACTACGTTCAGGAAACTATTCATGGTAAAACTTTATTTTCTTTAAGAAATATATACTGTTATTTATATAATCGCCATGCAAGTAAACCAAAGTCTGTTTGCAACCGCAATTATCGTTTTAGAATAAAAAGGGGGGTGAATTCAAGACGTCATAACTTTTGGGATTACGATTCAATATCATCTGTTTGACATTTTTTGGTTAATACTACAATTGTATGGTTTTTCTACAAGAGATATATTATACTGATAATTATTTTAGCAGTAATTATGTAAATTTCGGTTGTAATGACAAGAATTCATGAGCTATGCCTCGGGCTTTCTTGAAAAATATCAATGACAATGTAAACAGGAACAAAACATTGACATGAATGATGCTCTCCACCTATGTTATAGTTATTTAGGTATGTGTGTTGCACAAGTCTTTCACAAGTTTCAAAAAAGCTAATGTTATAAAACTTTTTTCAGGGCACATACCCACTTTATAGAGACTTGTCTACTGCCATGCATTCCATCCTATTTTCATGCACCATTTGTAAGCAAGAGACTGAATGGTTTACAAAATTAAAAATCAGGACGGTGTCCCGTTAAACCAAAAGAACTAAACTGGATGAATATTGTAGGAGAAATCTAGAGGAAAGTTTTGATTTGTGAAATTGGTTTTCCTGAACAGAAAGATTTATAACTGTCCACCACCAACTGACGAGCTAATGTTGAGCTTCACAGATGGAATTACTCAAACTGAAACACCATAAATGCCTATGTTTTCAGCACAGATTTCACAAATCATGACACAGCTGTGCATTTTTATGCCCCACCTACGATAGTAGGGGGGCATTATGTTTTCTGGTCTGTGCATCCGTTCGTCTGTTCGTCCGTTCGTCCGTCCGTCTGTCCCTCTTCAGGTTAAAGTTTTTGGTCAAGGTAGTTTTTGATGAAGTTGAAGTCCAATCGACTTCAAACTTGGTACACATGTTCCCTATGATATGATCTTTTTAATTTTAATGCCAAATTAGAGTTTTTACCCCAATGTCACGGTCCACTGAACATGGAAAATGATAGTGCGAGTGGGGCATTCGTGTACTGGGGACACATTCTTGTTTATACCTGTTAAGAGTCGAAAACTAAATATTATTTTTATATAAATAAACATATATTGTGTCATTTTAGAACTTATATTTTTCCAAAGGATGCATGAATGAAAGTAGTGAAATTCATTTTGCTTTGATATATAGATTTGAATTACAATTGTTTATGTTATTGTAATGCATATAAAAATAAGGAGATGTGGCACAATGTAAATATATGATATTCTGTGAGTTTATCAAACTAAAGGGGATAAGAAATGGGTATAAGCAGTTACAGGACTGTACTACTGTACAATCTCCAACAATGAGAAAAACTCATACTGTAAAGAGAATTTCATATTTACAAGTAAGTTTTGTTTTTGCATTGAATAATTTTCTTCTATTGTCTTAAAAGCAAATATGGGAAGTGGTTAAAATGCTAATGAGACAGCTTTTATGGCCACCAGATGTCATTGTTACCTTGATTAAAAACTCCTTTTTAGCTCACCTGACCTGACTCATCACTTGGTTTCGTCGTCCATAAACTTTTACAAAAAATCTTCTCTGAAACTACTGTGCCAAATTTAACCAAACTTAGCCAAAATCATCATTGCGGTATCTAATTTAAAAAATGTGTGGTTAGACCCGGTCAACCAACCGAGATGGCCACTATGGCCAAAAATAGAACATACAGGTAAAATGTAGATTTTGGCTTATAACTCTGAAACCAAAGCATTTAGAGCAAATCTGACATAGGGTGAAATTGTCTCTTCCGTGAAGATCTATCTGCTCAGGAATTTTCAGACAAATCTGACAACCCGTTGATGGATTGCTGCCCCCAAATTAGTAATTTGAAGGAAATTTTGCAGAGTTTGGTTATTATCTTAAATATTATTATAGATAGAGATAAACTGTAAACAGCAATAATGTTCTGCAAAGCAAGATCTACAAATAAGTCAATATGACCAAAATTTTAAGTTGACCCCTTAAAGAGTTATTGCCCTTTATAGTCAATTTTTAACAATTTTCATAAATTTTTGTATTGTTAATTTTTAAAAAATATTTTCAACTGTAAATACTGGGCCATGTTTATTATAGATAGAGATAATTGTAGCACCAAGAATGTTCAGTAAAGAAAGATCTACAAACACATCCCCATCATCAAAAACACAATTTTGTCATTTTATATGTGTCCGTTGTTTAATATGCACATAGACCGTCCAAGGTGAGCGACACAGGCTCTTGAGAGTCTCTAGGTCATTAATACAGGTAGATAACTTTATCATGTTTATACTGAAAAATAATTTTGCTTGGAGGGAGAATTTTAAAAAAGTTCTGTCTTCAAAAGAGTTGACATGTTACTATGTACATTAACCATTATGTTACTTGATGTTCTAGCAATACACACAGAACGGAGACTAGTCAATCTTTGTGAATTATTTTTCATAGGATAGGAGTAATTGAATATGTGTATATAATCAATAATTAAAAATAGTTTTATTTACATTAAAAAGGAAAAGTTCTTATGTCTTAAAAATGCATTTCGTGGCGAGGTACAGAAAATATACTGTAAACAGTAGACTATAGATATAGGTGAACTAGGTACAAGAGAACTCTAAATCTTAAATACTACAAACCACCTCTGTTCTATGAAAGATAATGATATAACTGGACTAGAAATACACACAACCTGTAATTAACTGCCTTTACAGCGCTTTCGCGCTTTGATTCATAAATAGTTGTAATCCTTTAGAAAAATCTCCTCCTCTGAAACTACTAAGACAAATTTTACCAAACTTGTCCATAATCATCAATAGGGTATTTAGTTTTAAAATTGTGTCCATTGACTGCGAATCAAGATGGCTGACATGGCAAAAAATAGTATATATGGTAAATTGCAGTTTTTGGCTTATATCTTTGAAGCCAAAGTATTTAGAGCAAATCTGACAGGATAACATTGTTCCTAAGGTTAAGATCTATCTACCCTGACATTTTCAGACCATTCAGGCAACCAGTTGTTGGGTTGCTGCCCCTGAATTGGTAATTTTAAGAAAATTTTGCAGCTTTTGTTTATTATTATAGATAGAGATAAACTGTAAACAGCAATAATGTACAGCAAAGTTATTCCTAAAAATAAGTCAGCATAACCAAAATGGTCAATTGACACCTTAAGGAGTTATTGCCCCTTATAGTCAATTTTTTACAAATTTCATAAATTTGTACAAAATGTTTTCCACTAACTACTAAGATCTACAAACACATCATTACCACCAAAACACAATCTTGGCATGAATCCATCAGTGTCCTTCGTTTAATATGCACATAGACCAAGGTGAGCGACACATAATCTTTTATAATTGATGGCATTATTTGTCATATTCTCTGGACAATGCTGTATTGGAGTTACGAGACATTAAGCACTCTGTTTCAGTATTGTTACAATGGAAAACCATGCTAACTCAACTTCTTTAAATCTGGGTTACAAAAAAAGCTCTCTTGTCTAGAATTCTTTGCAATCACGTGTTAAACGTAACTATAAGGTGACATATTATGTTGTACTGTTACACCACTGATCTATGTAAGGAGAGGATTGTGAGCCTGCAAAATGTCTCCAACAATTATTTTAGGAAATATTGTGTGATTTGCGATTAAAACCTGGCTTGATGACTCTATGTTCCCGAGTTAATCACTACCTCTGTGCAGAGATTTCAACATACTTTAGATGCTATACAGTCAATGTCATGTAATATATTCTTTTGTTTAATTCAGAATTGCTGGTTACAAAATGATAGAACTCACAACTGCTATTCACTGAATTAGGATGAATTCCTTCGTAGGATCTCAGAACGTTCTATTTTATCGTGAATGGCAAAGGCAAGGATGAATCCAGCTCTAGACCATACTTCCATATTTTAAAAATTTTATTTTTGAGTACCTTCTTAAAGTCTTTATACCAGATGTATCTCTTACGATTGAAAACTGAGATTAGCGCATCTGAAGAATCGTTATTTATTTGGGTGATTTTAAATATTTTCTTCGATCATTATCAACATCTGTTTGAGACAACAAATTTCCTCGAACTCCTGTAAACATTTTCAATGGCCAATGACGTTTACATTCCTAGGAATTAAGTAAGAGAGTGAGATCATCTTTATAAGTGTGATAAACAACGACAGCAGTAATATACCGCTGTTCAATAGTCATACATTGACATCATAACCACTTACGAAAAAGGTGTTGTATGTACACTATTGGTTTTATTTTCACACCATATCATTAGTGTTTTGAGTTTTGACACTGTTCATCATAAATGAAATATCAGCTGCATGGTCAAACCAATAAGCAAGTTGTAAACAAACTTTAAGGTGACAAATTACGTTGTACTATTATACCACGGTCCTTTTCAAGGAGAGGATTGGGCGCTCACAAACATGTCTCATGTAAGAAGCCTCTTATTTAGTGGATGCAGTTAGTTTGATGGAAAGTGTCTCGATGACAATCATACCGCATCTGCTTATTAGCTATCGAAACGATACAAAGGTAACATTTTGTTAGCACACATTGAAAAATGTGATCCAAGAACAAGGTTGTAAAGAAATAACATGTGGTGTGTTAACTTATTCATCTTCATCTAATATATACATGAAATATGGTATGAGTGCCAAAAAGATAACTCTCCATCCAAGTTAAAAATTTGTAAAAAGTAGGTCAAAGTACGGTCTTCAACACAGAGCCTTGGCCGAACAGCAAGCTATAAAGAGGCCAAAATGACTAGTGTAAAACCATTCAAACAAGAGAACCATAAGTCTAAGCTGTATAAAAAAATCGTAAGGGTTCCGCGCAACCCAGGGTCTCGGCTACTTTTGCTGTTAATGGCAGGCTCAACAAAAATAAGGAAACAAATCAATAAAAATATTCTTCTCGATATTATCTTTTGATTGTAAGAAGCTTCTGTCCAAGTTAGGTAAAAATCCAGGATAGTTTATGCATCTCATAAATATTTTTGCAGACTGTATGTAATGTTAACTGGAAGAAAAACTAAGTTCATTTATAAGTAAAATACCGACAACATGGACAAACAGGTACAAAATTTTAACAAAATTGTCTATTAGATACTATCTTTTGATCATAAACAAGCTTCTGTCTAAGTTTGGTACAAATCCAGGATAGTTTAAGAAAGTTATTAAAATTTTAAAAACTTTAACCACAGAATGAATGTAATGTTTCCTAGCAAAAAAACTAAGTCCATTTATAAGTAAAACATGGCAAAAATGGACTTGTTTAACAAATTTACTTCTGGATACTATCTTATGATCATAAAGAAGCTTCTTTCCAAGTTCGGTAGAAATCCAGGAAAGTTTAAGAAAGTAATTAAAATTTCAAAAAATTAAACAACAGAGTGGATATTTGAGGACGCCGTCGACGACGACGCCGACAGAATGTAGGGTCGCTTTGTCCCGCTTTACGACTAAAGTCGAAAGCTCGACAAAAAAGAGAAACGAGACACACTTATGAACCACACCAAAAAAGTAAGATAAAAGATAATAAATTTTAGGTTTACAAAGACGTTTTTGTCGTTGATAGTACATATCGTATGTAGTTTACACTTTCTCGATAGAGTAATAATCAAGTAGATATAAATACAAATTTCAACACAAAAAAAACCAACTCTGTAAATAAAAATTGTGTCCGAATCGCACATCATGACTGACCTGCTCCAGGAATGCTGGAAGTCAAAAAGTCAAACACCTGATGGCTGGATGCATAAATACCCAAAGTCATACGACCAAAAGAATCATAACAACACGAGGAGGAGAAATGATGTAAAAGAAGCTGTATATGTGGTTCTTTCTTTATCTAGCTAGTTCAGGGTGCCACATGTGGAGCAGGACCTGCTCACCCTTCCAGAGCACCTGAGATCACCCCCAATTTTTGGTGGGGTTCGTGTTGCTTAGTCTTTGGTTTTCTATGTTGTGTTACTATTTTTTGTCTGTTTGTCTCTTTATTTTTAGCCACGGCGTTGTCAGTTTATTTTCTATCTATGAGTTTGACTCTCCTTCTGGTATCTTTCGTCCCTCTATGGAAAAGAGGTTTGGTTAATATATACAAACTACCTCTACGCAGGTAACCAGTGTCCCAGTATTGCTGTACTCCCCTTTTCATTGAATGAATTTGAAGAAAACATATGTGAAACTAATTTTACAACATTGTACATCTTAAAGAATAGAGAATATATACAAAATCAACGAATTTACGGAGCATCATTTTTGTCTTATTAAACAAATATAACGCCAAGTTATATGGAACTGTTGTCCTTCCATATAATATATGGTTCATGGTGGTGTTGTAGAACTTCGATTTTTGGCTATGGTGTAATATCTTTCTTATCGACATGATATTATATATCTCTCTTTCTACCTCTTTTGATACAAAAACGATTTGAAATTATCAATTTAATTATGATACGCTGTGCATCTGAATAATCCAAAATGCTTTAACAGAATTACAGAATACGCTAACCTAGATGATGTAGACTAAACAACATGATACCAGTTAAGCAATGGGAAATGTATCGTCCGTAGGAACACAAATTATCAAAACGTACGATAATAAGGTCCTCAATTATCGATCAACAAGGATAAAGGATTGTAAAATTGTGGCTGCAACAATAACATGGAAAGATACAGAAATTTAACTGTGTAACATGCCACTATTACGTGCAAAGAACATGACACGAAATGTCGGTTTCAACATCCTCATACAGAGAGGACGTGCATGTGGCTACGAGTTTATACATCCCGCCCAATCGAACGGAAGCCCGTTTTGTCCCTGGTTTAAGTCGAAAAAAGACCAAGTTGATCCTACATCTTATGCCCAATCACACTTTGCAATTTAACAAAAGGATGATAAATTAAGTTAACACAAGGAGACAGAGAAAGGTTCGTTTTCGCATCATATTGTTTAGTTTATTGTACATCTTTTCGTTCAAAAACAATAATTTCACTTTAATGATTTCCAAATCATAAAACTTGAAATTCCATTAGACCTTTTGTTCCCCTTGTTTTCTCTGCTTTTGTTAATGACCTATGATTAGACACCATCAATTTATGACAGTAATTGACAAAATAGAAACTATGTTTTATAACACCTGCAATTGTAACGTCTATGTATCCTGTACATAGTTTTAATTGTATATATATATAGAACGTTTTATTCTGTAAATAGTCAAGAGAAAACTTTCTGTGTTGTCCGACATTGCGTTAGTTTTTGCGGGACCTCATACATTCAAATTTGAATTCGGTTCCTTACCTGGAAGAAGAAGAAGAAGAATTCAAAGTGTGGATTTCAAACAAATTGCAGAAATTAACAACAATTACCGACTTTAAAAATGAACAAAAACCAAACACATAATTCAATTTGCTTGGTTATATCTTGTTGCCATACAAGAAGTTCTTTGTAAAACACAATGAAAGTTGCTGCTTTATCACTCACCACAAATAGTTTTAAAGCATTACTAGTGAGCTTAGCCCTTTCTTACATATATCAAGAGCCTGCATTTTAGTAGTTGTCGTGTATAGATGTATATTATATATTTTCTTTATTATTTTGTACATTAATCAGTCTGTTGTGGTTATTTAATGTGTAACATATGTCCTGTCGGAGCATTATACAGTTTTCTATGCTGTATAAGTTTTACTCATTGTCTTACGGTGACCTTTAGTTGCAAATATCTGCGTCATTTTCATTGGTCTCACCACATGCATTTTTTACTATCAAAATGTCCAAGCAATACCAATACAACCTCTGTCATGGACTTTGTTGAATTTTTAATATCGTAAAATAATTTATTTTAACGTCTTTGCATGAAAATTATACTTTATTTTGACATTTTTTGAACTTTTCGGAAAATAATTCAAATTAGAAGATTAGGCATGTGAATTGTCGTTCAAAGTTAGTTTTTCACATAGCGAGAGAGCTATATGCTATTCCAATCATTTTATATAGGTTATATGACCCTTATGAGTTGACAGTCTTTTTGACTAAATGTCTCCGATAAAGAAAACTGTCATCTGTAAATCACAGTATACAGCTGTGATTATGCAGAGAAGTAAACTATTTGGGAAAGTTGTTATTAAATGAAAGCGTAAAGATTTGGGATTGTTTTCGCCTAATCGATTTATAACTATTGAACAGCGGTATACTACTATTGTCTTTATTTAGAACCCCTGTTAAAAGGTTCTTTGGAGTAAACCAAAAACACATATGTTGTTTAATTATTTCGGTTATTATGTAGACCTATGACACTGAATTTACGTAATCCGTTTAAAAAAACGTTAACACTGACTCACGTAACTTTTAGATCTGATCCTGTAGGTCATGTCGTTTCAATTAAATACTAAGAAAAACAAATCCTGGACACTTCACAGAAATTATCACTTTCAACATTTCAAATATAAAAGCGATGTGCAATCATTGCAAATCCTAAGAAATATATCAGACCTTCAGCAAACCACCAATAGTTAACAAATATGTCTTTAGTTTTACCTTCATCAGGATCATTTAGAACGGAAGTACTTTGCAATTCTATTTCGTTGCAAGAATTTTCATCTACTAGTACTAGCTATAGTCAAGTGATATATACCGACCAATGTGGTAGAACTATTACAGACTGCTTCAGCTTTATTGACAACGGAACGTCAACATGGTAGTTGCTGCGAACGAACATTAGACACTACAATTTTATCATAGTTCTGAAAATTGAAAAAAAAACAAAATGAAAGAATCTAAATTTGTCAAGTCAGGAACCTGTTGTTAAGTGGTTGTGGTATGTTGATGTGCTTTATACGTGTTTTTTGTTTCTCGTTATGCTTATAGATTAAATAGATTTCCTGTTTTCAATAGTCATTGTCAGCCCTTTATAGCTTGCTGTTTGGTGTGAGCCAAGACTCCGTGTTGAAGGAAGTACTTTGACCGATTATGGTTTATTTTTTACGCATTGTCACTTGGATTCGTGTGTTGTCTCATCGTGACTTTTACCATTTCTTATTTATTTTTACAAGAACCATCCGACAATACGATTAGGATTACACTGTTTATTCCAGATCGTTATTTTTTATTCACTAATCATAACTAAGAACTGAACTATAGGAGGTGTAAGTTAACTACAGAAAACGTTTTGCAGAATGTTCAATTGAGGAATAAAATTTAGAATGGAAATGGAGAATATACCGAAGGGATAACAACACGACCAAAGAGCAGACAACAGCAAAAGACCAACAATCGGTCTCCAACGCAGCGCGAAAATACCGCATCCGGAGGTGGTCCGCAGCTGGCTCCGAAACACAATTATGTACTAGTGAAAATGGACGTTATTCTTAACTCTAAAACCAACCTTGGGAGCATAATATAACAGGAGAAATGTTTGTATATAAATAATGATTTATTTTTGAAATATTACTAAATAAAAGTTGATATATTCTATACGTGTACATGATACTTGTATCTTCATGTTTATAAAAAATAATATGGTGTTATTTATGATTTATAAATTTTTATCATATTAATAAAATATGTTTGAAATGTATTTGTATTAATGGTCTTTAGAAATAAATTTTGATGGATGTAAATTATACTTGTTATACAAATATGTGTTCCTGGCTCTGCTTAGATATACCAGTTAAACTGTATTATCGACGGCAAATATCCAAAACGAAAGTTTCAACTCCTATTACAATATTTATCGGAGCGGCTTGTACGCATGAAACTTATAAGCTGGTTTTTTTTTCTTCAAATAAATGTTTACATTGCTTACATCGAATATCAATACGTAAATCAGTGAAACTGAATTTACGTAATGCCGATCAAGAGATCATGAATACTGACTCCCGTTACTTAAATCATACCCTGTAGGTCATGTCATTTTCAAAGACATACTGAGAAATCAAATCCAATAAATTTATCAAAAATTATCACTTTCAAAATTTCAAGTATAAAAAGCAAATTCCAATCATTGCACATCCTAAGAAAAATATGACACCTTCTGCGAACCTTCATTAGTTAACAAATATGTTTAACCTTTTGAGTATTTTGAAATTCAGTTTTATGCAAGAATAATAATCTACTGGTACAACACATTGTCTGGTATTTAAATTCTACTGTTGATGAATTTTATTTCGAAATATACTATCAAACATAGGTGAACCACGACTCCGTGTTGAAGACCGTACTTTGACCTATAATGATTAATTTTTACAAATTGTAACTTGTATGGAGAGTTGTCTCATTGACACTCATACCATGTATTCTAATGTTATAATAAAAACGAAGAGATACTCACATACAACTTTATAAACCCAATCACAGTTCGTGTTTGTACCAAGTCATTTGTTTTGACATTGTTGTTGTCTTTCTAGGAGCGATATTTATGTCTTTTGCTATTATCTACGTTTTTTTAATAATCTACAATTCTTTTAATGCCATTTGTCTAAAATATGCATGTGAACTATTGCCATCATGCGGCTTGCATTCGTCGCCGTCAACTTTTACCAACACCCTCTCTTAAATGACAGAACTTATTTAAATAAAACTTTCACTTTAACATGATGACATCTAGTGTTATTTTTTTCACCCCTGCCAATAAACCATCATGGACAGTTATTTTATGTTTACATGCATTATTATCGAATCTTTAAAACCATTTTGGACGGAGAAAAATCCGACAGCATAAACGTTTTGATGTCCAACAAAATGATTGAATTACTCTTCATTTACAATTTATGAGGTTTTGTACTTACATGAATCTTTTCAAATAAATGTATGCCTAATATCTTAAAGTGATAAATGCAAACTATTTAAAACTAGCAATATAGATCTACTAAAAAGCTTAATGATTGAAATCATTTGCTTAATGATTGAAATCATTTGAATGTTCCTTACAAGATAGAGTTAATATTCTTAAGAAGGTTCTCTACTCAGTTTCAAAATAACAAGCTTTTCATAGCACTAGTATAAACTGATAGGGGATTATTAAAGGAAACAAAAGATCAACAAAGGAAACAAAATATCAACAAACAAATATAGGTCAATGTGCTAGTTTTATAGATATTAACCATTGAAATTTTGACGGGAAAATGTTCTCTCTTGATTTTTTTATAACCTTATCATTGAAAATTTTAAGTTCTCGAAAACTATTAAAAAATAACATAGATTTTATAAGACTTTTACAGATGGCTTATAAAATACATGTAAAAGATTTATAAAAGAAAAATGGGGGTCAATGGGCAAATTATTTTAAGGCATTCACATCGATAAAACCAGAGGATTTCGAAAATCTGACAAAATTCCAAAAATATGACAAGCGAACATCCTTAAACGACGATTTTAGACTAATGTACAAGTTTTTGCATTTTTTCTTGAAGTTATAAACGTTAACACTGCGATAGAAAAGAATAAGCTGTACAGCATGTAAAAAAATAGTCATTGCACTTTAAGCACAATATTTACTTATTTTCGAGTTTTTGTCTGTTAGCTGAAACTACTAGACAATTCATAGCAAAAATAACGAAAAAAAGTATGCTATTAAGCATCTGTACTTTGTGCATACATCTTAATGGTGTCAATATTAAAGACGTTTCGATTGCAATATTGCACATCGGTATATAAGAGAAGGGTAATGAGCTCAGTGTAGTTTGGTTGTAAAATATTAGTTTTTCATTTGTGTAAGGACCAACAAGTGTTTTAACTGCACTGGCTACATTTGTACACGAAGCACGACAAACAAATTTGACGACACAACCAACGTATGATGATGACAGTAAGCATCTGTTTGTCATCATTTGCGTGCTATTTTATCCGAAAACATACAATATTTAAGTATCAAGAGAGCGAAAAATAAATGACTTGAAAACAATAATATACAATAAAAAGTTGTCGTAAATATAATGTCCATGTAGAAACCATATACTGGAAGTCGTAGGGAAACAAACTAAGAAAAAATATAAATCAATTGCTTTAAAAAAGCAATTGTAGGGGGTCTTTCCCCCTGTAAAATTAATTGAATTGGGGGGTGTTTGTTTGTTTGTTTGTTTGTTTTGTTTCTGTATGGGGTCTATATTATTGTTACCGGAGAAGTTTCATGTTTAGTTTGGAAAGTTTTTCTTTTATTTTAGGTACAGCGCGCGCGCCACATCACGTGACACGGGTTTATAATAACGAAAAGATAGTCTTTTTATTTCTTTTTAGGTGGGGACGTTATCTATAGAGATGGAATGTACACAATGTAATTTCTTTTGTCATTGTAGGAAATTGACATTTTGATGACAGTTCACAAGTAGTGCATGTTTTGGATTTAATTGATCCGGTGTAACTTTAAAACACATTTATTGATTATTTTCTGATAATGTACATTTTTCAGCACCTGTTTGTAACACAGATTAGTATTTCAAACTCGGAGCGGACATTTTATTGTAGGTTTTTACTGAGATTTACGGACCTAGCAAGCTATTTTTACGGCATTGCCATTTCTTTTCTCTAGGAAAAGCTTT
The DNA here is from genome assembly GCA_019925275.1 of Mytilus edulis. Lineage (NCBI taxonomy): Eukaryota > Metazoa > Mollusca > Bivalvia > Mytilida > Mytilidae > Mytilus > Mytilus edulis. The sequence goes on along the minus strand of CM034358.1, from coordinate 59,950,775 downwards.
GAGAGATATCTGCACCAAGTTTTTTTATAAACGTTTAGTACATGTATGCCCTGCTGACTGCAAATTTTGAGGTCGAATGTACTTGTAGTTTCAGAGAACATGTGGATTTTTTTTTTTCAGAAGTGACGTAGGAACAATATTAAATTTCAATTTTTCTTGAATAATTGAGAGTTTGTTCCTTCAATAAACTGTCATGATTAAACAGTCATACAGATTGATTGATTGATTGATTGATTGATTGATTGATTGATTGATTGATAAGTTGGTTAGTTGGTTGGTTGGTTGGTTGATTGGTTGGTTGGTAAAACACGTTGGATAGGGTCAATTGAAACACGGAAAAAGAAACAAAGAAGATCTTGGACCCTATATTAAACACATGAGACGGAAACATGATTGATTGATCATGATCATGATTGATTGATTAGTTGATTGATTGATTAATTGATTAGTTGGTTGGTTGGTTGGTTAAACACGTTGGATAGGGTCAATTGAAACACGGAAAAAGAAACAAAGAAGATCTTGGACCCTATATTAAACACATGAGACGGAAACATGATTGATTGATCATGATCATGATTGATTGATTGGTTGATTGATTGATTGATTAATTGATTAGTTGGTTGGTTGGTTGGTTGGTTGGTTGGTTAAACACGTTGGATAGGGTCAATTGAAACACGGAAAAAGAAACAAAGAAGATCTTGGACCCTATATTAAACACATGAGACGGAAACATGATTGATTGATCATGATCATGATTGATTGATTGATTGATTAATTGATTGATTGATTGATTGATTGATTGATTGATTAGTTGGTTGGTTGGTTGGTTGGTTGGTTGGTTAAACACGTTGGATAGGGTCAATTGAAACACGGAAAAAGACACAAAGAAGATCTTGGACCCTATATTAAACACATGAGACGGAAACATGATTGGTTGATCATGATCATGATTGATTGATTGATTGATTGGTTGATTGGTTGGTTGGTTGGTTGAACCCTATAAGAAACACATGAGACGGAAACATGATTGATTGATTGATCATGATCATTATTGGTTGATTGATCATGATCATGATTGATTGATTGATTGATTGATTGATTGATTGGTTGGTTGGTTGGTTGGTTGGTTGGTATGTTGGTTGGTTGGTTGGTTGAAATTCAAACACACATAAAACTGTTTAAATAGTGCCAAAACCACATAATTTGATGACCTTGACCTTTGACCTTGTAACCTTCGTCAAGGTCATTGCTCCACAAGGTCATTGCAAAAGACCCTATGGGTCAAGGACCTTTTGTTTAAGAGTTTTGCCTAAAAATGGCCTTTTAAAAACCATCGATGGGAGTTATGTCCCTTACATGATGGTAAAATCAATATAGTCATAATGTAAAAAAAGTTGCCCCTTGAAGTACCAAGCATTTTTCACTGCTTAATTTTTTTGTATCTATAACCGTTCAAGAGTTATAGGGAAATCAAAGACATATGAAAATCTAAAATATGACCTTGACCTTTGACCTTGACCTAATTTTCTAAGTTAGGAATCAGGGGACTCAAATAAAAACATTCCAGGGTTATACGGTTAACGGTTTATGAGTTAAAAAAACATACCGACAAATTTATTCCGAAAAGATAGATAACTCCTATAAAATTTCTTCGAATCGCTTCGATCCAAATACGCCAAAAATTACTGAGGATGTAACGAACAATTTTGTAAAATAAATTTGTCATAATCTTTAACGGTTGCGAAGGAGATGCCATAACAAGGAAAACAGTGTTTGGGGAGATAACTCCTACAAAGAAAAGTATTCGTTTACGCAGGGTAAATTTCAAAAGCGCATAAACTGTTCGATATCATATACAAAATATCTAAGCGACATATTGCGAAACAAATGTTTATCGCAAGAACAAAATTAGGCGGAAGAAAAAAAAAAATAATCAGAAGAAAAACAATAGGTCTTTCCACAGAAAAGTGGAAAGACCTAATTAGGCGTAAAAAAAACCCAAAAAACAAAGACTGATTGTGTTGAAAATCGAGATATCACACCATCAATATTACATGTGAACTTGTGTGACTTACAAATTATATGAAATGTATATTAGATAAACATATCAATAAATGAAACTCACATTCAAATATCCAATGCATCACTGTTAATAAAAAAAATATGAAAGTGAATTGAAGATTTAAGAAATTAAATATTTTACATGCGATAATACTTTAGTAAAATGAGATGAGTCAACGATCTGATTTAAAAGCAAAACAATATACGAAGACAAAATTATATACATCAACCAACGACACCTACTGAATGGCATTCTTCTGACTTGGGATTTACACATAAATATGTAGTGGGGTTAAATATGTTGGCTGGCGCCAAGTCCTCCACCCATCTGGGACTGTGATTGTGATTATACAGCGTCAGAAAAAAGGGATTATTGTTATGATACCAGATGGCACTATTTTCCTTCAAAACACCTTAATCCTAATTTCAGTAAAATCTCACTACCTACTTTTTACTTTTGGTAGAGTATTGCCATTTGATTTACGTGATGAATTTACAACGACCCTTTGATATCGACTCCCGTAACTACATGACCTATCAAATAGTAAAACATTTATAATCCAAATAAAGGCAACAGTAGTTTACCGCTGTTCAAAACTCGTAAATCCATGGACAAAAAACAAAATCGGGGTAACAAACTAAAACTGAGGGAAACGCATTAAATATAAGAGGAGAACTACGAAACAACATCAAAATGTAACACAAACAGAAACGTATGTATAGATAAACATCTTAGTAACGCAACACTTATTATCACATTTAAAAGTTCAGTATAAAAAGCGACGTACAATCATTGAAAATCATAGAATCGGTATTGAATCTTCTTCAAACAGGCAATTGTTAACCAGAACTATGTCTGTAGTTTTACCTTCAGCAGACATTTGTAAATGAAAATTAATGTGTAATAGAATACAGTTGCAGCAACAATTAACTACTGGAAAAAGCTTGAGTCTAGCGATATTTCCCGACAATATAGTAAATATATGCGTTTAAGCTCCAGCTTTATAAACAAGAGGACTTCATCATCATTCTTTGATGAGAGAGAAAACCAAATACCTGTTTATGCTTTTGAACGACGAATTGGATTACACCAAAACCAAATACTTTTGTTTATCATCGGCCTGCCGATATAAAGCTCTGTAAGACACTTATACATCTACAAACAGAACGAAACTGATGGAATGTAACGAATGGAGTTATAAAATGAGCGAAAGACTTTTAATTATCAACAGTCTTCAAATCTTAATGTCTGTATAAATAAAGGCAACAGCAGTATACCGCTGTTCAAAACTCATAAATCCATGGACAAAAAACAAAATCGGGTAACAAACTAAAACCGAGGGAAACGCATTAAATATAAGAGGAGAACAACGACATAACACTAAAATGTAACGCACATAGACAAAATCCCACGAGAATAACAAATATAACATATATATATAACATCAAAACCAAATACATGAATTTGGTATAGACAAGTACCGTGACACGTCTTATCGCAATGTGAATTTACACTCAAAAATAAGAGAAAACAAACGACACAACGTTATAATGTAATACACACATATAATATAACAATGGCCATATTCCTGACTTGGTACAGGGCATTTTTAAAGGGAAAAAATGGCGGGTTGAACCTGGTTTTATGGCCATGTGAAATATAACATCAAAATGACAATACAGAACTACAATATAAATAAATTGGAGAACACAATTGACAAAGAATCACACGAACAACAGCCAACAAAAGGCAACAAGTTCAAAATTTTAATACGCCAGAAGTGTATTTTGTCCACACAAGGCCTACGTGTGACGCCCAGATACAAAAGTTTGAAAGCCGAAACGAGTACAAAGTTGAACAGCATCGAGGACCAATAGATCAAAAAGGTTGTGCCAAAAACGGCAAGGGTTTTCTGTTAGTTACCAGAAAATCCCTATAATTTAGAATAATTTATACTTTTGCAAACAGTAAATGTTAGAAAATGAATATTCAAAAGATGTACATGATAAAACTGAAGTATTAACTAATTACAGGAAACAACTGAAATACATTTACATAACCAGACATTTGAAACACAAAAGTAGACACATCCGAATAAGTTTAAACCTCTACGCCAAGTGATGTCCTATTTGAAACTAAAAAATGACGTCATTTGAATTTGTAAAACAGATCATAAAAAAATGAAAAATGACGTCACATAAGAATGAATAAGATAGAATTAGGATTGATTTAAGATTATATATTTGAACTAAATACTGATATTGCATTTAATAACAAAGCACATTTTAATACTTATTAATATCAAACTAAGGTAGCAATTAACTATATTATAAAACTATGTCCGGTTTGTTTTGAATCTAACTTCAAACGTAAAATATCGTACTGATTACGTTGAACGAAATCAAATCTGATAAATGAAGGCGGTGATTAATTTTCTTTACCATAACACTTATTAAATCTACAATGTTTTCATCACACCACTCGGATTCCCCAACAAATAACCAATATATCTGACAAGTGTATTTTCGATGTCAAGAATACAATATGGCAGCCGAAAATCTTTTTTCAAGACGCAATGAGGCATAAATTCGTCAATTGTTTTATCAACAAGTCTATATTTTTTACACTTTAGTGTTTTATTACCAGTTATTGTAAATAATAAATGTTTTTAATTCCTTAACAAATAAATACTGTGAAAATCAATTTATTCTGAGTTACATCTTTAATTCATCTCAACAATTTTTTTAACATATATAAATTTACATTGCACCGACTTGACTGACGTTAGATTAATTAATTGAAGACGTTTAAAGCTCTTCAATTGTGTACAACAAACCATCTAATAGAATTGAAATGCCGTTACATTATAGTCTAGAAAAAAGTAAAATATTGGCACCTAATATAGGCACCTATAACATGTAGAAAGCAAATTTTGTAATTTCAGATTTACATTGCTTCTTGTTTAATCAGACTGTGAGACAAATATCCAGTTATCAGACAAGGAAATGCATAATATATTACATCAACAAGAAATATAGGTCCTTTTTTAATCGTTGTCGTATAGAGTTTTCAGTTGGTTTCAAAAGATCCATCCCGAGATACTAAAAGAACAATATTTCAAATTGAAAAAAACGGAAATTTATATAGATGCTGACAATAAATTTAATTTTCCAACTTGTTTGTTCCTTTTATGTCAAACAATCAATCCTCAATTATAAATGTACTCAATCATCAGGCCAGTACTTGCATATTATTGAAAGGAAGAAATACTGGCAATTTTAATTGTTTTCGTCATGATTTAAGAAAACCTAAAATAAAAAAGTATGTGTAAAACTATAACTTTAAATAATATAAGATAATATTCGTTAATAAGTAAGTAAGTAAGTAGGTAAACTACATGTGTAAATATGTACAAATTATAAACATGCAATATATGAAAAATATTTATACACCCGGTCCAATAGACCTTTAAGTCACCTCAATTGAAATTAAATAATTATTATAAAACAATTATATCACGTTCTTGAATATAGCAAATTTTTCATGAAATTATCTTTTAGTTAACGAATATTAATTTTTAAAAACTATAACCATATGAGCTATCTGTAATATGACATGGCTCCGTACCTGTACTTTCTCGTTCTTGTTTAATTTAACTACGGTACATTCTTGTATTCTACCCTTCCATTTCTGCTAATGTGCTTTGTCTATATTCCTCTTTGTGTTTCTTTGTTTCGTATTTGTTTGTTTTTATAGTGATTAAGATTATTATGTTGCCTGCAGTACCTCATTTTTTTACATTTTTACCTATTATGTCTGGGTTTTTCTTACGCACCGTTGTCAATGTAATGGAACTTTAGGCGACTGTTATACAAGTTAGAAGTTTAGCTAGATATAAAGCCAGGTTTAGGCCACTACTTTCTACATAAGAATGCCGGTAGAAAGTCAGGAGTTATACATTCGAATGATATGATTTAGCTTTTTGATTTTGACATTTGATTACGACCTTTCCGTTTTGATTTTCCTCAGAGTTGGGAATGCTAATAGATAATGAAATAGATCACGAATTTGAAAATTAATAAAGTGGTGTCTCTTTATTGTCACTTCTTTTAAATGTTAACAATAGATATCAATATTCATTATTTACAATTGACATCAAACTACTTGCTAGAATACCATGATTATTACACAAATTTTTAGAATAGACGAGGCTAAAATACATGAAAACCTTAATTGCTTCAAGATGTCGTTAAAACGATCAGAACAAAGTGATGAATTATCACAAAATGCCACAAATACGTCAAGTTTATTTTTCACTGTAACGTATTCGGATTTTTTTTAATCAATTCGTTGCTTTTAATGACATGATTTTAGAATACGTGATTTTTGTATAGTTGGTCTCTTATATTGTGCATATTTGTAATAGTTGACTGATTGGCAAACTTACCGAATCGTCTTGTTTTATCCTCTAAAAAAACTAATCATAATAACATAAACGGCCCCGAACCAATTTATCTGTACCAAATGCACAAGGTGAAAATCAACGTCTCGTCAGAGATGCTCGAGGCCAACATATTCAAAGCGTGTTAAACATGTTAACAGGACGGAGAGCTATAAACCAAAGAAGATAGTTAAGTAAAGACAAAGCCGGGGAAGATAATTATAATAATAATGCTCATTGAATGAAAGAAGACGCTTTTACAAGATACCAAATTAACATTCAATACGCAAGTCGAAAACAACCCAGAAAAACAGTGATATTGCAAATAAAAAAAGGAAAACAACGAAGAACTGCTGATATTGAAACTTTCGACTGAGCAACTCTACCCCATAAATATGCTGATAAGTTGCATAAAATTATGAAGCATCCTGTAAAAGTTGATAAGGTTATTGACCCTCAGCCTTCATCGTTTTTTTTTTCATATTATACCACTCACTAACAACAATCAGTTCTAGATTGTTTGAATGTTATTTCGATACAGCATCACCGATTTACAGTCTTTTTGATTGATGATTTTCCGCCAAATCAGTTCAAAAACTTAAAAGAACGTTAAAAAATCAAAGAAAAAAAGTTCGCTACAATATAACCAACAAACAGACAAATAATAGTACAGAAGACACAACATAGAAAACTAAAGACTAAGCAACCTGAACCCCAACAACAACTGGGGGTGATCTCAGGTGCTCTGGAAGGGTTAGCAGATCCTGTTCCTCATGTGGCACCCGTCGTATTGCTTATGATATTACAAACTCGGTAATTAGTCTAAATCGGTAAGTCACATCGATGAAAAGAGAAGGGTATTGTAGTTTTGGCATAAGGAATATATCTGATATCAGCTGTGAAACGGTTATTTCATAACGGCCGATCAATTCTTGATGGCTTCCGTAAAATTTACGAAACGATGATTTCAACTTAACAATTTCAAATCAGACGCGAAATATTTTCAAAACCTAAGTAATGCATTTCACATACGGGTTTTACACACCAGTTTTCATAAGCAAGAAAAAGAGCATTTATTGATTGCTTAAAAATACGACACAATTTTTTTTTTTTTTTTTTTTTTAAGTTTTCTGTATGTAGCATATAATCATTTTGAAATTAACATTTGAATTGCACAATAACACATTATAAATATTACGTAGATCATTGCCAGTTGATTTATGTGATGAAATTGCAAATTGGCAAGAGGTCTTAAACATTGAATCCTGTAACCTTAAATCAAACCATGTAGGTAATGGCATTAGACAAACAAATTCAATATGTTTAACCAAAATTAACACTTTCAATATTTCATATATAAAAGATGTGTACACAATGTATCAGCACATCACATAGTAAAGGCTACATAAGACCTTCTTGGAACAAACAATCGTTAACAAATATGTCTATAGTTTTACCATCATCAATATTTGTTAGAACGCAGGCCTTGCATGTATTATGCAGTACAGTTTAATTGCAAGAACTATCATCTACTGGGAAAAGTTATAGTCGAGTGATGTGTTCCGATAAAGATGGTAGATCAAGTGTGGATTGCGACAAAATAAGATGTGCTGCGTATGTAGATAGTATCATCCTTTCCTCTTATTGTGAGACAAATTGAATATTTCTACAAAAAAAAAACTACAAAAGATTGGAGCTAACTACTGATCTTTTATAACGTTGTTATTCTCTTATAATTGATGTGTTTTACTAACCCGGATTTGTTTTCTTTTAATCGATTAATGACTTTTGAACAACTGTTTTACTTATTTCCTTTATTGCATCCATATATATGTTAACAATGTATCAAACATTGTTTTTTTTTATGTTTTGAATAATATGTGTCTTTTATCTTACCAATAAAACATGAGTTAAATATATTGTTTATATTTTGACTCTGAGGATAACTATCAAAGTATATAAATGACGCTAATTTCACAAACCTGATATCCTCGTTCCGTTCGGTTTCACCTGTTAGATATATTTTTGACAGTTAATCTCCAAATTGGCAACAACAATTCCTGAAACACTATTTATGTAACACTGCAAAATTGTTCCATTGTTGGTTGCTGAAGATGCAATTATATTTTGTTTGTCTTGTTTGAATGAATTATATATACCCGACTTGAACTGCATGTGTTTATTCATTGAATTATTGAATATGCAATTTAAAAATTTGAATTGTTTCGGAAATATAAATACCTCGTGCACTAGTCCCTAAGATTGTCTTCCTTCAAACAAGTACTGAGGAACATGTGCTCCTGAACTGTAGTGATATTTAAGCCTGCAAAACTGTTTTATTCACTGGCAACTGATGAGTCTTATGTAATAAAAATGCAGTGACACATTATAGGCTAGGTATGTTTAATATCTTTAATCCACTAATATCACCTAGCCCCGCCCGAATCGACCAACATTATCAAATGGTTCCTTATATGAGATGGTTTAGTTATTGACCTTCAATGAAGAATTTCGAGTTTTTGCCTATTATCTTGGAAATTTAAATAGACAAGTAGACTCTGTAGGTTGACTCCTTACAGAAAATTGCTCCTTAATGGTGATTGTAGACTATATATAATCTATAGAGTTTTTGCTTCTTATTTTGAAAATTTATAAACGAATAGTAGACACTGTGATAAGCAAAAACGATGAACTATACAAGATGAAAAAGTGCGTATAACCTATACCTTCGACTAGAAATCAATACACTTAAATGACGATCTTGACTAATTATCAAGTTTTGCTTATAAGATGCACATTTTAGTCGATTCCTTACCATTTTTTTCTTATGAAGATCTGGATTGGCTAACAGAGTGGTGAATAACGGGCAAAACAGATTAACAATTAAAAAAATGCTGCGAAATAGAGAATATTGGGGAGCAACATTACATTTTTTTTTACCAAGAATAAATTGTGTTCTATTATATAAGAATTTGATAATACCATACTGATTACAGACATGAACGATATCCTGAAAAAAAAATTAAAATAATAGCAAAATTATTTACATAAACATTTCATGTAATATGCGATAATTTTACGGATAATATTAGTTACATAGTGTCCTTGATGCCAACAAGAACAACTTGTTAGGTTTAATGTGTTTCATGAATTTATTTCCAACGTAATTATCAATTTCTTCGTCTGTTGAAACCTTAAAGATTTTTTCTCAGTACCGTTTTGATTTTATAAAGGGACGTAACTCTACTACTAACCGAGTATGAAATAAGCCCGCCTCCTTACTTACCTAATATCAAATATACACGGTTTGCAGGCGGACGCTTTTAACAAATCATATTTCTAGAAATGTATAGGGGGTAGGATAAAGAAAATTGCTCTAAGAATTTTGAAAATACCAGAGGGACAGTCAAACTCATAAATCGAAATTGAACTGACAATGCCATGGCGTTTGTATAGGGTATCAATTGGGAGATACATACTCAAAAGTTCTAGATATAAGCCAAGATATGAGGCAGACTTAACTGTATTTGTTGTATCCTTTATCTCTAATACGATTGGACAGATTCATTCAACATAGTCATCAAACTTGGAATTATTTAGTGAGAGAACATCCTCTATATAGTGGAAAGGAAAGTTAAAGGATATTGTTAACTTCTTATCTTTCTTCCTAAGAAGTTCCTGTATGAAGTCAGCCTTATAAAAATAAAGAAAAATGTTGGAAAGAAAAGAAGCACAATCGGTTCCCATTGTAATGCCGTCAGTCTGTTGAAAAACACGTCCTTCAAACGTAACAAATATGTTGTCAATCAAGAAATCAAGCATCTTGATAATGTCAGTTTCAGAGAATTTTTTATTTGAATCAGTAGAAGAATTTGTCCCTTCTTAAGACAAGATACTTGTATCTACGATTGCCATTCTTTTTAATGAAGCAAAACCATCACAACTCTATCAATTTGTCTTTTAGTTTGGAATGGGAAATACTTCTGTAAAGTGTAGAAAAGTCAAATGTTTAAATACTATTGCAAGATGAAAGAGTCTTAGATTGTATGTACTCTAAAAGATTTTTTGAAGTGTTTAAGTATCCATATCTGATTAATGCCACCTCTAGATAGGCAGTTTCACAATAACTTTGAAGCCCGGCTTCGATTGCTGATTAATAGATGTTAATAATTTAACTTTTTTTTACAACAGTAAATTTATAATAATTACTAATTCAATGATAATTTATGTCAACATATAAGTGCTTTCTACGGGCTTGGTAATACCTTCGTTTTATCAGTCAATGATAATTCGTTTCTATCTAAATCAAAGCTATTATCTAATTTCGTTTTAGCAAAAAGTTCTAACGAAATACCACAAAAAAGAAAGATTTTCATCGTTTTGATTTTCGAAAACACCGTTCTGCTTGTGAATCCGACCAAAGTAACAAAAATGTATTCATCAGGCATCATTTTACAACCATCTATTCTATTTCAAACAAAAAAAATTAAACATGTTCATTAAACTTTATAAATACTTTATTAGTAAAATATATGCCATTAATTACATATTTTGTTTTTAAATGAATACATATTTAGGTTAAGGTTAAAGTTTAACATACATGAAATATGTGTCAACTGTTATAGGCTTAAGGATAAATAAAATATTTCGGAATTACATATGTATATATTAATCATTCAACTTTGTGTTCCGCCTTCGGTTATATCTATCTGACGTTAGTTTCTTCAGAAGATTTCTGAACATGTATACAATATCTCTTCATAGATTAAAATATCAATTGGTTTGGCTCTATTTCAATTCGTCTCACAAAATGATGGACATGTAGTTTAGTCTTCTTCATCAAAAGAGATCGATGCTGGTGTACCATTGTTGATAAAGCTGAAACTATTTTGAATTGATCTACTTCTTTGGTGGGAACACATCACAAGACAACAGCTATTACCAATTGATGATTGTTGTTGCAACAATGTTTTTGTGCATATTTCTTCCCTCTTACAAATGTTCGATGAAGGTAAAACAACAGACATAGTTCTGGTTAATTGTAGGTGGTCTGGAGAAGGTTTAGTTTCGATTCTATGATGTTAAATGATCATACTTTGGTTTTTATACTTGAAAAATTGAAGGTGATAATTTGTGTCAAGTTTTCTTAATTTTTTCACAGCATGAAATCTATAATTACAGGAAAGGCGTGAAGTTACGGGAGTCGTTCTTTATGGTTTGATGTTATATCGTCACATAAATCTAATGTCAATAATCTACACACATATATTGAGCACCCAAATCATAACAAGAACAACAAGACGGGTGACATATATTGAACACCCAAATCATAACAAGAACAACAAAATGGGTGACATATATTGAGCACCCAAATCATAACAAGAACAACAAGACGGGTGACATATATTGAGTACCCAAATCATAACAAGAACAACAAGACTGATGACATATATTGAGCACCCAAATCATAACAAGAACAACAAGACGGGTGACATATATTGAGCACCCAAATCATAAAAAGAACAAGACGGGTGACATATATTGAGCACCCAAATCATAACAAGAACAACAAGACGGGTGACATATATTGAGTACCCAAATCATAACAAGAACAACAAGACTGATGACATATATTGAGCACCCAAATCATAACAAGAACAACAAGACGGGTGACATATATTGAGCACCCAAATCATAAAAAGAACAAGACGGGTGACATATATTGAGCATCCAAATCATAACAAGAACAACAAGACGGGTGACATATATTGAGCACCCAAATCATAACAAGAACAACAAGACGGGTGACATATATTGAACACCCCAATCATAACAAGAACAACAAGACGGGTGACATATATTGAGTACCCTAATCATAACAAGAACAACAAGATGGGTGACATATATTGATCACCAAAATCATAACAAGAACAACAAGACGGGTGACATATATTGAGCAACTGAGATCACTCCCAAATTTTGTTAAGGTAGGTGTTACATTTACTCTGTCATTAGTTATTTGTTGTTTTACAATTATTTGGTTGATTGTCTTTTCCTTTTTAAGCCACAGTCAGGGTCGCTTTTTTAATGACACCACAAAAGAAAAAATCAGAGGAAAACATACCATTTTACTCCATTATCGAATTTTGACCAATAAAGAACTGAGATAAAACGAACCACAGGCTTAATATATACATGTATAGACAATCAACAGGTTAAAATTAGAAAAAAAAAATTATACAATAGTTTTTATACACAGAAGTACAATATTTTGGCCTTTTAAACTTTTTTGAATCGAGCGTAACTTATGAGTTCTTTGTAAACGAATTGTGCGTCTGCCGCACACACAAAATTTTAATCCTGGTATATATGATGAGTTTAAGGTTATGTAGGACTTTAGAATACTGTTCAACTCTTTCAAAAAGTTATTTGAATACAAAATATATGTGAAATAGGACTGCATAATTTAGCTGTTGTTCAGATAATGAGTTTTTGTTTACTTTAAAATCAGAATCAGTATGACAATCTATGCATTTACAGATATGATCAATTTTTCAACCTAAGCCATGTACAGGATAAAGTAAAGTTTTATTATGAAATTCCAGTAATGACAGCAATTTATATAAAAAGCAAAGTTTCTATGAAATAGTGGTTATTCGATATGTTCGGGTCAAATTAAAGACATTGGAGATGAATCAAAGTTATTATCTATGATTAAAGACTACCTTGTGTTGTAAATCAGGTCCGATACCTCTGCTTCATCATAGGATAATATCAGACGCAAATTATTTTCAAAACCTCCGTAATGCATTTCTCATGCTGGTTTTTCTCATCAGTTTTCATAAGCAAAAGACCGCATGTATTGTTTGCTTCAAAATACGAAAATTATTTCATATTTTGTTTGAGTTTTCTTTATGTAGCAAGTAAGCATTTTGAAATTCATATTTGAATTGCTAAAAAAATACTAATAAATACGTAGATCATTGCATGTTGATTTATGTGATGCAATTAAAAAATGTCAATAGGTCTTAAACATTGACTCCTGTAACTTAAAATCATACCCTGTAGGTAATGGCATTTATAAATACTTAGAAAAAACAAATTCAATATGTTTAAACAAAATTAACACTTTCAATATTTCAAATATAAAAAGATGTGTACACAATGTATAAGCACATCACATTGTAAAGGCTACATAAGACCTTCTTGGAACAAACAATCGTTAACAAATATGTCTATAGTTTTACCATCATCAATATTTGTTAGAACGCAGGCCTTGCATGTATTATGCAGTACAGTTTCATTGCAAGAACTATCGTCTACTGGGAAAAGTTATAGTCGAGTGATGTGTTCCGATAAAGATGGTAGTTCAAGTGTGGATTGCGACAAAATAAGATGTGCTGCGTATGTAGATAGTAGCATCCTTTCCTCTTATTGTGAGACAAATTAAATATTTCTACGAACAGAACTACAAAAGAATGGAGCTAACTACTGATCTTTTATAACGTTGTTATTCTCTTATAATTAATGTGTTTTTACTAACCCGGATTTGTTTTCTTTTAATCGATTAATGACTTTTGAACAACTGTTATACTTATTTCTTTTATTGCATCCATCTATATGTTAACAATGTATCAAACATTGTTTTTTTTTATGTTTTGAATAATATGTGTCTTTTATCTTACCAATAAAACATGAGTTAAATATATTGTTTAGATTTTGACTCTGAGGATAACTATCAATGTATATAAATGGCGCTAATTTCACAAACCTGATATCCTCGTTCCGTTCGGTTTCACCTGGTAGATATATTTTTGACAGTTAATCTCCAAATTGGCAACAACAATTCCTGAAACACTATTTATGTAGCACTGCAAACTCATTCCATTGTTGGTTGCTGAAGATGCAATTATATTTTGTTTGTATTGTTTGAATGAATTATATATACCCGACTTGAACTGCATGTGTTTATTCATTGAATTATTGAATATGCAATTTAAAAATTTGAATTGTTTCGGAAATATAAATACCTCGTGCACTAGTCCCTAAGATTGTCTTCCTTCAAACAAGTACTGCGGAACATGTGCTCCTGAACTGTAGTGATATTTAAGCCTGCAAAACTGTTTTATTCACTGGCAACTGATGAGTCTTATGTAATAAAAATGCAGTGACACATTATAGGCTAGGTATGTTTAATATCTTTAATCCACTAATATCACCTAGCCCCGCCCGAATCGACCAACATTATCAAATAGTTCCTTATATGAGATGGTTTAGTTATTGACCTTCAATGAAGAATTTCGAGTTTTTGCCTATTATCTTGGAAATTTAAATAGACAAGTAGACTCTGTAGGTTGACTCCTTACAGAAAATTGCTCCTTAATGGTGATTGTAGACTATATATAATCTTATTTTGAAAATTTATAAACGAATAGTAGACACTGTGATAAGCAAAAACGATGAACTATACAAGATGAAAAAGTGCGTATAACCTATACCTTCGACTATAAATCAATACACTTAAATGACGATCTTGACTAATTATCAAGTTTTGCTTATAAGATGCACATTTTAGTCGATTCCTTACCATTTTTTTCTTATGAAGATCTGGATTGGCTAACAGAGTGGTGAATAACGGGCAAAACAGATTAACAATTAAAAAAATGCTGCGAAATAGAGAATATTGGGGAGCAACATTACATTTTTTTTTACCAAGAATAAATTGTGTTCTATTATATAAGAATTTGATAATACCATACTGATTACAGACATGAACGATATCCTGAAAAAAAAATTAAAATAATAGCAAAATTATTTACATAAACATTTCATGTAATATGCGATAATTTTACGGATAATATTAGTTACATAGTGTCCTTGATGCCAACAAGAACAACTTGTTAGGTTTAATGTGTTTCATGAATTTATTTCCAACGTAATTATCAATTTCTTCGTCTGTTGAAACCTTAAAGATTTTTTCTCAGTACCGTTTTGATTTTATAAAGGGACGTAACTCCACTACTAACCGAGTATGAAATAAGCCCGCCTCCTTACTTACCTAATATCAAATATACACGGTTTGCAGGCGGACGCTTTTAACAAATCATATTTCTAGAAATGTATAGGGGGTAGGATAAAGAAAATTGCTCTAAGAATTTTGAAAATACCAGAGGGACAGTCAAACTCATAAATCGAAATTGAACTGACAATGCCATGGCGTTTGTATAGGGTATCAATTGGGAGATACATACTCAAAAGTTCTAGATATAAGCCAAGATATGAGGCAGACTTAACTGTATCTGTTGTATCCTTTATCTCTAATACGATTGGACAGATTCATTCAACATAGTCATCAAACTTGGAATTATTTAGTGAGAGAACATCCTCTATATAGTGGAAAGGAAAGTTAAAGGATATTGTTAACTTCTTATCTTTCTTCCTAAGAAGTTCCTGTATGAAGTCAGCCTTATAAAAATAAAGAAAAATGTTGGCAAGAAAAGAAGCACAATCGGTTCCCATTGTAATGCCGTCAGTCTGTTGAAAAAACACGTCCTTCAAACGTAACAAATATGTTGTCAATCAAGAAATCAAGCATCTTGATAATGTCAGTTTCAGAGAATTTTTTATTTGAATCAGTAGAAGAATTTGTCCCTTCTTAAGACAAGATACTTGTATCTACGATTGCCATTCTTTTTAATGAAGCAAAACCATCACAACTCTATCAATTTGTCTTTTAGTTTGGAATGGGAAATACTTCTGTAAAGTGTAGAAAAGTCAAATGTTTAAATACTATTGCAAGATGAAAGAGTCTTAGATTGTATGTACTCTAAAAGATTTTTTGAAGTGTTTAAGTATCCATATCTGATTAATGCCACCTCTAGATAGGCAGTTTCACAATAACTTTGAAGCCCGGCTTCGATTGCTGATTAATAGATGTTAATAATTTAACTTTTTTTTACAACAGTAAATTTATAATAATTACTAATTCAATGATAATTTATGTCAACATATAAGTGCTTTCTACGGGCTTGGTAATACCTTCGTTTTATCAGTCAATGATAATTCGTTTCTATCTAAATCAAAGCTATTATCTAATTTCGTTTTAGCAAAAAGTTCTAACGAAATACCACAAAAAAGAAAGATTTTCATCGTTTTGATTTTCGAAAACACCGTTCTGCTTGTGAATCCGACCAAAGTAACAAAAATGTATTCAACAGGCATCATTTTACAACCATCTATTCTATTTCAAAAAAAAAAAAAATAAACATGTTCATTAAACTTTATAAATACTTTATTAGTAAAATATATGCCATTAATTACATATTTTGTTTTTAAATGAATACATATTTAGGTTAAGGTTAAAGTTTAACATACATGAAATATGTGTCAACTGTTATAGGCTTAAGGATAAATAAAATATTTCGGAATTACATATGTATATATTAATCATTCAACTTTGTGTTCCGCCTTCGGTTATATCTATCTGACGTTAGTTTCTTCAGAAGATTTCTGAACATGTATACAATATCTCTTCATAGATTAAAATATCAATTGGTTTGGCTCTATTTCAATTCGTCTCACAAAATGATGGACATGTAGTTTAGTCTTCTTCATCAAAAGAGATCGATGCTGGTGTACCATTGTTGATAAAGCTGAAACTATTTTGAATTGATCTACTTCTTTGGTGGGAACACATCACAAGACAACAGCTATTACCAATTGATGATTGTTGTTGCAACAATGTTTTTGTGCATATTTCTTCCCTCTTACAAATGTTCGATGAAGGTAAAACAACAGACATAGTTCTGGTTAATTGTAGGTGGTCTGGAGAAGGTTTAGTTTCGATTCTATGATGTTAAATGATCATACTTTGGTTTTTATACTTGAAAAATTGAAGGTGATAATTTGTGTCAAGTTTTCTTAATTTTTTCACAGCATGAAATCTATAATTACAGGAAAGGCGTGAAGTTACGGGAGTCGTTCTTTATGGTTTGATGTTATATCGTCACATAAATCTAATGTCAATAATCTACACACATATATTGAGCACCCAAATCATAACAAGAACAACAAGACGGGTGACATATATTGAACACCCAAATCATAACAAGAACAACAAAATGGGTGACATATATTGAGCACCCAAATCATAACAAGAACAACAAGACGGGTGACATATATTGAGTACCCAAATCATAACAAGAACAACAAGACTGATGACATATATTGAGCACCCAAATCATAACAAGAACAACAAGACGGGTGACATATATTGAGCACCCAAATCATAAAAAGAACAAGACGGGTGACATATATTGAGCACCCAAATCATAACAAGAACAACAAGACGGGTGACATATATTGAGTACCCAAATCATAACAAAAACAACAAGACTGATGACATATATTGAGCACCCAAATCATAACAAGAACAACAAGACGGGTGACATATATTGAGCACCCAAATCATAAAAAGAACAAGACGGGTGACATATATTGAGCATCCAAATCATAACAAGAACAACAAGACGGGTGACATATATTGAGCACCCAAATCATAACAAGAACAACAAGACGGGTGACATATATTGAACACCCCAATCATAACAAGAACAACAAGACGGGTGACATATATTGAGTACCCTAATCATAACAAGAACAACAAGATGGGTGACATATATTGATCACCAAAATCATAACAAGAACAACAAGACGGGTGACATATATTGAGCAACTGAGATCACTCCCAAATTTTGTTAAGGTAGGTGTTACATTTACTCTGTCATTAGTTATTTGTTGTTTTACAATTATTTGGTTGATTGTCTTTTCCTTTTTAAGCCACAGTCAGGGTCGCTTTTTTAATGACACCACAAAAGAAAAAATCAGAGGAAAACATACCATTTTACTCCATTATCGAATTTTGACCAATAAAGAACTGAGATAAAACGAACCACAGGCTTAATATATACATGTATAGACAATCAACAGGTTAAAATTAGAAAAAAAAAATTATACAATAGTTTTTATACACAGAAGTACAATATTTTGGCCTTTTAAACTTTTTTGAATCGAGCGTAACTTATGAGTTCTTTGTAAACGAATTGTGCGTCTGCCGCACACACAAAATTTTAATCCTGGTATATATGATGAGTTTAAGGTTATGTAGGACTTTAGAATACTGTTCAACTCTTTCAAAAAGTTATTTGAATACAAAATATATGTGAAATAGGACTGCATAATTTAGCTGTTGTTCAGATAATGAGTTTTTGTTTACTTTAAAATCAGAATCAGTATGACAATCTATGCATTTACAGATATGATCAATTTTTCAACCTAAGCCATGTACAGGATAAAGTAAAGTTTTATTATGAAATTCCAGTAATGACAGCAATTTATATAAAAAGCAAAGTTTCTATGAAATAGTGGTTATTCGATATGTTCGGGTCAAATTAAAGACATTGGAGATGAATCAAAGTTACTATCTATGATTAAAGACTACCTTGTGTTGTAAATCAGGTCCGATACCTCTGCTTCATCATAGGATAATATCAGACGCAAATTATTTCAAAACCTCCGTAATGCATTTCTCATGCTGGTTTTTCTCATCAGTTTTCATAAGCAAAAGACCGCATGTATTGTTTGCTTCAAAATACGAAAATTATTTCATATTTTGTTTGAGTTTTCTTTATGTAGCAAGTAAGCATTTTGAAATTCATATTTGAATTGCTAAAAAAATAATAATAAATACGTAGATCATTGCATGTTGATTTATGTGATGCAATTAAAAAATGTCAATAGGTGTTAAACATTGACTCCTGTAACTTAAAATCATACCCTGTAGGTAATGGCATTTATAAATACTTAGAAAAAACAAATTCAATATGTTTAAACAAAATTAACACTTTCAATATTTCAAATATAAAAAGATGTGTACACAATGTATAAGCACATCACATTGTAAAGGCTACATAAGACCTTCTTGGAACAAACAATCGTTAACAAATATGTCTATAGTTTTACCATCATCAATATTAGTTAGAACGCAGGCCTTGCATGTATTATGCAGTACAGTTTCATTGCAAGAACTATCGTCTACTGGGAAAAGTTATAGTCGAGTGATGTGTTCCGATAAAGATGGTAGTTCAAGTGTGGATTGCGACAAAATAAGATGTGCTGCGTATGTAGATAGTAGCATCCTTTCCTCTTATTGTGAGACAAATTAAATATTTCTACGAACAGAACTACAAAAGAATGGAGCTAACTACTGATCTTTTATAACGTTGTTATTCTCTTATAATTAATGTGTTTTTACTAACCCGGATTTGTTTTCTTTTTATCGATTAATGACTTTTGAACAACTGTTATACTTATTTCTTTTATTGCATCCATCTATATGTTAACAATGTATCAAACATTGTTTTTTTTTATGTTTTGAATAATATGTGTCTTTTATCTTACCAATAAAACATGAGTTAAATATATTGTTTAGATTTTGACTCTGAGGATAACTATCAAAGTATATAAATGGCGCTAATTTCACAAACCTGATATCCTCGTTCCGTTCGGTTTCACCTGTTAGATATATTTTTGACAGTTAATCTCCAAATTGGCAACAACAATTCCTGAAACACTATTCATGTAACGCTGCAAAATTGTTCCATTGTTGGTTGCTGAAGATGCAATTATATTTTGTTTGTCTTGTTTGAATGAATTATATATACCCGACTTGAACTGCATGTGTTTATTCATTGAATTATTGAATATGCAATTTAAAAATTTGAATTGTTTCGGAAATATAAATACCTCGTGCACTAGTCCCTAAGATTGTCTTCCTTCAAACAAGTACTGCGGAACATGTGCTCCTGAACTGTAGTGATATTTAAGCCTGCAAAACTGTTTTATTCACTGGCAACTGATGAGTCTTATGTAATAAAAATGCAGTGACACATTATAGGCTAGGTATGTTTAATATCTTTAATCCACTAATATCACCTAGCCCGCCCGAATCGACCAACATTATCAAATAGTTCCTTATATGAGATGGTTTAGTTATTGACCTTCAATGAAGAATTTCGAGTTTTTGCCTATTATCTTGGAAATTTAAATAGACAAGTAGACTCTGTAGGTTGACTCCTTACAGAAAATTGCTCCTTAATGGTGATTGTAGACTATATATAATCTATAGAGTTTTTGCTTCTTATTTTGAAAATTTATAAACGAATAGTAGACACTGTGATAAGCAAAAACGATGAACTATACAAGATGAAAAAGTGCGTATAACCTATACCTTCGACTAGAAATCAATACACTTAAATGACGATCTTGACTAATTATCAAGTTTTGCTTATAAGATGCACATTTTAGTCGATTCCTTACCGTTTTTTTCTTATGAAGATCTGGATTGGCTAACAGAGTGGTGAATAACGGGCAAAACAGATTAACAATTAAAAAAATGCTGCGAAATAGAGAATATTGGGGAGCAACATTACATTTTTTTTTACCAAGAATAAATTGTGTTCTATTATATAAGAATTTGATAATACCATACTGATTACAGACATGAACGATATCCTGAAAAAAAAAAAAAATAATAGCAAAATTATTTACATAAACATTTCATGTAATATGCGATAATTTTACGGATAATATTAGTTACATAGTGTCCTTGATGCCAACAAGAACAACTTGTTAGGTTTAATGTGTTTCATGAATTTATTTCCAACGTAATTATCAATTTCTTCGTCTGTTGAAACCTTAAAGATTTTTTCTCAGTACCGTTTTGATTTTATAAAGGGACGTAACTCTACTACTAACCGAGTATGAAATAAGCCCGCCTCCTTACTTACCTAATATCAAATATACACGGTTTGCAGGCGGACGCTTTTAACAAATCATATTTCTAGAAATGTATAGGGGGTAGGATAAAGAAAATTGCTCTAAGAATTTTGAAAATACCAGAGGGACAGTCAAACTCATAAATCGAAATTGAACTGACAATGCCATGGCGTTTGTATAGGGTATCAATTGGGAGATACATACTCAAAAGTTCTAGATATAAGCCAAGATATGAGGCAGACTTAACTGTATTTGTTGTATCCTTTATCTCTAATACGATTGGACAGATTCATTCAACATAGTCATCAAACTTGGAATTATTTAGTGAGAGAACATCCTCTATATAGTGGAAAGGAAAGTTAAAGGATATTGTTAACTTCTTATCTTTCTTCCTAAGAAGTTCCTGTATGAAGTCAGCCTTATAAAAATAAAGAAAAATGTTGGCAAGAAAAGAAGCACAATCGGTTCCCATTGTAATGCCGTCAGTCTGTTGAAAAACACGTCCTTCAAACGTAACAAATATGTTGTCAATCAAGAAATCAAGCATCTTGATAATGTCAGTTTCAGAGAATTTTTTATTTGAATCAGTAGAAGAATTTGTCCCTTCTTAAGACAAGATACTTGTATCTACGATTGCCATTCTTTTTAATGAAGCAAAACCATCACAACTCTATCAATTTGTCTTTTAGTTTGGAATGGGAAATACTTCTGTAAAGTGTAGAAAAGTCAAATGTTTAAATACTATTGCAAGATGAAAGAGTCTTAGATTGTATGTACTCTAAAAGATTTTTTGAAGTGTTTAAGTATCCATATCTGATTAATGCCACCTCTAGATAGGCAGTTTCACAATAACTTTGAAGCCCGGCTTCGATTGCTGATTAATAGATGTTAATAATTTAACTTTTTTTTACAACAGTAAATTTATAATAATTACTAATTCAATGATAATTTATGTCAACATATAAGTGCTTTCTACGGGCTTGGTAATACCTTCGTTTTATCAGTCAATGATAATTCGTTTCTATCTAAATCAAAGCTATTATCTAATTTCGTTTTAGCAAAAAGTTCTAACGAAATACCACAAAAAAGAAAGATTTTCATCGTTTTGATTTTCGAAAACACCGTTCTGCTTGTGAATCCGACCAAAGTAACAAAAATGTATTCAACAGGCATCATTTTACAACCATCTATTCTATTTCAAACAAAAAAAATTAAACATGTTCATTAAACTTTATAAATACTTTATTAGTAAAATATATGCCATTAATTACATATTTTGTTTTTAAATGAATACATATTTAGGTTAAGGTTAAAGTTTAACATACATGAAATATGTGTCAACTGTTATAGGCTTAAGGATAAATAAAATATTTCGGAATTACATATGTATATATTAATCATTCAACTTTGTGTTCCGCCTTCGGTTATATCTATCTGACGTTAGTTTCTTCAGAAGATTTCTGAACATGTATACAATATCTCTTCATAGATTAAAATATCAATTGGTTTGGCTCTATTTCAATTCGTCTCACAAAATGATGGACATGTAGTTTAGTCTTCTTCATCAAAAGAGATCGATGCTGGTGTACCATTGTTGATAAAGCTGAAACTATTTTGAATTGATCTACTTCTTTGGTGGGAACACATCACAAGACAACAGCTATTACCAATTGATGATTGTTGTTGCAACAATGTTTTTGTGCATATTTCTTCCCTCTTACAAATGTTCGATGAAGGTAAAACAACAGACATAGTTCTGGTTAATTGTAGGTGGTCTGGAGAAGGTTTAGTTTCGATTCTATGATGTTAAATGATCATACTTTGGTTTTTATACTTGAAAAATTGAAGGTGATAATTTGTGTCAAGTTTTCTTAATTTTTTCACAGCATGAAATCTATAATTACAGGAAAGGCGTGAAGTTACGGGAGTCGTTCTTTATGGTTTGATGTTATATCGTCACATAAATCTAATGTCAATAATCTACACACATATATTGAGCACCCAAATCATAACAAGAACAACAAGACGGGTGACATATATTGAACACCCAAATCATAACAAGAACAACAAAATGGGTGACATATATTGAGCACCCAAATCATAACAAGAACAACAAGACGGGTGACATATATTGAGTACCCAAATCATAACAAGAACAACAAGACTGATGACATATATTGAGCACCCAAATCATAACAAGAACAACAAGACGGGTGACATATATTGAGCACCCAAATCATAAAAAGAACAAGACGGGTGACATATATTGAGCACCCAAATCAAAACAAGAACAACAAGACGGGTGACATATATTGAGTACCCAAATCATAACAAGAACAACAAGACTGATGACATATATTGAGCACCCAAATCATAACAAGAACAACAAGACGGGTGACATATATTGAGCACCCAAATCATAAAAAGAACAAGACGGGTGACATATATTGAGCATCCAAATCATAACAAGAACAACAAGACGGGTGACATATATTGAGCACCCAAATCATAACAAGAACAACAAGACGGGTGACATATATTGAACACCCCAATCATAACAAGAACAACAAGACGGGTGACATATATTGAGTACCCTAATCATAACAAGAACAACAAGATGGGTGACATATATTGATCACCAAAATCATAACAAGAACAACAAGACGGGTGACATATATTGAGCAACTGAGATCACTCCCAAATTTTGTTAAGGTAGGTGTTACATTTACTCTGTCATTAGTTATTTGTTGTTTTACAATTATTTGGTTGATTGTCTTTTCCTTTTTAAGCCACAGTCAGGGTCGCTTTTTTAATGACACACAAAAGAAAAAATCAGAGGAAAACATACCATTTTACTCCATTATCGAATTTTGACCAATAAAGAACTGAGATAAAACGAACCACAGGCTTAATATATACATGTATAGAATCAACAGGTTAAAATTAGAAAAAAAAAATTATACAATAGTTTTTATACACAGAAGTACAATATTTTGGCCTTTTAAACTTTTTTGAATCGAGCGTAACTTATGAGTTCTTTGTAAACGAATTGTGCGTCTGCCGCACACACAAAATTTTAATCCTGGTATATATGATGAGTTTAAGGTTATGTAGGACTTTAGAATACTGTTCAACTCTTTCAAAAAGTTATTTGAATACAAAATATATGTGAAATAGGACTGCATAATTTAGCTGTTGTTCAGATAATGAGTTTTTGTTTACTTTAAAATCAGAATCAGTATGACAATCTATGCATTTACAGATATGATCAATTTTTCAACCTAAGCCATGTACAGGATAAAGTAAAGTTTTATTATGAAATTCCAGTAATGACAGCAATTTATATAAAAAAGCAAAGTTTCTATGAAATAGTGGTTATTCGATATGTTCGGGTCAAATTAAAGACATTGGAGATGAATCAAAGTTATTATTTATGATTAAAGACTACCTTGTGTTGTAAATCAGGTCCGATACCTCTGCTTCATCATAGGATAATATCAGACGCAAATTATTTTCAAAACCTCCGTAATGCATTTCTCATGCTGGTTTTTCTCATCAGTTTTCATAAGCAAAAGACCGCATGTATTGTTTGCTTCAAAATACGAAAATTATTTCATATTTTGTTTGAGTTTTCTTTATGTAGCAAGTAAGCATTTTGAAATTCATATTTGAATTGCTAAAAAAATAATAATAAATACGTAGATCATTGCATGTTGATTTATGTGATGCAATCAAAAAATGTCAATAGGTCTTAAACATTGACTCCTGTAACTTAAAATCATACCCTGTAGGTAATGGCATTTATAAATACTTAGAAAAAACAAATTCAATATGTTTAAACAAAATTAACACTTTCAATATTTCAAATATAAAAAGATGTGTACACAATGTATAAGCACATCACATTGTAAAGGCTACATAAGACCTTCTTGGAACAAACAATCGTTAACAAATATGTCTATAGTTTTACCATCATCAATATTTGTTAGAACGCAGGCCTTGCATGTATTATGCAGTTCAGTTTCATTGCAAGAACTATCGTCTACTGGGAAAAGTTATAGTCGAGTGATGTGTTCCGATAAAGATGGTAGTTCAAGTGTGGATTGCGACAAAATTAGATGTGCTGCGTATGTAGATAGTAGCATCCTTTCCTCTTATTGTGAGACAAATTAAATATTTCTACGAACAGAACTACAAAAGAATGGAGCTAACTACTGATCTTTTATAACGTTGTTATTCTCTTATAATTAATGTGTTTTTACTAACCCGGATTTGTTTTCTTTTAATCGATTAATGACTTTTGAACAACTGTTATACTTATTTCTTTTATTGCATCCATCTATATGTTAACAATGTATCAAACATTGTTTTTTTTTATGTTTTGAATAATATATGTCTTTTATCTTACCAATAAAACATGAGTTAAATATATTGTTTAGATTTTGACTCTGAGGATAACTATCAAAGTATATAAATGGCGCTAATTTTACAAACCTGATATCCTCGTTCCGTTCGGTTTCACCTGGTAGATATATTTTTGACAGTTAATCTCCAAATTGGCAACAACAATTCCTGAAACACTATTCATGTAACGCTGCAAAATTGTTCCATTGTTGGTTGCTGAAGATGCAATTATATTTTGTTTGTCTTGTTTGAATGAATTATATATACCCGACTTGAACTGCATGTGTTTATTCATTGAATTATTGAATATGCAATTTAAAAATTTGAATTGTTTCGGAAATATAAATACCTCGTGCACTAGTCCCTAAGATTGTCTTCCTTCAAACAAGTACTGCGGAACATGTGCTCCTGAACTGTAGTGATATTTAAGCCTGCAAAACTGTTTTATTCACTGGCAACTGATGAGTCTTATGTAATAAAAATGCAGTGACACATTATAGGCTAGGTATGTTTAATATCTTTAATCCACTAATATCACCTAGCCCCGCCCGAATCGACCAACATTATCAAATAGTTCCTTATATGAGATGGTTTAGTTATTGACCTTCAATGAAGAATTTCGAGTTTTTGCCTATTATCTTGGAAATTTAAATAGACAAGTAGACTCTGTAGGTTGACTCCTTACAGAAAATTGCTCCTTAATGGTGATTGTAGACTATATATAATCTATAGAGTTTTTGCTTCTTATTTTGAAAATTTATAAACGAATAGTAGACACTGTGATAAGCAAAAACGATGAACTATACAAGATGAAAAAGTGCGTATAACCTATACCTTCGACTAGAAATCAATACACTTAAATGACGATCTTGACTAATTATCAAGTTTTGCTTATAAGATGCACATTTTAGTCGATTCCTTACCATTTTTTTCTTATGAAGATCTGGATTGGCTAACAGAGTGGTGAATAACGGGCAAAACAGATTAACAATTAAAAAAATGCTGCGAAATAGAGAATATTGGGGAGCAACATTACATTTTTTTTTTACCAAGAATAAATTGTGTTCTATTATATAAGAATTTGATAATACCATACTGATTACAGACATGAACGATATCCTGAAAAAAAAATTAAAATAATAGCAAAATTATTTACATAAACATTTCATGTAATATGCGATAATTTTACGGATAATATTAGTTACATAGTGTCCTTGATGCCAACAAGAACAACTTGTTAGGTTTAATGTGTTTCATGAATTTATTTCCAACGTAATTATCAATTTCTTCGTCTGTTGAAACCTTAAAGATTTTTTCTCAGTACCGTTTTGATTTTATAAAGGGACGTAACTCCACTACTAACCGAGTATGAAATAAGCCCGCCTCCTTACTTACCTAATATCAAATATACACGGTTTGCAGGCGGACGCTTTTAACAAATCATATTTCTAGAAATGTATAGGGGGTAGGATAAAGAAAATTGCTCTAAGAATTTTGAAAATACCAGAGGGACAGTCAAACTCATAAATCGAAATTGAACTGACAATGCCATGGCGTTTGTATAGGGTATCAATTGGGAGATACATACTCAAAAGTTCTAGATATAAGCCAAGATATGAGGCAGACTTAACTGTATCTGTTGTATCCTTTATCTCTAATACGATTGGACAGATTCATTCAACATAGTCATCAAACTTGGAATTATTTAGTGAGAGAACATCCTCTATATAGTGGAAAGGAAAGTTAAAGGATATTGTTAACTTCTTATCTTTCTTCCTAAGAAGTTCCTGTATGAAGTCAGCCTTATAAAAATAAAGAAAAATGTTGGCAAGAAAATAAGCACAATCGGTTCCCATTGTAATGCCGTCAGTCTGTTGAAAAACACGTCCTTCAAACGTAACAAATATGTTGTCAATCAAGAAATCAAGCATCTTGATAATGTCAGTTTCAGAGAATTTTTTATTTGAATCAGTAGAAGAATTTGTCCCTTCTTAAGACAAGATACTTGTATCTACGATTGCCATTCTTTTTAATGAAGCAAAACCATCACAACTCTATCAATTTGTCTTTTAGTTTGGAATGGGAAATACTTCTGTAAAGTGTAGAAAAGTCAAATGTTTAAATACTATTGCAAGATGAAAGAGTCTTAGATTGTATGTACTCTAAAAGATTTTTTGAAGTGTTTAAGTATCCATATCTGATTAATGCCACCTCTAGATAGGCAGTTTCACAATAACTTTGAAGCCCGGCTTCGATTGCTGATTAATAGATGTTAATAATTTAACTTTTTTTTACAACAGTAAATTTATAATAATTACTAATTCAATGATAATTTATGTCAACATATAAGTGCTTTCTACGGGCTTGGTAATACCTTCGTTTTATCAGTCAATGATAATTCGTTTCTATCTAAATCAAAGCTATTATCTAATTTCGTTTTAGCAAAAAGTTCTAACGAAATACCACAAAAAAGAAAGATTTTCATCGTTTTGATTTTCGAAAACACCGTTCTGCTTGTGAATCCGACCAAAGTAACAAAAATGTATTCAACAGGCATCATTTTACAACCATCTATTCTATTTCAAACAAAAAAAATTAAACATGTTCATTAAACTTTATAAATACTTTATTAGTAAAATATATGCCATTAATTACATATTTTGTTTTTAAATGAATACATATTTAGGTTAAGGTTAAAGTTTAACATACATGAAATATGTGTCAACTGTTATAGGCTTAAGGATAAATAAAATATTTCGGAATTACATATGTATATATTAATCATTCAACTTTGTGTTCCGCCTTCGGTTATATCTATCTGACGTTAGTTTCTTCAGAAGATTTCTGAACATGTATACAATATCTCTTCATAGATTAAAATATCAATTGGTTTGGCTCTATTTCAATTCGTCTCACAAAATGATGGACATGTAGTTTAGTCTTCTTCATCAAAAGAGATCGATGCTGGTGTACCATTGTTGATAAAGCTGAAACTATTTTGAATTGATCTACTTCTTTGGTGGGAACACATCACAAGA
Organism: Mytilus edulis; assembly: GCA_019925275.1. Taxonomy (NCBI): domain Eukaryota; kingdom Metazoa; phylum Mollusca; class Bivalvia; order Mytilida; family Mytilidae; genus Mytilus; species Mytilus edulis. Next base: position 59,921,995 of record CM034358.1, on the reverse strand, counting down.
CAACAGCTATTACCAATTGATGATTGTTGTTGCAACAATGTTTTTGTGCATATTTCTTCCCTCTTACAAATGTTCGATGAAGGTAAAACAACAGACATAGTTCTGGTTAATTGTAGGTGGTCTGGAGAAGGTTTAGTTTCGATTCTATGATGTTAAATGATCATACTTTGGTTTTTATACTTGAAAAATTGAAGGTGATAATTTGTGTCAAGTTTTCTTAATTTTTTCACAGCATGAAATCTATAATTACAGGAAAGGCGTGAAGTTACGGGAGTCGTTCTTTATGGTTTGATGTTATATCGTCACATAAATCTAATGTCAATAATCTACACACATATATTGAGCACCCAAATCATAACAAGAACAACAAGACGGGTGACATATATTGAACACCAAATCATAACAAGAACAACAAAATGGGTGACATATATTGAGCACCCAAATCATAACAAGAACAACAAGACGGGTGACATATATTGAGTACCCTAATCATAACAAGAACAACAAGACTGATGACATATATTGAGCACCCAAATCATAACAAGAACAACAAGACGGGTGACATATATTGAGCACCCAAATCATAAAAAGAACAAGACGGGTGACATATATTGAGCACCCAAATCATAACAAGAACAACAAGACGGGTGACATATATTGAGTACCCAAATCATAACAAGAACAACAAGACTGATGACATATATTGAGCACCCAAATCATAACAAGAACAACAAGACGGGTGACATATATTGAGCACCCAAATCATAAAAAGAACAAGACGGGTGACATATATTGAGCATCCAAATCATAACAAGAACAACAAGACGGGTGACATATATTGAGCACCCAAATCATAACAAGAACAACAAGACGGGTGACATATATTGAACACCCCAATCATAACAAGAACAACAAGACGGGTGACATATATTGAGTACCCTAATCATAACAAGAACAACAAGATGGGTGACATATATTGATCACCAAAATCATAACAAGAACAACAAGACGGGTGACATATATTGAGCAACTGAGATCACTCCCAAATTTTGTTAAGGTAGGTGTTACATTTACTCTGTCATTAGTTATTTGTTGTTTTACAATTATTTGGTTGATTGTCTTTTCCTTTTTAAGCCACAGTCAGGGTCGCTTTTTTAATGACACCACAAAAGAAAAAATCAGAGGAAAACATACCATTTTACTCCATTATCGAATTTTGACCAATAAAGAACTGAGATAAAACGAACCACAGGCTTAATATATACATGTATAGACAATCAACAGGTTAAAATTAGAAAAAAAAAATTATACAATAGTTTTTATACACAGAAGTACAATATTTTGGCCTTTTAAACTTTTTTGAATCGAGCGTAACTTATGAGTTCTTTGTAAACGAATTGTGCGTCTGCCGCACACACAAAATTTTAATCCTGGTATATATGATGAGTTTAAGGTTATGTAGGACTTTAGAATACTGTTCAACTCTTTCAAAAAGTTATTTGAATACAAAATATATGTGAAATAGGACTGCATAATTTAGCTGTTGTTCAGATAATGAGTTTTTGTTTACTTTAAAATCAGAATCAGTATGACAATCTATGCATTTACAGATATGATCAATTTTTCAACCTAAGCCATGTACAGGATAAAGTAAAGTTTTATTATGAAATTCCAGTAATGACAGCAATTTATATAAAAAGCAAAGTTTCTATGAAATAGTGGTTATTCGATATGTTCGGGTCAAATTAAAGACATTGGAGATGAATCAAAGTTATTATCTATGATTAAAGACTACCTTGTGTTGTAAATCAGGTCCGATACCTCTGCTTCATCATAGGATAATATCAGACGCAAATTATTTTCAAAACCTCCGTAATGCATTTCTCATGCTGGTTTTTCTCATCAGTTTTCATAAGCAAAAGACCGCATGTATTGTTTGCTTCAAAATACGAAAATTATTTCATATTTTGTTTGAGTTTTCTTTATGTAGCAAGTAAGCATTTTGAAATTCATATTTGAATTGCTAAAAAAATAATAATAAATACGTAGATCATTGCATGTTGATTTATGTGATGCAATTAAAAAATGTCAATAGGTCTTAAACATTGACTCCTGTAACTTAAAATCATACCCTGTAAGTAATGGCATTTATAAATACTTAGAAAAAACAAATTCAATATGTTTAAACAAAATTAACACTTTCAATATTTCAAATATAAAAAGATGTGTACACAATGTATAAGCACATCACATTGTAAAGGCTACATAAGACCTTCTTGGAACAAACAATCGTTAACAAATATGTCTATAGTTTTACCATCATCAATATTTGTTAGAACGCAGGCCTTGCATGTATTATGCAGTACAGTTTCATTGCAAGAACTATCGTCTACTGGGAAAAGTTATAGTCGAGTGATGTGTTCCGATAAAGATGGTAGTTCAAGTGTGGATTGCGACAAAATAAGATGTGCTGCGTATGTAGATAGTAGCATCCTTTCCTCTTATTGTGAGACAAATTAAATATTTCTACGAACAGAACTACAAAAGAATGGAGCTAACTACTGATCTTTTATAACGTTGTTATTCTCTTATAATTAATGTGTTTTTACTAACCCGGATTTGTTTTCTTTTAATCGATTAATGACTTTTGAACAACTGTTATACTTATTTCTTTTATTGCATCCATCTATATGTTAACAATGTATCAAACATTGTTTTTTTTTATGTTTTGAATAATATATGTCTTTTATCTTACCAATAAAAACATGAGTTAAATATATTGTTTAGATTTTGACTCTGAGGATAACTATCAAAGTATATAAATGGCGCTAATTTCACAAACCTGATATCCTCGTTCCGTTCGGTTTCACCTGTTAGATATATTTTTGACAGTTAATCTCCAAATTGGCAACAACAATTCATGTAACGCTGCAAAATTGTTCCATTGTTGGTTGCTGAAGATGCAATTATATTTTGTTTGTCTTGTTTGAATGAATTATATATACCCGACTTGAACTGCATGTGTTTATTCATTGAAATTTAAAATATGCAATTTGAAAATTTGAATTGTTTCGGAAATATAAATACCTCGTGCACTAGTCCCTAAGATTGTCTTCCTTCAAACAAGTATTGAGGAACATGTGCTCCTGAACTGTAGTGATATTTAAACCTGCAAAACTGTTTTATTCGCTGGCAACTAATAATGAGTCTTATGTAATAAAAATGCAGTGACACATTATAGGCTAGGTATATTTAATATTAAATCCACTAATATCACCTAGCCCCGCCCGAATCGACCAACATTATCAAATAGTTCCTTAAATGAGATGGTTTAGTTATTGACCTTCAATGAAGAATTTCGAGTTTTTGCCTATTATCTTGGAAATTTAAATAGACAAGTAGACTCTGTAGGTTGACTCCTTACAGAAAATTGTTCCTTCATGACGATTGTAGACTATATATAATCTATAGAGTTTTTGCTTCTTATTTTGAAAATTTATTAACAAATAGTAGACACTGTGATAAGCAAAAATGATGAACTATACAAGTAGAAAAAGTGCGTATAACCTATACCTTCGACTAGAAATCAATACACTTAAATGACGATCTTGACTAATTATCAAGTTTTGCTTATAAGATGCACATTTAAGTCGATTCCTAACCATTTTGTTTTTATGAAGATCTGGATTGGCTAACAGAGTGGTGAATAACGGGCAAAACAGATTAACAATTAACAAAATCCTGCGAAATAGAGAATATTGGGGAGCAACATTACATCTTTTTTACCAAGAATAAATTGTGTTCTATATAAGAATTTGATAATACAATACTGATTACAGACATGAACGATATCCTGAAAAAAAATTAATTTAATAGCAAAATTATTTACATGAACATTTCATGTAATATGCGATAATTTTACGGATAATATTAGTTACATAGTGTCCTTGATGCCAACAAGAACAACTTGTTAGGTTTAATGTGTTTCATGAATTTATTTCCAACGTAATCATCAATTTCTTCGTCTGTTGAAACCTTAAAGATTTTTTCTCAGTACCGTTTTGATTCTATAAAGGGACGTAACACCATTACTAACCGTGTATGAAATAAGCCCCGCCTTCTTTCTTACCTAGTATGGAATATAAAGGGACGTAACTCCACTACTAACCGAGTATGAAATAAGCCCGCCTCCTTTCTAACCTAATATCACATATACACGGTTTGCAGGCGGACGCTTTTAACCAATCATATTCCTAGAAATGTATAGGGGGTAGGATAAAGAAAAGTGCTCTTAGAATTTTGAAAATACCAGAGGGACAGTCAAACTCATAAATCGAAATTGAACTGACAATGCCATGGCGCTTGTATAGGGTGTCAATTGGGAGATACATACTCAAAAGTTCTAGATATAAGTCAAGATATGAGGCAGACTTAACTGTATCTGTTGTATCTTTTATCTCTAGTACGATTGGACAGATTCATTCAACATAGTCACCAAACTTGGAATTATTTAGTGAGAGAACATCGTCTATATAGCGGAAAGGAAAGTTAAAGGATATTGTTAATTTCTTATCTTTCTTCCTAAGAAGTTCCTGTATGAATTCAGCCTTATAAAAATAAAGAAAAATGTTGGCAAGAAAAGAAGCACAATTGGTTCCCATTGTAATGCCGTCAGTCTGTTGAAAAACACGTCCTTCAAACGTAACAAATATGTTGTCAATCAAGAAATCAAGCATCTTGATAATGTCAGTTTCAGAGAATATTTTATTTGAATCAGTAGAAGAATTTATCCCTTCTTAAGACAAGATACTTGTATCTACGATTGCCATTCTTTTTAATGAAGCAAAACCATCACAACTCTATCAATTTGTCTTTTAGTTTGGAATGGGAAATACTTCTGTAAAGTGTAGAAAAGTCAAATGTTTAAATACTATTGCAAGATGAAAGAGGCTTAGATTGTATGTACTCTAAAAGATTGTTTGAAGTGTTTAAGTATCCACATCTGATTAATGCCAACTCTAGAATAGGCAGTTTCACAATAACTTTGAAGCCCGGCTTTGATTGCTGATTAAATAGATGTTAATAATTTAACTTTTTTTTACAACAGTAAATTTATAATAATTACTAATTCAATGATAATTTATGTCAACATATAAGTGCTTTCTACGGGCTTGGTAATACCTTCGTTTTATTAGTCAATGATAATTCGTTTCAATATAAATCAAAGATATTATCTAATTTCGTTTTAGCAAAAAGTTCTAACGAAATACCACAAAAAAAAAAGATTTTCATCGAATTTGATTGTCGAAAACACCGTTCTGCTTGTGAATCCGACCAAAGTCACAAAAATGTATTCAACAGGCATCATTTTACAACCATTTATTCTATTTAAAAAAAAAATTAAACATGTTCATTAAACTTTATAAATACTTTATTAGTAAAATATATGCCATTTATTACATATTTTTTGTTTTTAAATAAATACATATTTAGGTTAAGGTTAAGGTTTAACATACATGAAATATGTGTCAACTATTATAGGCTGAAGGATAAATAAAATATTTCGGAATTACATATGTCTATATTGATCATTCAACTTTGTGTTCCGCCTTCGGTTATATCTATCTGACGTTAGTTTCTTCAAAAGAATTCTGAACATGTATACAATATCTCTTCATAGATTAAAATATCAATTGGTTTGGCTCTATTTCAATTCGTCTCACAAAATGATGGACATATAGTTTAGTCTTCTTCATCAAAAGAGATCGATGCTGGTGTACCATTGTTGATAAAGCTGAAACTATTTTGAATTAATCTACTTCTTTGGTGGGAACACATCTCAAGACAACAGCTATTACCAATTGATGATTGTTGTTGCAACAATGTTTTTGTGCATATTTCGTCCCTCTTACAAATGTTCGATGAAGGTAAAACAACAGACATAGTTCTGGTTAATTGTAGGTGGTCTGGAGAAGGTTTAGTTTCGATTCTATGATGGTCTATGATCATACGTTGGTTTTTATACTTGAAATATTGAAGGTGATAATTTGTGTCAAGTTTTCTTAATTTTTTCACAGCATGAAATCTATAATTACAGGAAAGGCGTGAAGTTACGGGAGTCGTTCTTTATGGTTTGATGATATATCGTCACATAAATCTAATGTCAATGATCTACACACTAAATAGACAAAGTCTGGAATCTGATGTGCAGTACTGTAGTTGTTTGTTGGTGTGGTTCATAAGTGTTTTTCGTTTCTTGTTTTAATATATATTAGATCGTTGGTTTTCCCGTTTGAATGGTTTTATACTAGTCATTTTTGGGCCCTTCATAGCTTGCTGATAGGTGCGAGCCAAGGCTCAGTGCTGAAGACCGTTCATTAACCTATATTGGTTTTCATTTATAAATTGTGACTTGGATGGAGAGTTGTCTCATTGACACTCATACCAAATCTTCTTATATCTAAAGACATTTTATTGCAATTCCTTTTAGATTAAGAGGTTTTGAAGGGGAATAGTAATGTCCGATTTGTAATCAATTATATGATAAAGATTTAAATTAGGTAGTTTTAATAATAACAAGTAAAAAAGTAAGATGTTGATGATCAATGAATACTAATTTAAAAAAACCAACATGCAATAGTTATCGTATTCAAATTTAAACAAGACAAGTATCTATCCTCTATTACAATCATTTTAAAGTTGTATCCCCAATAGTCAGATTCGATGTAATTATTGTAACTTATAAGTACTAAAAAATTGTCAATAACATAATGTCGATTGCGATATATCATAAGATTTCAAAACAGTAACAATTTAGGATACTACACAATGTATGTGATTTTGTCAAATATCAGAATGTCTTCAATATTTCTGATGTTTGAATGTTGATTGGAAATTGTATTGATCAACAAATACACGTAGCTGTTGTAGCAATATCTATGTCAAAGCAACTCATTGATCGAAATGAGTCGGAAATTGGTGTACTTTATAGTCGTGAAAATGTATGGTACGAAACTGAAATATGCGAATCTCCAAAACAACAGTACTGCTGTCAGTAGTTTTATTCAATTTTTTATACAATTGCAGTATTCCTGATCATTTATCAATATATCAGCAAATGCTGTAATGATTTTTATAATTCTCGGTCAGAAACATGAGAAATGTGAAATGATTCAAATACAAAAACCAACGACCAAATTTATGACAAAACAATTATTTAAAATAAATATGACAGACATGAACGAACAACGACTGAACTATAGACACCTGACAATTACATACAATATTTGGTTACGCTAAATACTGCTGTCAGTAGTTTTAATCATTCATTTGAGTAAGTGTCCTCAGTCAATTACAGTATTCTTGATCATTTATCAATATTTCATCAAACATGTCAAATGCTGTAATGGTTTTTATAATTAATCAATCAAATACAATAAGGAAAGATCATTACTGAGATTCGCAATAACTACATAGGACCAAATCATCTTACCCTTCGGGAGCACCTGAGATCACCCCTAGTTTTTGGTGGGGTTCGTGTTGTTTATTCTTTAGTTTTCTATGTTGTGTCATGTGTACTATTGTTTTTCTGTTTGTCTTTTTCATTTTTAGCCATGTCGTTGTCAGTTTGTTTTAGATTTATGAGTTTGACTGTCCCTTTGGTATCTTTCGTCCCTCTTCTATTAACCGAGCATATGATGTGTCAATAGGTCCGAGACCACAGTTATTTCTTTTTGCATTTCTTTTAGTCAAGAACAGAAAATTTAAAAAATCTCACCTGCGCTTTCTTTATAATTTTTTAACAATGTGTTGTACTACTTTTGGAACAAATTATATCAAAATTGTACAAAATTTTATCGACTGTAAATCAAAATATGGACAATTTGATACAAAAAAAAACGACGAAACGTTTAATACAAGAAAAAAGTTGACTGAACGCGCGTCTGACGTATTAAATTAAAATAACCATCACTGTATGTTAACCAATCAAATCTCTCCCTTAATTTAACCGTTGAACATGCTTTAGTAACCATGTTACCTCAAGTTTCAAACATATTTTATTCAAAAACCCAAAATAAAACAATAATGGAGTATAGAAATACCCAAGATATATGTTTATCACCAAGAAATGTTTTACTGCAATAAACTGTAGGATTAATTACCTACAACTGTTTTAGGAAATATCTTTTTTCCGACCTATTTTCGGATGCAACCGGATGTGCTGTACCATGGTTTTTTGGTATTACACCTTGACAAATAATAGCAAAAAAAATTAAATATAATTATTAAGTTGTTGTCTAAATGTATTCCTTTTAATATTTAAAAAAAAAAATTTTTATAAGTTAGAAAACACATTAAGATAAATTGTACCAATAGGAGTAGTATATTGTGCTTTCCGTTATTTCCGACGGAAACATATTTTTCATTGAATTTTATTTCGTTTTATTTTTTGTTCAGTTTTGCATGAAAGCGTTTTAAAAAAAAGTTTATATTTTGATGGATATTCTAATCGTTAATCATTTGTTAATGTGTATAGTAAAAATATTGACTTTTATTCATTCTTGCCAAAACTAGAAAAGAAAGATAAAATATTATGAAGACGGCGATAAGTAATAGTGATAGGCCATAACATTAGCAAAGGAAAATAGTTTTGAATTGAGAAATATTTGTTTTATCAAATTATATTGAAAACACCCAACCTTACAGTGATTGTATTGTAAACATTATCCATTTTATCATAACGGTATATCAAAACTCAATACCATATATAAAGGCAACAGTAGAATGCAGCTGTTCAAAAGTCATAAATCGATTGAGAGAAAACTAATTCGGGCAACAAACTGAATTCGAGTGAAACACATCAACAATACGAAGAACACAAAAGGAAACAAAAATACTGAAGTGTACCAAAACAAACACCAAGCTACATAGAAACGAACTATTTGATAAGAATAGCCATATATATGACTTGGTACAGGACATTTTAAGACGAAAATAAAGGATTGAACCTGGTTTTATGGATAGCAAAATCTTGTTTTTATTTGAATGTCACTTCCCCCTTTAAAACATCTGAATCCCAAATGTAACAAAATGTTTCCATCCCTCTCTATATCTAGATCACTGAAATTAAGCTTATGATATGCAGTAACACTGGCTCTTCTTAACACCCACTACCGACACTGTGTGGTATATCATGTAGTGTTGTCATTCCTGGGTCACTGATAATAAACAAATGTAGGAAACGTATCCCAAATTATCACTTTTAATTCTTATAGTATAAAAAGCGATGTTTTTGAGAATAACAAATCATATGAATATGGACCTTCTTTATACTACCAATAATCAACCATGTCTGTAGTTTTACGTTCATCAAACATTTGTAGAACGGAAGTAATAAATAATACGATGCAGTTTCAGCACCAATCACCTACTTTGAATAACGTTTGTCTGGTGACATATCCCCATGAATATAGTACACCAATTCCAAAGAACTCAACTTTAGTAGACAACTGGACGTCAACACAAATATTTGCTGTGAAAGAAGATTAAATACTAACTTCTCGCTTTGTTTAAAAGCAAACTGAATGAAATATAACAAAAGAGAAAACTACTCAACAGTTATCCGAAAATAATTTCTGCAGGACTATTATTATAATTAAAGATAATAGTAGAAAGGAGTCAAATGCTGAGAAACTTAACAAGCAGTGTGTTCTTTAACGGAAGAAGACACTGAGAACATAGTACAAGACAAAAACGTTGGTATATACTTTTGATTCATTATGTAAAATTTAAAATAAATATGTTATTGAACATTGCAACAGACTGCATCAACCATCAACTCCCGACTTTTTCACAAAGACTTTTCAACTCCCGACTTTTCCACAAACAAGAAAAATCAAAATTGACCAAGGAAACAGGTCCTCAAACTTCCCTTCATGCAGTAAATGTTGTTGAGTGAATATAAAAACGACCTCTTTGATTATTAAAGATGTATTGTAGGAATCCTCAAAATATTGAATAGTGCAACAACATACACCAACCATAAATTCCAACTTTTCCAAAAACAAGATTAAAACCGACCGAGGCAAGAGGTCAAGTAAACCTTTCTTTATGCAACAAATGTTGCTGAGTGCATTCACAAAATAGCCGTTTCGCTTATTCACTCCATAAACTTTAGAAAACATTTACATAAAGAGGCATTCATAGTCCAGATATCGACAGGAATACCCACAATTACTGGTACTTGTAAATGGGGTAGAAAGACAGCAACCTTTTCGTGTAGCAGGTTTTAAATATACCAACTTCTCCAGGAGACTAGCTGAGATATCTAGAAACATTGGTTGTATATTTACTGTGCTAAAAGCAGAAATAAATAAGCAACATGCTTAACAAATATAATTAATTTTCATTCTGAACTTTAATTGATGGATTGAATAGATCTTGCGCGATAGAGAATTTATGGGAAAAAAAACGAACAGATATTAGAAATAGAGAAAACTAGACCAAAGTAATAGAGAATAGATAATGATGGTGTTACAAAAATACAGAAAATAATATGGAAAAATGGAATACAAAATTAAAAAATAATGAAATAATTTACTAATCATTCACATAATTAAACTCGAGAGGCAAGTAAATATTCAAAATTGTCAGGCGATCGGACAAAACTACAATGAACAAACTTTTTTGATTAGTTAATCATGGATGCAGTTTTTGATGTTAAAAGATATATCATAATTGTCCCCGAATACAACTTAAAATTTTGAATATTTAATTATATTTCTTAAAAAATACATCTAAGGACACGTAGGAGTATATCAATTATCAATCAAAAGAATATGTCACTTTTAACCAATTATCATCTTCGACGTAATGACGTAACACACATTTATAAATTGCAGATACGTATATATCACCTGGATAAGTTGATCTATTACAGTATTGAGACGGACTTAAGCCGTTACGTGATTGTACAGACATGTTGAGGATATTTATTCTGCTTGATATAATTTGTGTCATTATTCGAGTGGATTATGGGAATTCGCTTGCGGTAAATGATATGCTAAGCACTTAGGTTGTAGACTTATATATCAAAGCAATACTATTTTCAAAAACTTATGAATTTGTTAAATTAATGTAATTTTATTTAAACATTTAAAACTTCAGTCATGGGTGATATCTTCATGATATTTCAAACTATGCTTGACCTGTTCTTTTTGCAATATAATATGAACTCATTTCGAGGACCAAGACATGAAATTATAAACAAAATAGTGTTTGAAGAATTGTATATATTATGTTTTGTGTTTTGTTCAACTAAAACTTCTTAAAACAAAAACAAAAAATATGGTTGATGCACAAATGTTTATACAATGTAACAAGTGCTTCAACTATTTCCGTTTGTATGCATCGAAAGCTTGTTTCATAAATATTCGGGTGTGAACTTTCCTGATGACGGTAAACCAAGAAATCTATTTCAAAAGGATACAGTATATAAAGCATTTTTGTAATGTTTGATCCAATCGATATTAATCATCAACCCTGTATTTTAGAGATTTGCAACCAACTTTATTTTATTATTATGTTTTTATTTTCGATTTACGCAAACAATCGTTTCAAAACGTCATACTTTCTGATTTTACGGAAACAATTGCCTTCATGGAAGAAAAGACTTTTTTAAAGTGTAATTTTTGAAGACTAATTCTTAATGAAGACCCTTATAGTCTATTTTATTTATATTTTATAGCTTCTTTGATAAAACTCATACTATTCGATATTCAGAATTGAGAATTTCTTTGCGAAATATCATCATGTTGCTGAATCATTCCAACAGAAGGCACGTTTCGTCATATACAAAGGGTTTTATTCTAAAATTCAGACGAGTGAATGTCTTTTTTATTTAACCTGAGCACTTTTCCTTTTGGCACATACTACAAATTGATCTCGTAGGCATTTCAAATGTGATTTAATACATAATATTTGAACGTGGAGAAATAGTTTTGCGTTAAACTTTATCGTTTTATTTTGTATTGTGAATCATAATTTTAAGGTGCACTAGGTACGAGATATATTTATATGCGTATATCGCATATATGATCATTGGAAGTATTCGGAGATTAACTAGAAATGGGTAAAACAACTAAACAACAGAAACAATGAAGTGCAACAAAAAACAAACGACATAACAGTATATATAGAACTATTATATTACAACTGCTGAACTCATGACTTGGTACAGGACATTTTATGAGAAATGGTGTGTTGAAACTGGTTTTGTGACTGGCCAAACCTCGCGCTTTATGGCAATGTCAAATATATTGCTAAAATGATAACAGTACTAGCCAGGAATACAGTACAAATAAATGCAAAACACACAGGACAGATAAATGCATAAATAAATAATAAAATAGTACATTATCGATATGTTAACGACAGAATAACAATGAAAATCCAAAACTAATTTAGGACAGCACAAAAAAAAAACACCACACCAGAATTACTAGTCACACGAATGTATCAACGCCACAACAAGTGACGTGACAGGTAAAGTTTAGATAATTAAATATAAATCGAGATTATGTTAGTAATTGTGTTTTGATGGACTTTATAAGAATATTACTATAGAAATGTTAATTGTTTAATCTGACAATGTCGGTTTTTATTCTCAATTAAAATGTCTGAAACAAATGCATCCTTTTCAGTGCATAAAGTTGCATTCAACTAAAATCATACAAATGATGATAATTGTCTTTACTTTTACATTAGAAAAGAAAATAAAAAGATGATATATTGCTGCAATACAAAATCTATATCAGCTAAAGTTCAATGTCACGAAATAATGAAAATTGCTAAGTTGTTATATGTTGTGTTTTGTACACTGTTGACTTGACATTGCCATTTAAGAATGTCCCGTATGTATCAGTCGCTTCTGTTTCATTATTTTTTATTAATCAGTTATGATCTGAAACGGAGGCCTAAAAAACTCAAAGCGATATTAAAGTCATAAGTACACATGGTAAACAGCATCAATCAAACATGATAGAGAAAAATAAAAGACCAAGTAACAATAAAGCCAACTAAAACCGGTGGTGATCGCAGGTGTTCCGACAGGCGAAACAGACCCATCTCTATCAGTGGCACTCGTAGTTTGACTTACTTTTCATAAATGTTGTGTTTCGTATTTTCTTTTCAGTGTTCGAAACAATTGCACGGTAAGACAATACAAGTTGTGCTTTTGACAATTAACGTATCAGCAAATCAATGCAATACTATTTAAGTGTTGTATTTTGTTATGTTTAATTTTCGATCTATGTTGTATGTATGTTTAACGATGTTTAACCCCGCCTCGTTTTTGTGCTTGTCCCAAGTAAGGAGCCTCTGGCCTTTGTAAGACTTATATGATTTCTTATTTTAGTTTCTTTTGTATCATTCGGAGTTACGTATGACGTCCATGATCACTGAACTAGTGTACATATTTGTTTAGGGGCAAGCTGAAGGACCCCTGCGGGTGCTGGAGTTTCTCGCTGCATTGACCAATTAGTGGCCTTCGGCTGTTGTCTGCTCTATGGTCGGGTTGTTGTTTCTTTGACACATTATCCATTTCCATTCTCAATTTTATATTTAGAAAGTAGTTTAAGTAGTTAAATGATCTTGAAAAAGAGTAACACAAGACACCAGACTCAGCAGTCGAAACCAAACTGACAATGCATGGTCAAAAACAAACAAAAAACAAAACAATTATTCATTAAAGTCATCTCCTTTAACCTGTACTAAGAAGTTCAATATTGGGACAGATGGAAAATTTTAAACCAAAAAATGATTACAAACTTGCTGATGGCAAATTTTCATTGTCAACTTCTAATTCTTCATGCTTAAACTATGTGTACTTGGTCAACCGGTATTTTACAGTTTACAATAACTGATACACGTGATACATGAGAGCTAGAAGGAGAAATCTTCACGTATTTGACACTATGTAACTTTTTTACGAAGTTGAACGGTCACGATCACGAAAAAAATGAGAATGGAAATGAGAAGTTTGTCAAAAAGACCAAAGAACAGACAGCAGCCGATTTTCACCAATGGGTTTTCGAAACAGCGAGACAATCTAACATTCGGAGGTGCTCCTAAGTTGGCCCCTAAATGAAAATGTTTACTAATTCAGTGAAAGTTGACGTCGAACTAAACTGCAAACCATATCAATGAACTAATATTTAAAAAAACATTTTATCGTTCATAGTGTGTTACTTTACGTTTTTTGATCGAGTTAAACCTTCCAAATGATATTTTTTCGCGTTGTATGTTGTGGTGTAATACTATTGTTTCAGAAAAAAAAGAAGGTTTGGTACCATTAAATAGTTATCAAAGGTACCAGGATTATAATTCAATACGCCATTAAAACGTTTAATCCTGCTGAAAATGTTTGCACCTTTCCTAAGTCAGGAATCTAATGTACACATGGTACAGTAGTTGTAGTTAGTTTATGTAATTTATACCTGTGTCTCGTTTCCCTTTTGTTATATAGATAATACCGTTGGGTTTCCCGTTTGAATGGTTTTACACTTAGCCTAGTAATTTTGGGGCCCTTTATAGCTTGGTGTTCAGTGTGAACAAATGCTCCGTGTTAAAATCAATCGGGTCCAGGACCAATCCAGTATATCTTATCATAATCCTTCGTTTTTAAATCAATTTCCTATGTGCATACATTTAGAGTAATAAAGAACTGGTAAACTCAGTGTATAATAAATATTTCTGCTGATGGAATACATCCTTCTTGTGACCTTTTGCTGTTGTTTTTTTCTATGGTCGGGTTGTTGTCTCTTTGGCACATTCCCCATTTCCATTCTCAATTTTATTCTGCATTTATTTCCATATTTTTCTAGAAATTCACAATTGCATGCTTGTAGTAGAATTGTTGTGTGTATACTTTAAAAAGGGTGTTTCGGTTATGGTCATGTAGACCTAGGCTTATCCCCATCAGGTATCCCGAGCCTTTATGTTTCCTCCTTTGTAATATGTAGAATAGTTCAAATTTGATTTCTCTTATGGGGATACGACACCTGTTTATACATTCGTTTTTTATCCTTTTTCTTCTTTCTATTTTTTTGGTATTGTTTCCTCTTTTTTTATCAATAAGTTTATTGTTCTTTATATTTTTTTCTTTATTGATTTCGTGTTTATATATGTTTTCCTTCTTTGAATTAGTTAAATACTCTTTTAGATTATTATGTCTCTTTGTATGTAAAACGTTTTCTCATTGTTTTTAAAACCCTATTTGAGATATTAAATATCTTTTTTTGTTATTTTATTTGAGAACAATTCAGTTATTAAAGCAGTGTTTGCTATTTTATTAATAGCAGTCTCTATTTGAGAGATTATTATATATGTTCTTTTTGAGAATAACTTGTATTATCAATCCTCAGAGTATCAATCTCTACTTGAGAGATGATTATTACTGTGTTTTCACAAAAACAAATTAAAGCAGTCTCTATTTGAGAGATTACTTTAATTTTGCTATTCTATTAATATCTCTTTTTGAGAGATTATTATACTGTTATATGTTGCTATTCTATTTGAGAATAACGTGTAATATCAAACTATATTTGAGAGAGGATTATTACTGGTTGTTTTAACAAAAATAAGACACGATAGTCCTTTACTTCCGATGTTATAGCATAAACATAAATCCTGTCGTGTGTGATAGATACGTATTTGTATTTTATCAGTCAAATATTTCTATCTAATTGCTTCCACGTGATTACAATATATCTCGTATGCTGATTGGTTGATTCTATATACGTCACAGATGCATGCACGTGTGTTTTTGACATCAACTGACCTAAACGTAATCTTAAAATAGTTATGGAGTGTTCGAAACCGATACACATAATAATGTATTATTTTCTTCTTCTGGATCGATATATTACTAATGAAAATAAATAAAAAATCCTTTACATATATTCTATATATATAACTTGTATCTCTATTAAAATAATAGTATTATTTATTGGTCAGCTAAATAATTATAGTTTGATAATTAAAGCCAATTAGTTTTTTTTTTCCATTTCTAATTTTAGAACGAAAATAAATATGCAAGATTTCCTTAAAATAAATAAAGGTACTTCAATCAAAAAACACTAATTTTCAAAAATCGTTATAAAATCTATGATGAGCTGTTTTGTTAACCCTTACGTAAAACATGTTACACTCATTTTTTAGGATTTAAAGAATATCAAATATTCTGAATGGTTATAAAGGAATGATGAATTACAATATTTCTGCTATGTAAGATTTAAACAGCTAATATATACTTCTTCTTATATTTGAACAGATTCATCGAATTACATAGGCTGTTTTGCGGATCCATATAATAAAGTTCTTCCACACCTTTATAATGGAAAAGGAAATAATAAAATGGAAAACAGTAGATGCATACTTTACTGTAAGGGAAAGGGCTACAAGTATGCCGGTACGAAGGTACGTGAAATAAACACTGAATTGAATTTATGTATTCTCAAATTTTTACCTTCACTTGAAAGGAAACAATTTCCGGTTTCTACAAGTCGAGAGCTACTATTCAGCAACATTTTAACCCTTTACACAAAAAAAAAAAGAAAAGAGAAGAAAATCCAACAATCATTACTGCATTGCTAACTCTGTGCTAAACTGTGTAAACATCTTTTAAGGTGGTATTGGAGTCTTAATTGAAAATGATAGAATTTGTTCATACTTTGCAAAAATGTAGTATATTTTGATATTTGTTCAAAAATATAAGTAAAATAATAGGTCACCGCATTTTCTCAAGCTACAGGTTGTGACAAATGACAAAATTATGCATTTTGTGTGGATTATACAGGAAAAAGCATCATTATGTGTTAAGAAGCTAAACTTAATAATAAAATTGTAAAAAAAATACGAGCAGACAGCTTTTAGAAAATGCTGTGAGAATATCAAAAGAAAAGATAGGGTCACCGTACGTTTTGTTTCTTGCTAAATTACAAAATAGCAAAATTCCATTTATATTCCTTTAATAAAATGCACTATTTCAGAGTTTCGTTCCCCTTACATGCCAATTTATAAATATTAAACATCAAATAAATTTAATCAACTCGTGTAAAATTATTAATATTTAAAAGTTACAATCTTATAATTGTGTTCATTTAAGGGTAAACGATACAGTTACAGGGGAGGTAATGACGTTGCTAACGTAAAACGTTATTATCGCGACGTCAAACTGTGCCATATCGGGAAAAGATGCATTTTTCGACTGATTTTTATCATTCAAACTGATTTAATCTTAAAACGAGTGCATGGACCCCTATTTTTTAAAATGACATTTTGTTTCATTTTGCAGGAAGATTATGTGGGCCAAATTTTAAAAACTGTAAATAATGCATTTTTTTTTAATTTTGATAGATATACAGCAAAAAATGACGTTTTTTTCTCTCAATTCATGACCATTTGATAAATATGTATTATTTCTGAATAAAAAATGCATAAATTTTTAAGATACTTATAAAATACAGAAATTACAAATTATTTAACAAAAAACAATTTGTATTATCTTTTAAAAACAAAAAAGTTATGCCTTTCTTTCGAAAGGGAAAATACGGCCACAAATCCGAATTTTGAGCAAATATACAAAATTTCGACCTCATTTAACTCAAAAAAGTAGCACATGAAGGTATATTTTCTATAACATATTTGATTTAATCAGGTAAAAAATAGTCTATATGCAAATTTTCATCAACTTGTAAATACAGGATCACAACTGTATCGTATTCCCTTAATTGCAAATTTGGCTAATCTTAACTGACGTTATATTCTCTGGTTTTTTACAATCCAAGACGGCGAAAGACACCCATACCACCTTAACTCTGCTTTCTTATTCACAATAATTTTTAGCATATGTTTTCAGAGGGAATCAGGTCCTAAATATTCTTCAAGTCGTATTAACTGAGTTTCTTGTAATTTTAATGTTAGCGAAATTACTGAACCAATGGACGCAAATTTACATATTTAACTTTTCTTTTAATTTGAAGTTTTATATGACATTACTTATTGGAATACAATTTTAAATAAGGAAAATACACATGAAATTGTCAGTTTTCCATGTAAAATAAATTTTTGGTTAATATTACATTTTAACTGATTGTTTAAGAATACCCATTGTACGTCTGACAATATCATACTCATATGGAACTCCGTAACGTATATCTTATTTCGCCAATAGACGCATGGTCTGTCTCTTGAATCCCTTCTTTTTCGTCATGATACGTCATGCTCCATACTATGTATTCTGGATTCCTTTGGACAATATCTTGTGATCTAGTCTCACTTGGTATGTTTCTGGTTTTGAAATTAGACTTTAAGGTAGATAGGGTGTCTTCCTCCAACTGGGAATTAGAAATACCAGAAAACAAGGTCTAGATCTTAAATACAATGTAAATTGTTTAGAGTAGTAGGTAATTCGTGTGTAAGAACTTTCATTTTGATATAGAAAATGACATGTTTCATCGTATTTATGTTTGTATTTACAAAAGCAAAAAAACTTTTGTTTGATTAATTGTTTTCCAACTTTACCACATAAGGGAAAGCAACTTAAATGCAAGGGCAGATTATTCAGATTAAGGTACTTTTACAATAGAATGTGTTAGGAATTTACCTATTTTATAATGTAGCGAGAAGCGGGTCCGGTGACCCCATATTTTTTTCTTTTCCTTAACTGAAAAACATACTATTAAAGCTATCTTCTCATATGTTATCTTAACATATTTGTTGTAGTTTTCGCTTTATTGCAGAACATTTGGGTTTCCATGTATACTCTAAACAAAATCTGCCAATTTGGAACACCCTGTAGCGTGAAAACAAGCCCCATGACCCATTTGTTTTATTATTATTTTTTAAAAAGCATGATATAAACTTCATTTTGGCAAATTATTAAAAAATTCTATGGTATTACCCACTTGTAAGCAGACTATATCTAACGACTAAAGTAAGAAGTCACCACTACATATATAAAACCGTGATTTGAAAGTCAATGAGACTACTCTTCACAAGAGACCAAAATGACACATTAATTAACAGCTATTATAGGTCTATTTCGGAGAACTTTTTATCTAATTAAGTTTTCTATAGAACATGTTGAAGCTTGTATAACACTTGTCCATTCATAAATCATATAAAGATATGATACTAAATTGGTCCAAATAGCGAGATCCTTGCAGGGATTTGGTGGATGACACCCCCCCAAAAAAAATATTGATTAAATAACAAGTATTTTGCACTTTAAGAGTTATTTTACTCATTTTTGCAGTATAAACGTTGGAACAATCACTATATTGGTCAAACTTCAGTCCGTATACAGTATACTCTGCATTATACCTTACTTCTAATCAAATTTAAGTTTAGAATATACAAGCTGACTTCTATTGATTGGAGATGTCAATCTTAATTATAATACTTAACAAAACATTTATACAAACAAAACAATCAACCCAATATCACCTCATTTCAACCTTACAAAGAACGTCGTAAAAGTAAAAAAAAACCGGAAAAATTACAATTCATATGAGCGAGACGTAACATATGCGCAAATACTCGAATGCAGTAC
This sequence comes from Mytilus edulis, assembly GCA_019925275.1. NCBI lineage: Eukaryota > Metazoa > Mollusca > Bivalvia > Mytilida > Mytilidae > Mytilus > Mytilus edulis. Next base: position 59,902,383 of record CM034358.1, on the reverse strand, counting down.
ATACAAGTATTATAAATAAAATGAATATATTCAGTAATAATTAATTGAAGAAACCCAACGATTTGGAATAACATTTCAAATCTAACACTCCCCATCATGACATTGCGTAACAATTGTCACAACACACGAACTGACAAGTTATAATTCATTACAGTTAATTCTATTGTAAACATTCAAGTAAGCATAATTAAGTTACAGGTCCAACAAATTAAGACTTTTTTGATCTGATCACACAACTACCGATAAGACTATCACGACTATTTTCTTTTGGTATATTGTCGTCCTTTTAAACTTAATTGACTCTTCACTTATATCTTGTAATATAATCTTCCCCTTTCAAATGATTGGCGCACTGAGTCCAAATGGGTCAAATATGGAACTTATCGTAGAATTTATTCCACGTCTTGTCAGCATCTTCTTCTAGAGTTTAACTGTATATTTGATGGCATCATAATTTAAATCTTATAGCTTGTCAAAGCTGTGTTTGACATCAAAACTTCAACCGAAGGTGCTCGTTCTGAGTTTCTCTCTACGCCTAATGCTACCTCTGTTTCATGTAACCTTCGCTGTCAATAGCTGTCTTTTTCAATGCGTATGCGTCACAACTGGGCGATGGTATTTCTACCAAACATATGGACCTGCATCTGGTATTGTTTGGCTGTATTTTTAGGTTTTCATTTGGCCACAATAAAAATCTAGTCATCGTCCTTCACATGGAATGGATGAAACATAGCCTCAACATCAGCAGCTTATGCGATGTGGTCTTGTCTAAATCTCACCAGAGCTCCTACTAAACAGTTTATAAGGGATTAACCTTGTAATAATCGTTTTTTTAACAAAACATCTCTAAATTTGACTGCACAGTCGAAATTTTTCTCACCTTTCTGGCTTAAGGTTCATTTGTGAGAGGGGTGTGTGGAAGCTACCATAAGTGACTTGACTTTAATCAGTAACTTCCTTTGCATATCCCTGTTATATATTATCACTTACCGTTGCTGTATTCATCTCAGTCAGCTTATGATTATGTGAAAATTTGCAGTCTGATCGGTTTAATCGAGCGTATTTAGTTAACGCATCAATGTAAATATAACGGAATTTGATGAGACTGTCATCAAAGTGAGAGGGTTAGCGCTATCAAACCAGGTTTTATCCACCATTTTCTACATTTGAAAATGCCTGTACCAAGTCAGGAATATGACAGTTCTTGTCCATTCGTTTTTGATGCGTTATGTTATTTGATTTTGCCATGTGATTATGGACTTTCCGAATTGATTTTCCTCTAAGTTCAGTATTTTTGTGATTTTACTTTTTATGCTAAAGGCAAATTTTTCGGCAGTTTTACATTTTCATCCCGACACGGTAATCCGAGTTTGTAGTCTCAATTTCATAGGCTATTGTTGACTCCATTACTTTAAAGTCGCGTTTATTCTCCAAAGTAATGTATATTTTCCACGTGCTAGGCTGATGGAGAAAACCAGTGGTTCAATGCCGCTCTAATTGCTGCTGCAAAATTATATTATCTGCGATCTCAAAATTGATGTTTACTACATCACTGGTTCTTATATGGTTGATGGTGAATCTAACGGTCCATCATAAGCGTGTTAGTACGGCATATGGCTCATTACATACCCTAAACGCACTTCTAAATAACTCATCATTAGATACCAGGACCAAATTTTGTATATACGCCAGACGCGCGTTTCGTCTACAAAAGGCTCATCAGTGACGCTCGAATCCAAGAAAGTTGAAAAGGCCAAATAAAGTACGAAGTTGAAGAGCATTGAGAACCAAAATTCCGAAAAGTTTTGCCAAATACAGCTAAGGTAATCTATGCCTGAGGTAGAAAAGCCTTAGTGTTTCAAAAAATTCAAAAATTTGTAAACAGTAAATTTATAAATATAACCATAGCAATGACAATTCATGTCAGCACAAAAAGTGCTGACTACTGGGCTTGTGATACCCTCGGGGAAATAAATCTCCACCAGCAGTGGCATCGACCCAGTGGTTGTAAATAAACTCATCATAGATACCAGGACCAAATTTTGTATATACGAATGGGTACTTCTGGGGTATCGATACCTATTTGCATTTTATTGCTGCTTAGCTCTAGTATATAAATATCTGACAAGTGCTTAATACTTTTTATATCGTTATTATTTGCGGTTAGGTGTGTCGATATTTGTAGTTTTTTAACTGATCATACCTTACTAAGTGTTATCGGACAGTTGTTTACCATGTTAGTCACCTTCGTGTCGGACTCGTTGTGCTGTAAAATGTAATCGATCTACTGTCTGTTTCTTGTATTTGTTTTACTTGATTAATTTCACTGGACTGGGCGGAAATTAAACGGTTCGCCCATCATAGACCAGTCCATCTATGTATAGTTGTTTAAGGATAAATTCATCAATGAAGTGTCCAGTTATGTTCATTGATCCAGTTAAAAGTATTACATTCAATAAATTGTGGATAAAAAAATTACTATGACAACGGCAGTTGCAAAATATTCATATTTCGTAATTCCATAACATTTAAATATACATTTTCCTTCCTTTTAACTATTATATGCTATACTATACTATATTATTACTTTAATAGTCCCAGCTTTATTCCGAATGATTTTGTTGTTGGAATGGGACGTGGGGCAGTTGGATAACCTGCATAAGGGAGACGAAAGATACCAGATGGGCAGTTAAACTTATAGATAAAAAATAAACTGACAACGCCATGGCTAAAAAAAAAAAAAGACGAACAAAAAATAGAACAAAAGAAACAACTTCAAATTCAAATAAATCACCAACAGAATTATCAAAATATCTTTCGTTCGGAACCAAATGTTTATTTATTGTCGAAAGTGCTGCGTTTTCGCACTTTGTAGTTATTTCTTTTTGTGTGGGACAAATGGGATGGTTACACTGTCTCTCTTTTTTTCTGATTTTGTTCAATACTTTTACTATGTTTTCAACTTCGATTTACATGTAAAGCATATAAAATGAAACTAATATTTTCATCACAGAATGGTAATGTATCACAGACGTTTGAAAATTATACAATTGAAAGTAAGTTAAACAATTGTCATTTTTTTTTTAACGATAACAAATATTTTATTCAATCATTTCCTGCTATATAAACACCTAAGTAGCCCAGGTCGCATACTTAGGGGCCCCTGTATTTTAACAGCCTCACTTGACCAGGGAAAATATCAAATGAGTTTATACAATAGTTTTACATACAAAATTATATTTAAATAACCAATACAATTGATTTTCACACCTGATAAGCATCACTGTATAAAATCACTATCGTATATCCGGTTCACTGAACAAACATGTGTTGATTTAAACTGGAAAAACTTTAAAATTTGATTGCGAAAATAAGTTATAGTTTGACTTGAAGAATTTTGATGTGATTGAACAGAATTTGAAAGTATTCTTTAATATATATTTATGGATTATAAAAAAAGGATAAAGCACATGTGGTGAGTACAAATGTATTTCGAAGCATAATATATGTGGTAATTTACTAATGTAACTAATATGCACAGATATAGATTTAAATAATAATTACAATACAAAATATTGTTTTTCTTTCTGTTATAATAACATATTGTTCACTACTTTATACACAAGATACAATAAGATAAGTATATATATGGAATCGAACACACCTTTCGTTTAGAGCAGTAGAACTAAGTACATCTTCCTAAATTTTTTCGATAAAGAGTTTAATTTTCGTTTTGCATATATACTTTATATCCGAGCGTAGCAGAAGAAATTTTAATTCGTTTTTCATGTGCAGTTTTAGCAAAGCCTGTATAGACTGTACATTCAGTTTAATTTTATCGAATTTGCATTTATTACGTATTTTCCAAATAGCCCATTTGAAATAAAGTATTATTGCATTAACAATGTAATTATTCGAATTCTCTGTACAAGTTCCTAATAAAATATCTTTTTCAACGAGAACCTCGTCGCTTATAAGGTTACAAAGTTGTAAATTTCTAACAATCGTTTCTATCAATGGTTTAACATTGATACATTGATAAAATAAATGCTCAAGAGTTTCAATATTATTAATTTCATCACATAAGTGACATTTTCCATTTGACATGTGCATTATTTTCAGTCTGTTTTCAGTATATATAATCCTGTGTATACATTTCCATTGAAATTCTTTAACTTTTCTATTAATATTCATTTTACTTAGATTTAGCCAATTTTTTTCCCAATTTATATACTCGCTATACAAATTTTCCCATTTTGTTTGACACTTAGGGGTCTCAGCTATGTTAATGTTTAATTGAACATATTTTAATGTCAAATCCTTGATTTTAATAATTTTATTGTCTGGATTTAAAAATTCAAGGTTTTCAGACATTTTTATTTTGTTGCTTTTTGAAGCAGGTTGATCATCGTTATTTTTTAAAATCTGCATGAATGTTTGTGGTATGGAACTTTTAATTCGTGAATATTCCGAAATACAATTACGTTTATCTATTAATTGTCTATATATTGCATTGCACGATTTAAAATCTTTGGTATTATCGTCCCTTAACCCATTTCTCTGACGTCAGTCTATTGTTCTAATAGTGGATTAATTTTTAAGAATCCACTGACCACCATGTTAACTTAAGATAACTTATGTCATAACTTTAAGCTTTTAACTTACGAAATATAATCCTCTCAAAAACGAGTGACAGATGAAAGGTTCGAACCCGCGCGTATTTTCATCAGTGAAAATTGTAGTCTATGCATGATACCACTAGACCACGAGCACTTATATAAAAGAATGTTTTAATATCACTCTTAAAGCGTATATTGGTCAATACATGTCAATAAACTGTATTTATGTCTTTTTGATATATGATAAGATAAATGACACCATACAATCAAGGAATTCTAAGTATTATTTATTAGTACAGTTCCTTTATAAAATAAACATCCATGTACACATTACACTTATCACTTTTACGTTCTCCTTTTCATCATAACACATTTTTACTTTTGGAATTAGTATTATAATGCTATCATACCATCACGTTTTGTTTGTTTGATTATAAATGGTCCAAATATACATTACCATTTAACTGTCTCTAATGTGAATAAATTGAAATAAGCTACAACTGTAAAACTACTTCTTTGACTCTAAAACCAGAAACAAAATCGTCAACTTGTTATGAAAAATGAAATATAAATACCTCTCAGATTAAAAAAAGTATTTTGGTAGAGAAAAAAAGTAAAAATGAAAAAAAATATTCCCGGTCCTAGGTTTAAACTTGGTACTGTTGGTATTCAAGTTGTTTCTTTCTGTGCCAACGACTAGACGATCACGGCTATGAACAATTGCATGACAAATTTTAAAACTGACATACTTATATATTGTACATTTTTAGCATGAACAATTCTGATTGGGTTTCAGAATGCGTACTACAAATATTACTAGTTTATTTAATTATTGAAGATGGATGCCCAATGTAATAACGTTGAAATAATCTAAACATAATGAAAGCGAACCAGTTTACACAATATTTAAATATTATTGTTCAATGAAGACCAATCAATGTATTTATTTTGTCATCAACTGTGAGGTGGTTTTATTGTGGCATTTATACTTCATTCAGAATTTAGATAATCTTAGTCCGTTTGTAAATATATTGCAAATACAAACAATTGAATTGTAATAATACTGTTGACTAGCTCATTTGGTTGCTAAATACTATATATGTAAATATTCAAGGTTTCCAAATGTTGGTAACTATTTTATTTAAACTTTCCAAACAAGATTACAAAAAAATCCGTACAATAATTATATATCTTTTTGAATAAATTATGAATACTAGAATCTAATCAATATAAAAAATTTGTAATGATTAAACATTGAATGACATAATTATTTACAAATATACAATCTGGAATTTATAAGGGTAGATAACAACCGATTTAAGTTAAATTAAACTTATATTAAGTTAAATATAAATGTGAACCGTGTGGATCTAACCATTTCCAGCTATTAGAGAATAAAAAAGACAAAATACGAAATTATTTTCATGAAATTTCGTTGATTCATTGTCAGATGATGAAACAGATAGTCGTTTTACTAGAAATGGGTTAAGCTAGAGAATTGATAAGAAGTAGTGAATTCGAAAACGATAATCAACTCGCGACTAAAGTCGCTCGTTGATTATCGTTTACGAATCCACTACTTCTTATCAATTCTCTAATACATATATCACCAATAGTTTTGATATGACTTTTTGAAAAGGAAGAATAAAATAAAGATTTGCCCTGAAATAAAGTATTTGAGTTTCCAAATAATCGCTGTTTCTTTACTTCCATTTCGTTAAATATACCCTGTGTGATCTTTGTCAATTTTGACCACGATTGAAAGCGCTTTTGTAATAATATGATAGGTTTTTTATCTCAAGACCTGAAAGGTCAGAACATTTACACAGAAAAAGTTCATCCTCAAATTTCATTTTTTTAACCAAAATTTACCTATTGCATTCCAACTAGATAATGGCTTATGTAATATCGAATATAAAGATTTGATATATTTACTTTCTATCCAACTATCTAAATTTACCATCCCCATGCCCCCCTTTTTAACATCTAAACAACAAACCTTCCGGTCTACTTGATTCACTTTCCCATCCCAAATAAAATTCCATATTATCTTATTCAATTCTTTTTTGTATTTTTCGGGTATACCTCTTATTTCTAACTCATATCAACACACTGATATAATTAAATTTTTAATAATAAGGACTTTTCCAGAGTAAGTCAATTTTCGACTTTTCCAGACGTGTACACAATTTTGTACTTTTTCTAATATTAATTTCCAAATTTTGTCATTGTCAATGTTATAACCATGGTGAATACCTAGTGTTTTTATGTTATCTGTTGTCCAACTTATCTTTTTAAAAGTAGGTCGTCTGCGTTTATTTGCGCCAATATTTATTCCCTTAGTCTTTTCGTAATTAATTTTAGAACCCGATGCCTTTTCATATTTGTCTAATATTTCAGAAGATTTTTTGACAGAACTTTCATTTTTATTAAATAATTGCGTGTCGTCTGCAAACATATTTAATTTGGTTTCTATTCGCTCACCATTTTCTTCCCCAGGCAATATAATGCCTTGAATTTCCTTTTCTGCCCTTATTGCACAGGCCAAGGGCTCTGCCTGTAATATATATATAAAAAGGGGGCTATTGGACACCCCTGCCTGGCTGATCTAGAAATTGAAAAATATTTTGAGACGTAGCCATTTGTTTTAATACACGTCTTTGCACTTTTTAATAGCATTTGAACCCAACCACGAAAATTGTCCCCAAAATTGAATTCCTTCATAACGAAATCTAGCCATCCCCATTCCATCCTATCAAAGGCCTTTTGTTGGTCTAAAAAACATTGTCATTATTGTCACTATGACTGTCACTGCTGTCTACCAGATCAATGATCAATCTCTCCATTTGTTCGTCTATTACAATGTCTCTTTATCTGTATTCTTCTTTGATAATTGCAACATGACGGCAATCAGAAACTGTTATATCTGCCACTGCTTCATGCGCAAGTTTTAAAACATCGTCAATCCTGTAGGTAACGTTTCTTGAGGCGACACTTCGTTTTACTTGGTTCCATATCAGTTCTATTAGATTTAGGTCTGGCAATAAGGAGGGAGGCGTAAAATTGCATTTCCTCTCTCTCTGGCGATATTGTCTATAACATATTTTGGCGTTTGGTTGTTGGCTTTTGCTAAAGCAAGAAGCTGTGGACGGAGAAGTTTATTGTCAAACTGTATTTCGTGTAATCGAAGATAAGCCTAAATATCTGCTTTCTTGTTATTTGTTGTAGGACATTTGTCAAACTGTACAGAATGTTATGATGCATTGTCCATTATTATAACTCTCTTTTCGGGTAGGTTGCTCAAAAGTTTTTCTGTAAATCACTTGTTAAAGTTCTCACCATTCATCTCGTGTTGGTAGTCGCCAGTACACGATTTAGCCTTGTAAATCAGCAATGCATTTGGTACAAATCCCAACATTCAGCCCCATGAACGACGATAAGACGTTGTCCGCGGCTTACTGGTTCTAAAACACCGCATTCATCTTCATGTTGCCAACATTTCTTTGCAGTATATGCAGTGTCAATCCACGTCTCATCTATTGTACCAAGTTCATACCTTTCTTCCGGTATCTTTTACTCTATTCAAATACTGAATTCCTTTTCAACGATGGCATCCTTCTCGATCAGAACCTTTCTCTTTGTTTGAGAGCGCTTCCACTGGAAACCAAGTTCCTTCACAATTTTCAGAAGCAGTTATTTACCCCCGGGAAAATTAATGTCACATTTAAGCGATTTATAAAGTCTATCAATGGTTGGTAACTGACACTGGACTGTGTAAAATTCACGAATCTTTTGTCTGATGGCACATTTATCGAAGTCATCGTCAGGCTTATATGGACCTCTTACTTTCTGTCTTTCTGTGGAAAAAAGTCTCCATTTGTCATTTTTCTCGCGTCGAATTCTCCGTAAAGTAGCCATGCTAACCAGGTTAGCTTTTGCTGCCCTTTCTGTGTGTGCTTTTACTGGCGTGGACGTCGCTTGCTGAATTGGCGACTAAACAAACTTTGACACTTTGTAGACTATTTCTTTTGAATGAGAGGAAAGTATTCGCTTACGCTCGGCCATGATTGGTAATATCAAGCGCTCGTCATATAACGTTTTATCCGCTCCATCATTAATCACGGTATAAGTTTGGCAAGTTTTCCCGTTAAACCCTTTAACCTCGACGGTTATATTTCCAAGACAATTCTAAATAACAGTCCCGGCGGTTGAACAATCTATTGCTACCTTGGTAGTCGTGCGATATGTGTTGTTATCTTTATCCAAACTATTCTTTAAAATGTGATGGTTAGATCTACAGTTTTCTATAATCATACATTTTAGCTTTTCTACAGTCCCTTGAAAAATGTTGACCCTTTAAACAATTAAACCATAGCTAAGCAGTTCGAACAAAATTAACTCTATCAGTTGAGTTGAAAGACCTGAATTTTACTTATATTTCTAAATCATAACACATGTAACATGTACCATTACAATAAATACATTTACGATCTTGTGTTGTAGCCTTGCTTACATGCATATTACAAGAAGCACATTAAGATAACTTCTATTTTGTATTCATATCAGTTTGTTTGTCTATATCCTTTCTACATGTATTAGAGTTTTCTCTTACGATATCTTGACTAAACATTGACGAAGCTAAGCGAGATTTTTCTTATAAAAAAAAAATTGCTAAAGCAGAAATCTAGGTTTTCTACCAGTTTCAGTTATGGAATTTTAGAAGTGACTAGTACAAACACATTCTTCAACGTATCTCTTATATTCTACAGAATTTCAATACTAGTGTGTGCTTTTGTGGAACCAATGGAATAAATTTTGACAATTATCATCTTCCGAAGTTCTACTGTAATTTTCATTGTCCAGGTGATTCTATGCAAGTTTGTGGAGGATTTCGGAATATATCTTTGTATGAAACAGGTATTACTTAAAGAACTTTAGAATAATTTCAAATATTTTAGACTCGAGCATTACTGACGAGACATTGATTTTTTAAATGCAAAAGAAAGGCTTCCGTTATATTATTACTGATATAAAAATTAAGAGAGTGTACCACTTCATTCAATTCCACAAGCTTATTTGAAGAGGGTGTTAACGTTCATAATATGCGGTTTAAAAAATCTCCATGTTGGATATTTAAAAAAAAAATACAAATAAATGTAAAAGAGGGACGAAAGATACCAAAGGGACAGTCAAACTCATAATCTAAAACAAACTGACAACGCCATGGCTAAAAATGAAAAAAAAAAAAAAAAACAAACAACAGCACACACGACACAACATAGGAAACTGAAAAATAAACAACACGAACCCCACCAAAAAACTAGGGGTGATCTCAGGTGCTCCGGAAGGGTAAGCAGATCCTGCTCCTCATGCGGCACCCGTCGTGTTACTTATGTGATAACAAATCCGGTAAATAGTCTAATTCGGTAGGTCACATTCAGGAAAGGGAAGATATATATATATATGCTAAACTCAGATCGTGGCTCGGTACTTATACATCTCGTCAATGTGTTTGTATTGTCTTTCATTTTTGGTGGCGTGTTTTGTATATGCGACTTTTTGTATTTCTTTGGTTCTTATAACATGACTCTGTACTTTAAAATATCCCGTCAGTATGATATTGTTCTAATTTATGTCATTATGATATATTTCTACAAAATGCGTTGAACCAAAAACGTCAAAATCATTCAATGCGTAGTGGAATTAACTATTTGTGGATTCTTATAAATTCTATATATAAATTTTGGACTATTTTAAATCTCGGGTCTATTTCTGAAATTTATTCTTACATACTTTTGATTTTTTAACCCTGTATGCTAACATTGCCTTTGTAAATTTTAAAATTGTTTGTATGCACATAGAACGACAAATCTATGTGACGTATACAATTTTCTGACGTCAGACACACAAATCAATGAATGTGTTTGTAGATAGATGTTTTTGTGTTCTGTTAAATTATTCCTTTTAAAATTGTTATACGATGATGACTGATGTACCTATATTTTGACTATTTTATTTAGTGTGCCTGTTTAGTTAACGCATATATATGTTAATATAACGGAATTTGATGAGACTGTCATCAAAGTGAGAGGGCTAGCGCTATAAAACCAGGTTTAATCCACCATTTTCTACATTTGAAAATGTCTGTACCAAGTCAGTAATATGACAGATCTTGTCCATTCGTTTTTGATGCGTTTTGTTATTTGATTTTGCCATGTGATTATGGTCTTTCCGAATGGATTTTCCTCTAGGTTCAGTATTTTTGTGATTTTACTTTTGATGTTTTTCTATTTTAATAGGGTTTCATCCTTTGGACATTCAAAATGTTTTCTTCAAAGAATTTGCAAAAGACTATAAGTTGACAACACAGACCAATGGAGTTATAAGAATGATAAGCGTGTCACAATGTGCAATGCATTGCTTATCCTCTTTTTCTTGCCGAGCCTTTGAAATGTGCATCGACACTGCAGAATGTAGTTTGATATTTGACTATGAAACATTGTGTGATGGTATCCAACATGAGATTGGATACGTTATTTATATGTTGCAATAGATAATGATTCAAAGTTGGATGTAACGCGCCTTCTGACTAGCTGACAGTGTTTTGTCTATTAGCTTATAGACATAATTGTGTCATGTGACCGTGACGTCATGAACTTTTTTTTTATGTTCAAAACCAGCTTTACAATGGAATTTAGAACTTATTATAAGGAATGACGGTAATATTTTGTCTGTCTAATCGAAATAACATATAAATGTGTTGCATATTCTAAAATAACCTGCTACGCGGATTATTCAGTGTGCACCGCATGTTTTAGTGTTATTTTTTCATAGACCGAAAAAATATTACAGTCATTCCTTAAATGTAAACACCTTCTCCATGCATTAGAGTGAATGCTACTTAAATCGTGATATAATTATGTTATTTTATTTCATTTTTTAAGTTTTCTATCACTGTATAAATAACGTAGCTGGTTCCTCCAGCACGAGGAGAGTGAAAATAAACCAGTAAAACTAATCATGTTATTTATGATCAATACTAGTTTTCGAACACAGAAAATCAGATTAAGGATTGAAAAATTAGACACACTGTAAAAATATAATGTTAGTGATGATGAAATTACAGATAGTTTCATATCATATGACTTTCAGTATCAAAATCACTGACCCTACTAATAGATTGTGTAATGTTATAATTCTTGATTTTCTGTATAACTTGTCTTAACACACATTCATTTATATAAGTTGAATGATTAAAACTAGAAAAATAAACAAATTTCAAAATAAAATGATTAACAGAAAATCAAAGTTCAGTTCTTGCATCTCCTATATCTCAGCGAGTCTGTCATATGCTACTACGACAGTTATAAGGGTCTGCATTACATCCATTTTCATTCTCCGATATTGACACAGATAAAAAAAAATCAGCATCGGATCCGTTACATAGTTAATATTTGAGTGTTTTCATTGTCTACTTTACTTTTCTAAACAGAAAAATGCACACTGCCTATCCGTATGGCATTAACATATGTCAACTTAGCTAAAAGTTAACACCAATAAAAAGTAAAATCACAAAATTAATGAACTCTGAGGAAAATTCAAAACGGAAAGTATCTAATCAAATGTCAAAATCAAATGATAAAACACATCAAACGAATGGACATCTGTCATATTCCTGACTTGGTACAAGCATTTTCAAATGCAGAAATTGGTGGATTGAACCTGTTTTTTTTGGCGCTTAAACTCACTCTTGTATTACAGTCGCATCAAATTCCATGATTATATTTACAACGATATTAGATTGCAGTACCATTAGTTTGCGCCACGTTGGATAGTACTCACAATAAAATTAGTTCCCTGAACTGTATGTTGAGATATGCTTTACAATGATAAAACTATTAACAGAAAGAGATAGAAGGTATATGCAATGAGGCAGCAAACAAACAACATACAAACACAAAAAAAGATCATATTTGATTTTCCTTTCTCTCTTAATAAAGAAAAGTAATTCGAGTTCCACTGCTGAATCTTGTGTAGAAGAAACGTGCGTCTGGCGTACAAAAGTATAAGCCTTAGTTAATTTGATGGGCTTATAATCGAGGTTTTACAAACATAACGTCTGCTGTAGTTCATACACATGACTAGCACCTGAGTATATTTCGTGGTTAAACATGATTATGAGCACTGAAACCCTCCCATAACGACAATTGGGTGTACAATAGTTTAAAGATAAAAAGAAAAAAGTTTAAAGAGCATAAGATACACGGAAAAAAGCACATCACACTTTATTGTTGCACAACGTTAACTTGTAAAAGCAGATACATAGAATGCATTTAAGGAAATTTTAAAAGTCAAACAATTAATTTTAAAATAAATAACGATGTATTTTCTCTCTGTGAGATAAATATAAGACGTTACATTTTTTGATTCAATTCAAATAATGCAGGATTGCGATAAGAAATTTACTTAATATAGTAGAAAAGGTTTTAAAAGAAAAGTATCAACTTTAATTTTCAATGAAATAGTGTTATGTACTATTTGTATCTTATTCCTTTTGTCTTTACACGGAAATAATAAACTAAAACAAGGAATAAATGAATTGTATTTGGAACCAAGCACATACCTGCCAACTGCCACTATTTGCTGGGGATTTACCACATGGAGGCTGCCAAATGGGAATTTTGAAAGAGCAATGTTGTCCACAATTGAAACAAAACAATTAATTTTACAATGACTATTGGCTTGTAAAAGTATGAAGAAGCCAAAAAACAACATTAAAATGTATTTGAAGCCCCCCCTTGAAGGTTTTGTAGGACCATAAGAGCCATCTTGCACGTAAAACCCCCATGGGGATTTTGAAAAGTTGGCAGGTATGCAAGCATAATGGAAACACGACATTTTACAGTATTTTGAATTACAGATATTCATCACATGTATTTTTTGTAACAACAGTTGAGAAGCTACTTACACTATGACATTCCGAAAACATGCATATATATCTATTGGTTTTCTATAATATCTACTTCTGGCATATTTGAAGCCTGATATTTATTGCCAAGTACAACAAGAATGTGGATTATGAGATCTGATTAATGACTTCCTTTTAGAAAAACATATATAGGTTAACTTGAAATACGTTTTACAAACTGTGGGCGTTTGCAAATTGCGGATGTGTTAATTTTCAAAGTTTACTGTACAAAGACAGTATCGAGGTGTAGTATATATGCCTTCATGCTTACGTATAATTCAGCTCATCATACATACTAAGCACTTTTAAGTTCCATCACGCATGTGACACTGGTATAAAAATGTAGAAATCAAGCCAAGCACAAGGTATAAGAGCATTGAGAATTTTTTTTTTTTAATTTCAAAATCAATGAAAATATAACTATGATAACTTACTAATGTAAAACAAAACTTCAAAAGCTAACAATATAGCTACAAATAAATTATACCACGACCTAAATTTCAATTCTTTCTTTAGAAAAAAATTAACTATTGAAATAAGTTGGATTGAAGAGAATCGTCTTTTTTAGTTGTTATTAGTATGATTGTTTTTTAATTCGGACTTTTAATTGAATAGAAATCGTTTTTTTATTAATTGCACTCATGTTTATACAAGGTTTTTTTTCTCGTTAATTGTCAATATAATTATGTTGAAATAAAGTTATATTTTCGTGTGCTAAAACTAGTTAAAGAAAACAGTATTTTTCAAAGAATTTATTACTTTTAATAACTTAGGAATTTACCGGAGCTGAAGCTCTTATTAATTCAAAACCGCTTACGTACCAGTCTGCCGATTCGAAAGATGATACACCTTTAACACCGAATCACTTCTTGCACGGACAATTTAGTGGTCATTTCACTCCAGAAACCGTTGATAATACTGGTTGTAACCCGAGAAAACGTTGGAGAAGAATACGGGAATTAATTAGACATTTTTGAAATGTTGGATTAAAGAATGGTTGCCAGCACTTAACAAACACGACAAATGGACTTAAACGAAAAGGGACATGAAAACTGTTGTTTAGTGTGTTTGTGGTGAATTCGAACGTTCCGAGAGGACATTGGTCGCCTGGCAGAATAATAGAAATTTTCCCCGGCAAAGTAGGACTTGTACGCGTTGCAAAAGTTTCACTTGGTCAACCTGTATTAATAAGACCAATAACAAAACTGTGTCAGTTAGACATCGAAACCTCCGAAAATGACAGTGATAAACAAAAAGTGTGGACATATATTTTCATTTCAATAAAGACAGTTAAATATTTTGAAATAGTTTTAGATTTTGATAATTTGAACTAAGATCAAAGACCGTTTTATATCGTTAAATTATTGTTTTGTTTGATTAGCTTAGAGCAGTCAAGAAGGGGGGGGGGGCAGATTGAAGACAATAGTTTGTTTTAGTTTTTATTAGTTTGATGTTTTTTAGTTAAGATTTTTTATACAGTAGAAATCGGTTTTTATTATTGCACTTCTATTTATGCAAGTTTTATTTTTATCGTTGATTTCTATATAATTATGATGGAATAAAGCTACATTTTCGTCTGCTAAAATTAGTTAAAGATATATATATAACAGTATTTTCCAAAGAATTTATTACAGTGTAGAAAGTTAATTGTTGATCTCAACGGGATTCCTAAGTTTTATGATACCCCCAGTGGGTCAGTCTAGTCATTTAGAGTTCAAATAATAGTCGTCTTCAATTGCAGTTGTGGCGATTTAATTACTTTGTTTTGATCATCTCTGGGAATCAGGTTAAAAAAGTGTGAAATTTTATTGTCTAATGGTCAGACGTAAACAGATCGTCTTTTTCATGCGATAAGTTAACATGTGAAATTGTAATACAAAATGATTAAAATTCAGAAAGGAAATGGGGAATGTGTCAAAGCGACAACAACCCGACCATAAAGCAGACAACAGTCAAAGACCACCAATGGGTCTTCAATGTAGCAAGAATTCCCGCACCCGTAGGTGTCCTTCAGCTGGCCCCTTAAAATTTGTATACTAGTACAGTGATAATGGATGTCATACTATACTTCGAATTATACACAAGAAACTAAAATTAAAAATCATACAAGACTAACAAAGGCCTGAGGCTCCTGACTTGGGACAGGCGCAAAATTGCGGCGGGGTTAAACATGTTTATGAGTTCTCAACCCTCCCCCTATACCTCTATCCAATGTAGAAAAGTAGACGCATAACAATACGCACATTAAAATTCAGTTCAAGAGAAGTCCGAGTCCGATGTCAAAAGATGTAACAAAAGAAAATAAATAAAATGACAATAATACATAAATAACAACAGACTACTAGCAGTTAACTGACATGCCAGCTCCAGACCTCAATTAAACTGATTGAAAGATTATGTCTTCATCATATGAATATCAGGCACAATCCCTCCCGTTAGGGGTTTAGTATCATACTATCATAAAATATATGAGAAGAACATAACCCGTGCCATGCCAATAACTATTTTTTAAAATTAATAAATGTGTTTAGTTCCGATGCAAAGACCCTATTAAGTGAATCAATATTAAAGCCAAAATATGAAATCTTTAATGACCTGACAGTATTTTAACTATATCTCTTCTTAATAAGTCTGTTTAAAGGTTTTGTAAGCTTTTGAGGTGAATACTGACATTTTTGTGCTTTGTAAAGAATATTACCATAAAAGATTGGATGTGAAATACCTGAACGTATAAGATGTCTACATGTTGAGTTATATTTACGAATTATTTCCTTATACCGGTGATAAAATTTAGTAAATGTTTTGACCAGTTTGTGATATCGAAAACCCTGGTGTAATAATTTTTCAGTAATACATAAATTTCTCTCGCTAAAATCTAATAAGTTGTTACATACACGAGCGAATCGTACAAGTTGAGATATATAAACACCATAAGATGGTGACAAGGGAACGTCACCATCTAAAAATCGATAATTAACGATAGGAAATGAAAAATCATCTCTTTAATCATAAATTTTTGTATTAAGCTTCACGTTAATGATATAGATATCAAGATCGAGGAAAGGGCAGTGGTCATTGTTAGTATTAGCTTTATTTAAAGTCAGTTCAACAGGGTAAATTTCTTTAGTATACATACTGAAGTCGTCATTATTGAGAGCCAATATATCATCCAAATATCTAAAAGTATTTTTAAATTTTTGTATCAAATATTGTTTCGATGGGTCTTTGTTAATTTTAGTCATAAATTGTAACTCATAACAATACAAAAACAGGTCCGCAATAGGTGGTGCACAGTTAGTCCCCATTGGAATTCCAATAACTTGACGATATACGGAATATTCAAAGCGAACAAAAATGTTATCAAGTAAAAATTCAAGCGCATATATAGTATCAAAGCATGTCCAATTGACATAGTTCTTTTGTTTATTGCTACTAAAAATGACCTAAAAGAGTTTGAACATATATACTCGCATTCTGACTTTTTAAATGCCCAGTTAATAAGGGATGTGAATTTTTTCTTCATAAGAATATGAGGCAAAGTGGTATAAAGGGTAGAAAAATCAAAGCTTTGAACAGATTCAAATCACCAATATATGCATGCAATTTATCAAGTACTTCCAACGAGTTTTTGACACTCCAAAAGTAATTAATTCCACTATTTTGAAAGGCTTTATTTGAAAAATTCATTATCAGGTTTTTTATTGTACCAAGTTTACAGTACTTGCAACCTTAGGCGTTACTGTTTGACGTGAACTTGACTGATCTGTGAATGATCGGTGACGGATGTTTGACTGATCGATGAGTGATCGGTGATCGGTGACCCATAGGATCCGTCAGATAAGTCAAATAACCTATGTGAGAGTTACCCTGACAACAGTCACCGATCGATCAGTAAATTATAGCTAAAAGTTTGTGTTTGTTACAGATGTCGTTTTCTGAAAATGAAGTCAGTTGGAATGTTGGTGAATTCGTGATTTCCTTTTGCAGAACCTCTATATAAAATTTACGTCAAACAATAATGATATTATTAGCAGCTTTATCAGCCGGGACAAAAACAAATTCCTTGGCTAGTTCTTTTAGTTTATGTTTGATACGCGAAATAGGGTTTTTATGGTTGTTGTTAAGAGTAAAATGTTCTTTAAAATATTGTATTCGAATATCAACTATCTTCATTACTGAATCAAAACAGTCCAAAGATTTTTTGTCAGCTTTTTCCCGTTTTACCCATTTCAAACAGTAGGTATGGAGTGAGTCGTTGATGATATTACGACACTCATTCCAATGTTCCAATTATTAATTGACGGGGGACGATATTTAGGTCCTTTACTAAGGAATGATTTTAACTCTCGGTCGCGAACGATGTTAAGGTCTCCTGTTATGACATGGGAAATGGGGCCATAGGTGTATTCGGAATTTCTGCAATTACACGACATAGGTGTATGTTCAAAGATATTTATATCTTTACATAATTGGCTATAATTAAACACATATTTCCGGGTAGATTTCTTGTAAATATAACAAATAAGAGGGAGTTCAGTATTATCAAAATATCCAGGCATTTGGTCTTTAACATAATGGTCGTTAAAAATACCGGCAATATTTACAAAATCAAAACCTTTATTGACATACTTTAGTTTAATTAAATGTTTTTTTTATGATCTTCAGGGCGGTTAATTTTTGGAAACAATTTAGAATAACAATATGCCATTATAATTTGAACAATTTCATACTTAGGACTGTAATATGAAATTGTGTTGCAATCCTCTAAAATTTTATTTAATTTACTTATAGGTAAAGAACAAAGCTTGGTTAACAGATAATGTCTGCCGTTGTTTTTTGAAATAGAAATTAGGTCCGAAATATTTGTATGGTTGGTCCGAAATTTTCTTTGATTGCGATTTTTTCTGCGTCCATGAGAACGATTTTTACGAACAGTTTTAGAAACTGTATCCAAAATGTTAACAGAATCGGTTCTTGATATATTGCCAATTCCCATGATATTATCATTAAGACCGAGAGGGTAGACTGTCTGTAATTTTTTAATCCAATTTAATTCAATTATTTTCCGTGATCGTACCAACTTTGAATGAGATTCACCAGGCTGCTTATTTACAACTCCTAAAGGTTGAACTGTTAAATATTTAATAGGATGATTGTGCTTCTTAAGATGTTGATAAATGATACTTTTGAATTTATTGGGTCTTTTAAAACGATACAGGTGTTCTTGCGTGCGTTTAGATAAATATCGCCCAGTTTCACCTACGTACTGAATACTGCATCCCGGTTTGTTACATGTGAGTAAATAAATAAAGCTGTTTGTTTTTTTCAAGTAATATCAGTTTCAAAATTTCAAGAAAATGTGCGACCATTAAACGTGGACCTTACCGTATTGTTGGTGGAAAGACGGGGACATGTAAGTCATTTTTTGGCATGACACTTATCGATAGCAGGGTAACCACGATTTTTATTGTTAAAAATGTTAGCGATAGTAGTATTTTTAGATAGGCGATTTTGAAGATTGAGACGTGTAGATACCCTTCGAACGAATATTATAATTATATATAGTATTTAATATTTATCCATTTCTTAGCTTCATATTTGTTATTGTTTTGTAGATTTATTATAAAGGAGCAAAGACTGGCGTCCAGAATATGAACCAACACACAGTAAATTGAATTGTGTAAAAATGAAAAAAAACTGTTCGGCTAAAGACGTCAAACGCTTTTTCTTATAAATTACCCGACAAATTTAACAAAAGTTAGGGTATATCAAGGTAACGACTGACGTCTGACTAAATTTATGACTGGGGCTGAATATTAAAATAAATAATCCTAAAGTAATGAGAAGTTCTCGCTCGGACACACACTCCATAATCTAGTATAATATAACAGCATAAACTTTAAGCACGACATTAAAGACAAACTCTGTAAAAAATAAAATTGAGAAAGAAAATGGGGAATGTGTCAAAGCGACAACAACCCGACCATAGAGCAGACAACAGTCAAAGACCACCAATATACCTCTAGCCAATGTAGAAAAGTAAACGCATACCAATACGCACATTAACATTCAGTTAAAGAGAAGTCCGAGTCCGATGTCAAAAGATGTAACAAAAGAAAATAAATAAAATGACAATAATATATATTATAAATATTGTAAATGACAATGAATGATTGTATATATTGTAAACATTCAATTGGAATACAATGTAGTTATTAGCAAACATTCGTTAGTTATGGATATAATAATAATAATGGTATAACATTATCGCCGAATTCCCAAATCCCAAATCGTCGAACTTTACATGAACAATGTATTCCGCTGCACATTTCAAATCGTCTCCGCAACATTTTGGTAGCAGACCGTGGTGCAATGAACTGTAATGATTATCGTAATAGTATTGTGAGAAAATAAGAAATTGGGATTCGGAAATCGAAGCAGAGGCAAGCGAGGGAGACAAAATGGACGAAACCGTAATTGCTTAACCGGATGAAAGTGTACAATAAGAAGATCAGAAGAAGAAAAAGCAAAAGCGGAATCGGCATTCACAAAAAAACTAGACATTCAGTACTACAAATTCTTAAAGAAGATTTTCCTGATCGTGGAGAAATAAAAGTATTTCAAGAGAAACTGATAAATGCGGAGGAAAAAGTGATGGATATTATGGAGAATATTTACGACGAATATAAGCTCAGGAATGATATTCTGAATAAAAAAAAAACCAACAAAAGAGATGGCAAAAATGGAAGAGGAGTTTACCAGCACAGACAATAAGTATCGAGAGCAAGAGGAGGTCAAGCGTTGGTTCTTATGTATCGAAAATATCAGAACGAGTTAATGTGAATTCCGGAAATAAAGTGGAAAGTAAACATGTAAATAAAGAAAAGGAAGTTAAACCACAACAAACTACGAAAGAAGAAAAGAACGAGAAGCAATTGAATGAAATGAAATTGTATTCAGATTTAGGAAAGGAAACAGTTAAAATGAGCGTAAATACCAGTTTTCACAGGAAATAAAAGGAATTATCAGAACTGGAAAGCTGCATTTCTAGCATGTATTGATCAAGCACCGGCAACGAAGGAGTATAAGTTATTACAACTGAGACAATATGTTAGAGATGATGCTTTGCAAGTTATCGAAAATTTAGGACAGTCAGCAGTTGCTTACGATGCCGCACAGAAGCGACTAGAAAGAAAGTATGGAGGACAACGAAGACAAATAACATTGTATATAAAAGAGCTAGAAAACTTTAAACCTATGAGAGAAGAAATCGTTAAAGACATAGCAAATTTGCAGATTTATTGGATATAGCAGTTGTGAACTTGAAAGAAACAAGTTATCCAAGGAGTTAAAGAATGGCTCTTTGTACAACAAATTGCAGCGAAAGATTACAGAATCTCTATTGTCGAGGTATCATCGTTGGATATTCGAAAGCGAAAAGCAGAGTCAATTGAATGTCTACGTGAGTGGATTTTACAGGAAGCAGAGCTACAAACTAGAGCATCAGACAAAAATACATGAATTTTAAGTACGAACAACAGCAGCAATTCACAGCGGAATTATAAGGGAAATCATGAGGGTGGATTTTTTGGAGAATCGCAAAATGAAAGAAATAGAGCTAAGTCATATTTGGGTTTCTTCCTGGTAGAATAATTGTAAAAAAATATTGATTTTCTCTACTTTGTATTAACAAGTCACTTAAAATGCTACAACTAATGAAAATGATATTCAAGAGACATAATCGATCGAAAATATAAACATATTTATGAATGAAAACAAATGATTATTTTTGTTTTTAAACATTTTTAATGAAAAGAAAACCGCAGCTCAACCATGTCAACACTATGCATCAAATTCATCAACTTCTCGGATAATCATTTTTCTGTTTCATTCATTAGGTTTATGACATAAGGATATTTATAAAATGCTATAAATCCTTGTTATTTGTGTTGGTTTCAAAAGAAATAAGGTGCGAATATCAAATCTGGAATTAATCATTTCCCGTCACGTTTTCAATCGCTTAAATTTCAAAAACAAGGAGAATTATGTCTTCATTTTAAGTTCGTTATAGGTATACTATCAGTTTAGATAGTCGTTTAAAAGCTGGTTACATTAAAGAAACATCGATGACATCTTTTTTTCAAGTTTCGATATTTTTGACATTGTTATCAATTATGTCCGGTGTTTTTTGTTAACAAAAGTGTGTGCATATAATGGATTATATGCGATTCCAATACACGTCAGAAGTCTAGCTTGCTATTAAACCAGGTTAAATTTAGCATTTTTTATATAGTTAAAACAGACCATCGTGCATGGACAATCTGTAAGGAAATCATGAAAACCTTTGTCAAATTTAAAGTAACATGATAGAGGAGAAAAAATGTTAAAAGGGATTTTCAAATTCAAAAGTAAAAAACAAACCGACAATGTCATGACTAACTGAAAACGACCAAAATAAAAACAACATTTTGTGCCGCATGTGGAGCAGGATCTGCTTACCCTTCCGGAGCACCTGAGATCACCCCCAGTTTTTTGGTGGGGTACGTGTTGTTTATTCTTTAGTTTTCTATGTTGTGTCATGTGTGCTGTTGTTTGTTTGTCTTTTTCATTTTTAGCCATGGCGTTGTCAGTTTGTTTTAGATTTATGAGTTTGACTGTCCCTTTGGTATCTTTCGTCCCTCTTTTTGATTATAGTCACATATGTATTAAGAGAGAGAAAATATCTATATGAGTAAAGAAAATTTGCTGTGTTATGTTATGTTTTGTTGACTGTTGTTTTTATTTTGGTCGTTTTCAGTTTGTCATGACATTGTCGGTTTGTTTTTTACTTTTGAATAAAAAAAATCCTTTTAACATTTTTCTCTTCTCTATCATGTTACTTTAAATTTGACAATTCTATTCAATCCATTAATTTGGTTGATACAGATATACATGTTATATCATACATTGTTTGTTATTAACACATTACATGTATTTTTTTATTTTTTTTTGATAATCGAAATGATGGGAACACATTTCAGAAGTTATGCATGTTATGAATGAATAACAGTTTTCTCGTCGGTTAGTATCAAGAGTTGAACGGTGGCCACGGGATAATGTATGTATTGCTTAAAAAATTAGCAAATTACAAATTACATGTATAGTGTGTTTATCATAAACGAAATAGTGCGAAGAAGATTCATGAGTTGTGATTGAACAACAGTTTCTCTTCAATGAGTGTTGGAAATCGACAATAATCTAACAAAAATATCATTGGTGTAATGCTTACTATTAAGAATCTCTTTGCGAATGATTAAAACATTGTTAAAGCAGATAAATCAACATATAAAAAAGAAAATTACTCCATACATTGATAATTACTCAGTACATTCAGTGATCAACTTTTATTTTGTTATAAGATGTTAATCTTTAGATGTTTTCCGGCGTACTTTCGAGTCGTATAATTCATGCATCATTGTAATAGACATCTTTACTACTTTGATATTTTCTTTCAGTTAGGTATTTTTGTTATTCTACTTTTTATACGACCGCAAAAATTGAAAATATTTTGGTCGTATATTGGTATCACATTGGTGTTGTCGTCGTCGTCGTCGTCCGAAGACATTTGGTTTTCGCGCTATAACTTTAGTAAAAGTAAATAGAAATCTATGAAATTTAAACACAAGGAATATGACCATAAAAGGAAGGTTGGAATGGTTTTGGGTGTTTTGGTCCCAACAGTTTAGGAATTAGGGGCCAAAATGGGCCCAAATAAGCATTTTTCTTGATTTTCGCACAATAACTTTAGTATAAGTAAACAGAAATCTATGAAATTTTAACATAAGGTCTATGACCACAAAATGAAGGTTGAGATTGATTTTGGGAGTTTTGGTCCCAACGAATTAGGGTCCAAAAGGGTCCAAAATTAAACTTTGTTTGATTTCATCAAAAAAATGAATTATTGGGGTTCTTTGATATACCAAATCTAACGGTGTATTCAGATTCTTAATTTTTGGTCCTGTTTTCAAATTGGTCTACATTAAGGTCCAAAGGGTCCAAAATTAAATCAGCTTGATTTTAACAAAAATTGAGTTCTTGGGGTTCTTTGATATGCTGAATCTAAACATGTACATAGAATTTTGATTATGGGCCTAGTTTTCAAGTTGGTCCAAATCGGGGTCCAAAATTATTATATTAAGTATTGTGCAATAGCAAGAAATTTTCAATTGCACAGTATCCCGCAATAGCAAGAAATCTTCAGTTGCACAGTATTGTGCAATAGCAAGAAATTTCAATTGCACAGTATTGCGCAATAGCAAGAAATCTTCAATTGCACAGTATTGTGCAATAGCAAGACATGTCTAATTGCACAATATTGCGCAATAGCAGAACATTTTCAATTGCACAGTTTTGCACAATAGCAAGAAATATTAAATTGCACAGTATTGTCCGTTTTAAAATTGGTCTACATTAAGGTCCAAAGGGTCAAAAATTAAACTTTGTTTGATTTCAACAAAAATTAGATATATGGGGTTCTTCAATATGCTGAATCTAACCATGTATTTAGATTTTTAATATTTGGGCCCGGTTATTAAATTGGTCCACATGGTCTAAAATTGAACATTATTTGATTTCATCAAAAATTGAATTATTGGGGTTCTATGATATGCTGAATCTAACCATGTTTTTCTTATATTTTAGATATTTGATATTGGACCATAATAGGTAAATGTCCAATTTAAAAGTTTTTAAGTTTAAGTTCTTAGACCACATTTATTATGTGTCAGAAACCTATGTTGTGCCAACTATTTAATCACAATCCAAATTCAGAGCTGTATCAAGCTTAAATGTTGTGTCCATACTTCCCCCAACTGTTCATGGTTCGACCTCTGCGCAGCATCTGGTTAATTATAACTATCATATTCCTGTCGTTTAACTTCTTGTATGTGCTCAACATTGCAGTTGAACTAGAAATCTACAGTTAGAATAAATCGTATTTACCCGAAATAAAGAAAAAAACAGATCTGGGCATTGGATGTATGTTTCCAGAAAGTCGTATGAAGATACTAACGCACTTATATAATTATGTATCAATCTTATTCCTAATGCTTGTTTAAAAGGTCAGCATTCGTACAACACAATTTTCGGTAACTATTATTGTAGATCCCTATTCGGCTGCTCAATTTCAAACATATTCAAGCTTTATAGATTTATATGGTTTTTTTTCTTTATAGATGAATCGGTCGATTTAATTTAAAATTTTAAAACGCTGAAGATCTTTTATAGTGAGCAAAAGACGTAAAAACAATGTCATCAATTTAAAAAGAATTTAAAACGTAGGTTTATTTTGTTGCTAAATAAATTATTTGCTATAATTTGAAAAATTAAATGTATAAAGGTCGCTTGAAGTGTGACTGTAACGTCATGAAAATAATTAAAGTAACTTTTTTTTACCTTATGTTACTTTTTCACGCATAGTATTTGGTCAAAATATATAGGAATTAAAGCTTTAACCAAGCACATATTGATATATACTTTGATATTTTTGAAAAATACATACGTCTTCAAAAGACCCATCAGTGATGCCCGAATTAAAAAAATGTTTAAAAGGTCAAATGTACCATGTGATTCTATAAATTTTTATTTAATTATTCTTTTTGGTTTAATATTCACCGGGGCTTACAGACTATTAATACCTTCTCTTAAAATTTTTCAATAAAATTAGTAAAGGAAAATATGAAAAAAACAAAGAAAAAATGAGAATCCAATCAAAAGTGAAATACAAGTAAATGTCAACGTAAGGTTCAGAGCAAACCAAACGCAATTTTCGTCGGATATCCCAGTCGAACCATTAAACAGAGCAATGCAACAAGAATCATTACCATCATTTATTTGCAGCAATATTTTAAAACATGAATCTAAAGGGGCAGACTTTGCGCTAATGTTATTAGCAGAATAAAAAAAAAAAAATTCAAAATTCATTAAATGAAAATAAATTTATTTGAAAAGGTTAAATAAAAACAAGTGAAATTGTACATAAGAATAATAAAGCATTAATTGTTAGCTGTATATAAAAAGGCTCAACATTAAAATATGTCAAACAAGTAAGAAAATATATAAATTCAAATATATGATTTTTGTTCTCGCCAACTAGATAATTTCCCCCCTTTATTACAGCATATCTAAAAAATACCATCAAAGATACAAGGTTTATGATTTGTAACGACAAAAAATTAAATCACAAAGATACTCCGAGGATATATATCAAACCGGAAGACCGGAATAAAATGGTTAAATAATAAAAGAAATGGATAACAACTGTCATATTTCTAAATTGGTACAGGCATTTTCTAATGTGGATCAAACCCGGTTATATAGCTAGCTTAACCTCTTACTTGTATGATTATAGCATCAAATTTCTCTATATTGACAAGGATGTGTAAACAAAACAAACAGACACAGCTAGAAAAAGCTAGTCTTATACATTGATAACTTTCCTCATTTGAGATCATATTGTTTAGCTCCTCAGAAAGCTCTCATCGATCTCAAGTTTTGAGCGTTATTACATGTAATTATAACTATTCGTAACAACAATAAGTTTTAGCAACCAGGCAAATAATAGGATTCTTTTCGTTCTGTTCACATATAGGATAATAATTAGAATGTAGTGCTTAATGTTCTATATCACAGAAATGTTTGACGTTGACTTGCTAATGTATATAAGGCAAAAAACTTCCATCAATTAGTTTTCTATTTTGGTTATTTGTTAATAAACTGTGTAACACTAAATTCTCTTCTGTGTCGAATGGAAGTTTAAGTGAAATTCACAATTGTTAACTGCACGAATAAAGATGTAAATAAAGGGATTGCAATTAAAATGACTCATAACATGATATCAAATCCTGAAACGGATTTTTTAGATATTTTTGGTGGAAACTTATTTATACAACTTATTAATTGTGGTGTAATATATTATGCTGGATTGCCATAATTAGTTGATCTGAAATAAATTGAGACATAATTAAAAAAAAGTTAAAAAAAAATAAAATTAGATGACTGAAAAAATTAAAAACAACACCTTTAATAATTTCTTGCGTCCAAAGCTTTTCTGGATTTACCTTCATCAGAAACGCTCAAAGCCAAACATTTGCAGTCCGAAGAAAGATAAGTACCAAAAATCGTTGAAGAGCTATATGTAAAAAATACCTAAAATAAATAGCAAATTTCATCTAAAGCCAGTTTGCTTGAGGGAGTTGAAACCTTAGTTTCATAATAATTTCAAAATTTATTAACGGACATTTTTAGTAAAGTTTGTTAAATCATGTCAATACCGAAGCACCACTGACTACTGAGCTGATTATACTCTCGGGGACTGATAGTCAACCAGCAGAGGTATCAACTCAGTGATGTAAAAGTTTGAAAACAACACGTTTAATAACTTCTTGCGTCCGAAACTTTTGAAATCCGAAGATAGATAAGTACCGAAAATCGTTGAAGAGCTATATGTCAAAAATACCTAAAGTAAATAGCTAAATTCATCTAAAGCCAACTAGTTCAGTTCGAAGGTTAAGGTTTATTTTCAACTTATTTCAATTCAATGTAGTCCTTGTATTTGTATTTTAACATGTTCAATTACAAATTGATCAACATGATCAAGTGAAACAGGAGACATATTTCTTGTTTTAATCTTTATATATTATACAAAAGACACGGAGAGATGTAGATGGACGCACACATGTAGAAAATGATGACTTCTTTTTTGCTCAATATATATATACACACAACAATATAAACATATGTTAGTTTTCTCGTTTAAGGGGGTTCGCGGGTCTAAATCATTTATATAGGATTTCTCTATATTTTTCTATAAATGAACTTTATCTTATAGTTAATAGAAAAATAAAATAAAAAAATGGGGTCACCGTTCATTTGCGCTCACAATCTGCCTTCGAAAGAAGCATACATCTTTGTAAAAGTGTTTTTTTTCTGTTGACCTAATAGGAGAAATAAAGGTAATATCGAAATAAAAAAAGAAATTTATTACAGAAATCGCTAAAATTTTACAATAATTTAGTTTAAGTACAGCATATATCGAAATTATATTAAAAAATATAGGTCACCGATGAGTTAACAGAGATATTTCAATTTTAAAGCCAAAAAAAGGCATTTTTCCACCAAAGGGAGATAATTTGGAAGTTTTTCAATGATGTTTACATTTTAAAAGTCATCTGGGGCCAACATGAATTAATTGTTTTGAATGTTTTTTGTACCATATGATATCAGCCTTGTATTGTACACATAACAGGTACACAAATAGATTGTTGCTTTATTTGTACTTTTACAAATAAATTCTCCTGTTACCCCACTTCCATGACGAGCAAGCGGTAATGTGTATATTTCGTTTTCCATACCAGTTGATTTTGGGGCCCTTTTCGCAGTCCGCGTTACACGTTGTAGATTTCTTTGAAAAATTAGAGAGCATGATTTAGATTTTAAAGCTTCCAGTGTTGGGAGTAAATTTCAGGATAAAATCAATATATGTACATTGTCGGAAAATAAAAAAATATTTGTACTCGCTGCGAAACAGCCTCGCTTTTCGTCCTGTTTCTAAAGCTCATACAAATAAATTTTATATTTCCGACAATGTACATATATTGTATATTTACATGTGTCATGTCGGGGCCTTTTATGGCTCACTAAGTAGTATGTGCTTTGCTCTTTGTTGAAAGTCGTACGGTGACCTATAGTTTTTAATTTCTGTTTCATTGGTCTCTTATGGATAGTTGTCTCACTGGCAATCATACCACATCTCCTTTTTTATATATCGTTTTCTGGTTTTTGATGTTTTGTCGTGATTATATCAAATGTCTAAATTTTTAGCTATCTGCTTAACTTTTTAGCAGTTGAAAGAATGACAATTTTAATAGAGTAATTTCTCGACCCTTCAATTTAATACACATGGATAAAAACGAGAGCAATGCAAAAATGAAATGAAACAACCGGACAACAGTCCAAAAAACAGTGCACCCAAAGAATTAAACAAACACTGCATACAACCTGGGATGATAAAGTATCTCAATTTTAGATATACATTAGACCGTTTTCCAGTTTGAATGATTTTACCCTAGTATCTTGGACCCTTTATATCTTGTTGTTCGATGTGAACCAAGGCTCAAAGTTTAAGGCCGTACTTTGTCCTATAATTATTAACTTTATACACATTGTGACTTGGATGGAGTGTTGTCTCATTTACACTAAAACCATGGCTTCTTATTTATATTTTTCGTTTCAATTTTATAGTTAACTGTTCGGTGTGAGCCAATGTTCCATGTTGAAGACGTATTTTGTCCTATAATTGTTTATTTTTACATATTGTGACTTGGATGCAGAGTTGTCTCATTTTCACACATACCACATCTTTTATTTCTATGTATTCCATCAATTGGCAATCCTCGGGTGACTCCGCTACTCTCCTTCTATCGGTACGGAATCGGCCGAGTTGTGACGAATGTGTATTCAATCAGTCGGCAATCCTCGGGTGACTCCGCTACTCTCCTTCTATCGGTACGGAATCGGCCGAGTTGTGACGAATGTGTATTCAATCAGTCGGCAATCCTCGGGTGACTCTGCTACTCTCCTTCTATCGGTACGGAATCGGCCGAGTTGTGACGAATGTGTATTCAATCAATCGGCAATCCTCGGGTGACTCCGCTACTCTCCTTCTATCGGTACGGAATCGGCCGAGTTGTGACGAATGTGTATTCAATCTTTCACAAAATCAATTATCTGTCGTTTTTTAATGAACCACAAGTTATGTTTAAACATATTCAATACCATTTATTTAAAAGTGAAAACATTAGTCATATAGAATGAAGTTAAACAACTTTCTAACATATCCAACACCATTCTGTTATTTAACATAACACAAGAAGCTATAGCAGATATTACAATACATTCTATTTAGTTGAAATCATTTTCAGGGTAGTCATCAACAGACATTCATTTTTAAAATGACATTAATATTGTGGTATTTGTAATTATGGTTATTTTGCGCATATTTTTTGGTAAATTTTTACAAAACCTACACTGGAATCATTAAACAGAATATCACAATACAATATGTATTTCTTGCTTAAGGTGGTACCTAACACTACAGGGAGATAACTCTGTAATATCAGCTAAACGTTTTAATTACGTTGCTTCGTGAAGGCAATATAAAGCTTCTCAATGATCAAAACTAGTGTTTGTCAAACTGCTATATAACCAGTGTAATTTTTCTGATAAAACGCTTGGTTCAAATTATTTGAATTTTTTATATTTTTGTAAAAGGGTCAAAGTAAATACTTTGTCAAAATTTTATGAAAATTAAACGAGCCAAATTAATTTTAGTGAAAGTGTTGGGTACCACCTTAAGGTAAAAATTTTATTCGAAATTTGTTTTTCTTCATGATAATGACAAATTCGATAGGAAATCACAACATAGATATTAATTTGTTTTACTACGTTTTTTGATTGAGTTAAGCCTTCCAATTGATATTTAATAGTGTGTCTTTCCATGATGTGATGTTATACTATTATTTCAGAAACGGAGACGGTTTGGTACCATTAAAACGTATATTCCTGCTGCAATTGTTTGCACCTGTCCTAAGTCAGGAATCTGATGTTCATTGTTTGTCGTCTGTTTATGTGGTTCATAAGTGTTTTTCGTTTCTCGTTTTTATATAAATTAGACTGTTGATTTTTCCCGTTTGAAAGGTTTAACACTATTATTTTTTGGGGGCCTTTTATAGCTTGCTGTTAGGACTGAACCAAGTCTCCGTGCTGAAGGCCATTCCTTGACATATAATGGTTTACTTTTATAATTTGTTACTGGAATGGAGAGTTGTCTCATTGGCACTCAAACCACATATTCCTATATCCATATAATTGCTAAAACATCACAATTTTGGCAGAAAGGGTATTTAATCATTTTGGCAGTTGCAAAAGCATCAATAGTAGGCTACTTCCATGAGAATAGAAAGAAATTATAGTTTTAAGTGGACCTAACCACAAAAGAGAGTTAACTCTTCACAAATCAGCTGATTAATTTTAATCGTATCCCATTAGTAAAGATTAATCAAGCTTCTCAATTATCACATTTGGTGCTATATGCTATATAAACAATGAAATTATTCCGGTAAATTGTGTTGTTAACAGTTTTGATTTTTCTTGATTTTTTGATTTTTTTAACCAGTTCAAAGTAATTACTTTGTCAAAATTTTAAAGGAAAATCTGAATAAGTCACAGTTTTGGCAATTAACAACGCATAATAAATATATGCCTAGGGGGTAGAAACCTTGATATTCCATGTAATACAAATTAAATAAACATAAAATGTATGAAAAATTAACGTGTTATTGTTTTTTGAAGTGAATATCGAACTTATTACTTGGCTGGTGATGACCCCAGCGACAAAACGTCTGTCAGCAGTAGCGTTTACCAATTGATTGATAAAATTCATTAAAGGTACTGAGTTCTTATCTATAACGAAAGTCACGTGGTTCATCTTTATAAGTATAATTAATGGCATGCAAATAAAAACAGTTTGAAGTTAAAAAAAAATGAATCGAAATTGAAGGGCATTGAATACATCGAAAAGAGGTTCCGAAGGTAAGAAACAATAAACGCCGTGATTTATATGTTTAGATTTTACAGATTCTTCCAGAATTATTATTTTTAACATCATCGATACTACTTCAAAGACAGATTTAAACAAGTGCATTTATAAATATTTTATTAGTAAAATAAAAGATATATACCATTGATTACATAACAAATATTTCATAAAAAGATAACACATTTAGGTTAAGGTCAAACTTTTACATAAATAAAATATCAGTCAGCTGTTAATAAAAGGCTTGTATAACCAAATGCCACATTTTTGGGAAAATAATATAAAAATGCAACACAGCTAAAGAAAATATATTCGAAAACCTGATGTATATATTAACCATTCAAATATGTTTTCCCCTACTAGTTTATCAATCTTACACTATTTTGACACAGGTAGTGTTTAGTCTTTGTCATCAAAATAAATTGATGTTGATTCTCCATTGTTTATCAAGCTTAAAATCTGTTGAATTGATTCACTTCTTTGATAGGAACACATTACAATACAACATATATTTCCGATAGATGTTTTTTGTTGCAACAATGTTTTTGTGCATAGTTCTTCCCTGTTACCAATGTTCAAAGAAGGTAAAACAACAGACATAGTTCTGGTTACTTGTAGGTTGTTTGAAGAAGGTTTAGTTTCGATTCCGTGATTTGAAATGATGATACGTCGCTTTTTATACTTGAAGTATTAAAAGTGATAATTAGTGTCAAGTTTCTTTATTTGTTTTCACAGCATGACATTTAGAATAACAGGAAAAGCATGAAGTTACGGGAGCTGTTCTTTATGGATTGTTGTATCATCGTCACATAAATTTAATGTTAATAATCTATAGATATAGGAAGATGTGGTTTGAGTGCTAATGAGACAGCTCATCTTCCGAGTGACTAACCATTAAAACAGTATGTATGTTATCTGCAGTTTTTCTACGGCTTCAATAATTGTGTCTATGTATATTTGAAATTGAGTTTTCTATGGACGTTTGTCAATATATGCAAATGTTTTGAATGTGTTATAACACCTTTTATAATTAAGTTACAAAAAGAGGCGTTGATAATTGATTTTAACTAATTAAAGCATTTTTTTATTTGTTTAAACCATTGACATGGTTTGTCATAAATTAAATATAGCAGTTAGAGATACAATCAGAATAAATGCACACATAAACATAATGAAACAGGTCGCAGCTTGGCTAAGCATAAGTATTTTATCAAAGAAAAAGAAGTTTTTCAATATCAGTCACATCATAAACCCTTAAAACGGAGAACCAATCAGATTATACAATAATATTATTTTGATCAGGTGAAATGCAGTTTCTATAAAATTGAGAATGGAAATGGGGAATGTGCCAAAGAGACAACAACCCGACCATAGAAAAAAAACCAAAAAGGTCACCAACAGGTCTTCAATGTAGCGAGAAATTTCCGCACCCGAAGGCGTCCTTCAGCTGGCCCCTAAACAAATATATACTAGTTCAGTGATAATGAACGCCATACTAATTTCCAAATTGTACACAAGAAACTAAAATTAAAATAATACAAGACTAACAAAGGCCAGAGGCTCCTGACTTGAGACAGGCACAAAAATGCGGCGGGGTTAAACATGTTTGTGAGATATCAACCCTCCCCCTATACCTCTAGCCAATGTAGAAAAGTAAACGCATAACAATACACACATTAAAATTCAGTCCAAGAGATGTCCGAGTCTGATGTCAGAAGATGTAACCAAAGAAAATAAACAAAATGACAATAATACATAAATAACAACAGAATACTAGCAGTTAACTGAAATGCCAGGTCCAGACTTCAATTAAACTGAATGAAAGATTATGACTTTATAAAAGGGAAAGATTATGACTTTTTAAAAGGGAAAGATTATGACTTTTTAAAAGGGAAAATAACCGAGGTCAACGGTAGAATTTGTGCTAGACTTAAATATAAACAAACGTAATTTATAATTCAAATTAAAGTGAAACATCAACAAATGACGCATGTTAAACAGTTGTTGTGTACGGCTATTTGTTTGTACTTGACTGAAAGATGTTACCTTTTATGTAAATAAAAACATTTTCTCATCAACACTACTTTAACCTCCCCGTTATTCCGTGTGCATATGTTGAGAATAGTTAATTGCGTTTAACCAGGGATGAAATGTTACATACTATTATTCTTCCAATGGGGTCATAGAATACACAAACATACACTATATGAAAAAATATTTATACACCCGGTCCAATGGATCTTTAAGTCACCTCAAATGAAATTAAATAATTATAAAACAATTATATCACGTTCTTGAATATAACAAATTTTTCATGAAATTATCTTTTAGTTAACGAATGTTAATTCTTAAAAACTATAACCATACGAGCTTTTTGTAATATGAAATGGCTCCGTGCCTGTACTTTCTCGTTATTGTTTAATTTAACTACGATTAATTCTTGTATACTAGCCTTCCATTTCTGCAAATGTGCTTTGTCTATATTCCTCTTTGTGTTTCTTTGTTTCGTATTTTTTGTTTTAATCGTGATTAAGGTTATCTTGTTGCCTGCAGTACTTCAATTTTTTACATTTTTACCTATTATGTCTGGGTTTTTTTTACGCAACGTTGTCAATATAATGGAACTTTAAACGACTGATATACAAGTTAGAGGTTTGCTAGCTATAAACCAGGTTTAGGCCACCACTTTCTACAGAAGAATGCCGGTAGAAAGTCAGGAGTTATACATTCGAATGATAGGTTTTACATTTTTGATTTTGACATTTGATTACGACCTTTCCGTTTTGATTTTCCTCAGAGTTCGGAATGCTAATAAATAATGAAAGAGATCACGAATTTGAAAATTAATAAAGTGGTGTCTCTTTATTGTCACTTCTTTTAAATGTTAACAATAGATATCAATATTCATTATTTACAATTGACATCAAACTACTTGCTAGAATACCATGATTATTACACTTTCCAAAATAGACGAAGCTAAAATACATAAAAACCTTAATTGCTTCAAGATGTCGTTAAAAAGATCAGAACAAAGTGATAAATTATCACAAAATGCCACAAATACGTCAATTTCATTTTCTTCCAATAGGGTCATAGAAAACATAAAACAAGATAAAGTCACTTTATTAATCTGATCTTTAAATGCTTTATTTTTTCGTTATTTGTCGATGGTCGGTTATTTCGCTGATGTTCGTCCAATGTCTTTTAAAAAAATAAGTTTTGAATAACCATTTAATAAATAATTTGATAACAGAAATTAGTCATTGATTTCGACCAATGAGTTGCTACAACAGCTACGTGTATTTGTTGATCAATACAATTTCCAATCAACATTCAAACATCAGAAATATTAAAGGCATTCTGATATTTGACAAAATCACATAAATTGATACTGTTATCACAGTGTAGATACTATTCTGTACACTATCCGGAAGTCGCGATTTTCGAAGCGATAATTTCCAACTGACAAACAGAACGGTTTTGCCTACGGTGACTTTTCTCATCATTTGTTTACTCCTATATCTATAAAGTCTTTTGAAGGTCTTCAAGGTATGTATAGCATCATAAAAATGAGTAACTGTAACAAAAACATGCATTAGAACATAAAATATACGTGTGCATCACACAACTTGATAGAAAAAAGTGAAATCGATGGACAATTTTGCTCTCGTAGTACAAAGCAAATAATCTTTAATTGAAAATATTTGCATCAGTCTACAGTTAAATATATGCTGTTTCAATATTCTTTTCGTATTTCCCCTAAAAAATATGTTTTCCTTGAGGATCCCAAAATATATTATTGTACGATTCGTCTAGAACTGACTGTATTCTAGAAGCGATTTCAGATTTTTTGACTGTATGACCAGTCATGATTTCAAAACAACAACAACGGCAATTTGAGGGTAAATACGTGTCTATGTGTGATATTATGAACTGTCCAGGGAACTATAACGTATAATTTTTTTCATCAGACAATACAAATATATTTCTGATGATTTTTGCAAATGGCAAAATAATTGTTTTTTGTTCCGTCAGTCTTATTTAAAATGAAATGCCTAAAAAGCAATACATGGTTCGCTTGTGGACTTTGTAATAGTGTATTGTTGCAGTTATCTGTTTAGCTATTACATTTTTAAAGGCTATTTACACCGTCCGGATCCGCCGTTGAGGGGGATAATTCATGTGATATAATTTGGGTAAGTTTACAGAAATGATAACATGTATCAATAACGAATGAATTTAAAATGAAACGGATTTTATCAGTTTACTTAAAGCGATTTCTGGGTTAATCCATATATGTCATTGTATTGATTGCATTTATTAATTGCGTGGCAACTTGTGAAAATAATAATACTTAGCTTATACACTTTTACCCTTTTTAACAGAATTGTCCACAGAAAAATCGGTAGGTATGTTGAAGGTTGGTGCGACCATAAAAACGGTTAAACCCGCTGTACTAAAATTTTAAAATAAATTGGAACTTGGATTGAGAATTGTCTCATACCACATCTTCTTATTTATATTATTTTGGAGATGTTAGAATGCTGCCAAACATTGTCCATGCCCTTTACTCATGAACCGTTTAATCAAAGCTTTTAAAAATATTAATTTGTCGTTACTGATGCCAAAATGGAGGTCAATTTGATATATTGACGATTTTTACTGTTTCTGATCATGAGGTATGCGTCTTGAAAGATTTCAAAATGGTGTTTCCAGTCGTGTCCATGCGTTAACTCGTGAATCGTTCAATCATTCAACTTTTCAAACTTTAATATGTTGTTACTGATGATAACACGGAGGTCAGGTATGATATTGATGATTTTCACATTCACCGTTCAAGAAAGATGGTTCTTGAAAGATTGAAAAATGCAAGATATAAATAAATTTAAAAAAATCTGGATTGCTTCTTCTGAAAGACTCTTGTTTTGATTTTCCTTGGGAGTCAGCTATGTTTTTTTATCTTCATTTTTCATTTACATCTGCCCAATTATAGAACCATTCAGGCTAAAAGTTGGTATAAGTCGACCCCGAGGAACACTTTGGGATGGATGAACGGGAGGCAACCATTAATATCTAGTCCACTGACTTTGTTATTTGAAAATTGTTTATGAAATGTACATGTTAAATTCAAATCAATATAAATACTGTAATGCATTCAAGTAAACGAAAGATATATTTTTTTTCTCAGGATAATCCAATGCCAGGTTTTCATGATTTGAAAGAATTAAAGTTGAAAGTTGCAACACGTGTTTCTCCGTCTATTACAGATGTCCGAAAACCTTTAAACTGATACCTGCTGAAATTAAGGAAGCTCCCTTGTCATGTTTTCAAAATTTGGTAACGCGCGTTCTTCAGTGTGCACCATATTTTTTATGTTATTTCTTCATAGACAGAAAAATATTACAGTCATTCCTTAAATAGTTTTTGGGGACATAAACTTGTTTTAATGATAAAGCTATATGAAAAGTCAAAAGAGAACATTTTCCGGCAAAAATTTCAACGGCTAATATATCGAAACAAGCACGGTGACCTATATATTTTTTTGCTCTTTGGATTCCTATATTAATCCCCTATCAATATAAACTAGTGCTTTGAAAAGTTAATTACTTTGAAACTGAGAAGCGAACTCCCTTAAGAAGGACAATACAATCACAATTCCACAATGTGACGCCCTCACTTAATGTATGTAATATTTCTTCGGAACTGTTGTCACCTGTTAAGACGAAATGTGGAACAGAAGTACAATAGAGTATCAAAGAGACAGCTCTACATCCAAAACAAAGCGAAGGAACTGTGATCAATTATAGGCTCTAGTACGGCCTCGAATGTGTGTAAATACATGCATCTTTATATAACAATTAAATCTGTGTGTTTGTACAATTTTAAGTATAACGGAGGACATTTCTGAAACTTATATATAAAACAAACCTACTTCTTATTTTAGCAACATTTAAACATCCTTATACTTCATGTAGTAAGTCGAGTACACCCTATCCAGCTGAAACATGTTTCATAAGTTTTTAGGATGTGAATTTATTGAAATATATTTGTGTTATTTAGAAAAATGCCACCTTCTAATGTATCGTATATAATTTTGAAATCACCACTAGAATACAGTGAAATAAAGACTGATCATACAGTTTCAAAATATACAAGTGAGACTGATCGTACATTGAGAAATTCAAACAAGTGTAAATTTCTTATTTCTGGCTTCAAAGATCTGGTTGAAACTTTTACCCCCACTTGAAATCTACTTCATTAAGTTAATTAAGTCTGGTTCATAAATTAATTTGTACACTAAGACGGTAAAAATCTTGTTTTTAGGTTCACCGACTGATTTTCCTTAGTGATGCACTTGAAAATCTCTTGATTAAGGCAAAGATACGAATAATGAATGTGCTAAATTTATTTCTAAACCATTTGAGAATATTGATGTCAGCTGATTTAATCATTAAGCAATGTTCAGATGATCAACTTTCCGTTTAATTCAGTATATCCATCAAATTTAAAATGTGATAAAAAAAGTTCTCGCTTCGAAAATCGCGACTTCCGGATAGCGTACAGAATAGTATCTACACTGTAGTTATGAAATCTTATGATATATCGCAATCGACATTATGTTATTGACAATGTTTTAGTAAGTTACAATAATTACATCGAATCTGACCATTGGGGATACAACTTTAAAATTTTTGTAATAGAGGATAGATACTTGTCTTGGTTAAATTTGAATACGATAACTATTGCATGTTGTTTTTTAGTATTCATTGGTCATCAACATCTCGATTTTGTACTTATTATTATTAAAACTACATATTTTAAATCTTTATCATATAATTGATTACAAATCGGACATTACTATTCCCCCTCAAAACCCCTAAATCTAAAAGAAATTGTAATAAAATGTCTTTAGATACAAGAAGATTTGGTATGAGTGCCAATGAGACAACTCTCCATCCAAGTCACAATTTATAAATGAAAACCAATATAGGTTAATGTACGGTCTTCAGCACTGAGCATTGGCTCGCACCTAACAGCAAGCTATGAAGGGCCCAAAAAATGACTAGTGTAAAACCATTTAAACGGGAACACCAACGATCTAGTATTTATTAAAAACAAGAAACGAGAAACACTTATAAACCACATCAACAAACAACTACTGCACATCAGTTTCCAGACTTTGTCTATTTAATGTGTAGATTATTGACATTAAATTTATTTGACGATATAACAGCAAACCATAAAGAACGACTCCCGTAACTTCATGCCTTTCCTGTAATTCTAGATTTCATGCTGTGAAAAAATTAAGAAAACTTGACACAAATTATCACCTTCAATATTTCAAGTATAAAAACCAACGTATGATCATTGAACATCATAGAATTGAAACTAAACCTTCTCCAGACCACCTACAACTAACCAGAACTATGTCTGTTGTTTTACCTTTATCGAACATTTGTAAGAGGGAAGAAATATGCACAAAAACATTGTTGCAACAACAATCATCAATTGGTAATAGCTGTTGTCTTGAGATGTGTTCCCACCAAAGAAGTAGATTAATTCAAAATAGTTTCAGCTTTATCAACAATGGTACACCAGCATCGATCTCTTTTGATGAAGAAGACTAAACTATCTGTCCATCATTTTGTGAGACGAATTGAAAAGAAACAAACCAATTGATATTTTTATCTATGAAGAGATATTGTATACATGTTCAGAACGTCAGATAGATATAACCGAAGGCGAAACACAAAGTTGAATGTTTAATATATATATATGTTGTTCTGAAATATTTTATCTATCCTCCGTCCGAGTTGCATATTAAAGAATGTGGTTCTACAAACCTATAACAGTTGACACATATTTCATGTATGTTAAACTTTAACCTTAACTTAAATATGTATTCATTTAAAAACAAAATATGTAATCAATGGCATATATTTTACTAATAAAGTATTTATAAAGTTCAATGAACATGTTTACATTTTTTTTGGAAATAGAATCGATGGTTGTATATGATGCCTATTGAATACATTTTTTGTTACTTTGGTCTGATTCACAAGCAGAACGGTGTTTTCGACAATCAAATTCGATGAAAATGTTTTTATGTGGTATTTCGTTAGAACTTGTTGCTAAAACGAAATTAGATAATATCTTTGATTTAGATTGAAACGAATTATCATTGACTAATAAAACGAAGGTATTACCAAGCCAGTCGAAAGCACTTATATGTTGACATAAATTTTAATTGAATTAGTAATTATTATAAATTTACTGTTAAAAAAAAGTTAAATTATTAACATCTATTTAATCAGCCATCAAAAACGGGCTTCAAAGTTATTGTGAAACTGCCTATTCTAGAGGTGGCATTAATCAGATGTGGATACTTAAACACTTCAAAAAATCTTTTAGAGTACATGCAATCTAAGATTCTTTCATCTTGCAATAGTATTTAAACATTTGACTTTTCTACACTTTACACAAGTATTTCCAATTCCAAACTAAAAGACATATTGAAAGAGTTGTTATGGTTTTGCTTCATTGAAAAGAATGGCAATCGTAGATACAAGTATCTTGTCTTAAGAAGAGATAAATCCTACAACTGATTCAAATTAAAAATTCTCTGAAACTGACATTATCAAGATGCTTGATTTCTTGATTAACAACATATTTGTTACGTTTGAAGGACGTGTTTTTCAACAGACTGATGGCATTATAACGGGAACCAATTGTGCTTGTTTTCTTGCCACCATGAAAAATTATCGCATATTACATGAAATGTTCATGTACATAATTTTGATATTAAATATTTCTTTTTTTCTGAATATCTTTCATGTCTGTAATCAGTATGGTATTATCAAATTCTTACATAAAACACAATGTATTTTTGGTAATGTTGCTTCCCATTATTCTCTATTTCGTAGGATTTTGTTAATTGTTAATTTGTTTTGCCCCTTACTCACCACTCTGTAAGCCAATCCAGATCTTCATAAGAAGAAAATGGTTAAGAATCGACTAAAAGGTGCATCTTAGGACTATTTTCAATCTCGGTTTATTTCTGAAATTTATTCTTACATACTTTTGATTTTTTAACCCTATATGCTAAAAGAGGGACGAAAGATACCAAAGGGACAGTCAAACTCATAAATCTAAAACAAACTGACAACGTCATGGCTAAAAATGAAAAAGACAAACAAACAACAGCACACGACACAACATAGAAAACTAAAGAATAAACAACACGAACCCCACCAAAAAACTAGGAGTGATCTCAGGTGCTCCGGAAGGGTAAGCAGATCCTGCTCCACAT